>SJYQ01000512.1:648236-706239 GCA_006410935.1 Redunca redunca | reverse complement strand
ACGTGCCCCCGTCTCTTCCCTCACCCCTCGAGCAGCCTCAGGAGATGAGCTGAGGAGCTAGAAGCTGGCCTGGCTGCAGGAGCCGGTCTCTGGCGGCTGACTCCCCACCCCTCCGCTGGAGGATTTCAACACATACTAGTAAACACTGGAGAACGCCTTTATGGGAATGAGTAGATTTTCTAGTTAATGCAACACTATTGAACAAGTCTTCTTTGGGACTATGGGATCAGCCCATGTGTACGTGAGACTCTGAGCTATGTTGTTAGCTGCTTTCCCCTGTCCGTGCCAGGAAGGATGCCTCAGAATGCCAGAGTTGGGCCTGGACTCGGGGACAGCACACAGCTCCCGACACATTCTCAAAATCCTCACCAGATCTCGATGTACTCAATCAGGAGGGTGTCAGTTAGAGATGTCTAAACCCAATGGTGTTTGGATTGGGCTATAGGAAAATCATATTCTTGAGATCAGATCAATCTGTATTTTGATTTTATAGTCTTTCTTTAATAATAATTACTGAATGTAAGGTAGGTAGGTGGAGAAGGCGATGGCACCCCGCTCCAGTACTCTTGCCTGGAAAATCCCACGGATGGAGGAGACTGGTGGGCTGCAATCCATGAGGTCACTGAGTCGGACACAACTGAGCAACTTCACTTTCACTTTTCAGTTTCATGCATTGGAGAAGGAAATGGCAACCCACTCCAGTGTTCTTGCCTGGAGGATCCCAGGGCCGGGGGAGCCTGGTGGGCTGCCGTCTATGGGGTCGCACAGAGTCGGACACGACTGAAGCAACTTAGCAGCAGCAGCAGCAGCAAGGTAGGTAGGAGGATCACAAACCTACTGACACAACCTCTAAAACCTTTTGAGAAAGTGAACACCAGCTCTTTAAGAAAAGGCAGTTTTTAAGTGTAAAGTCACGGCTGGTAGATATATTTCCTTTGTTTGGACTTCTGCAGAGTCCTAACCTAAACTTTATTTCCATTGCACTGTTCTCAATTATTTAATATAGAGGACTATTTTGATACTACGTAAACCACAGTTAAAATGGTGTGTTGGAAGAGGAGGCAGTTTCTATCTAATGTATCTCTGCTGCTGCTGCTAAGTCGCTTCAGTCATGTCCGACTCTGTGCGACCCCGTAGACGGCAGCCCACCAGACTCCCCCGTCCCTGGGATTCTCCAGGCAAATGTATCTCTAAATGAAGGCAAATGTGAACAAATTCTCCTAAATGTTGGCAACCATGCTTACCTTGCAGAAGTTACTACTTCTCATTTTCCCATATCAGAGAACAAGCTATCAGAGAGAAACTTGCTTCTTTCTTGCTGGTTTATGTGAGGTTACTAGAGACAATAGGCTATTCAAAGCTCATTTAAATTTTTTTCTTAAGATCTTTGAAGAATATGTCTATATCTTAAGCTTGCATTTGAATTTTCTGAGGATGGGACAAAGTTAAGATGCCAAGTAATGTAATGAAACATGGAATATTACCTCCTTGACTGCTGTTAATTTTTTGTGACAGAGATTGTCATTTTCTCGTGTCTTCCATTCTGTCTACCTAATAGTTGAGAATTATGCTCTGGGAATTATTATTTTTTGGAAGAGTAGAACCAAAAAACAGGTACGTGTAAAACCCTGGCCCTGATCACTTAAAGTTTTTTTTTTTTTTTTCTTTTTTTTTTTAGGAATCTTCACTGCTAATAGCTTACCACAACTACACTTAGAGTAAAATCCAAACTCCTTATGTCAAGTGGGCATCAATGGTTCTTATACTTTTTGACTTCAGGATTCTTATACTTTTGAATATTTCAAGAAACCCAGCGAGCTTTTGTTTATGTAATATTTACTGAAATAGAAATGAAAACAAGAAATTTAAATATTTATTTGTTTAAAATGTTTTGATTGAAGCTTATGAAGAAAACATGGCCTCACACAGCAGCTGAGCATCTTAATAGTCTTTTGAGAAATTGTGGATATTCTCTGATACCTCATTGAAACTTGAATGATAATTTTTTAAAAGTTGATTGCTGTGTGGAATCAACTGATGAAGCCATCAGTGAACTTTCTGTATTCCTCTTATACTAAAATCCACTGGTCTGTTGTGTACTTTGAACGAACCTTTTACCAACATGCATGATTCTTTAATGTAATTGCAATACTATTAGAAAATATTGGTTCACTGAGTTATGCAAATCTTTAAAATGTTGACATGTTTCTTTATACAATGTTAAAAAACTGATGTCACCAACCGTTAATCAGAAATGGTCTTTAAGAAGTCTGTGACAGTCTTGGGACGCTATCAAGCTCATAGTGGCTTAATCAAGAATTCCAAAATCCCAACTTTTGCTTGAAGGTTTGAATTTTTTCGTTTGCAATAAATAGCTCATTGCATTCATTTTTAAGAAATGTCTTCTAAATACCTAAGTGTGAATAAGCATATTTTGCATATTTTCTCAAGTGCCTTGGTGTTCCATGAAATAAGTGGCTGGTTCAGCTCTCACACAATTTTTTTTTTTTCCCATGCCAACCATTCTGTTTCATTTTCACCAGAAATGCTTTAAGCATACTTTCCATTTCATCAAATAAAATGTTAAGAAAATGTATACTCAAGGGTTGAGATTTAATAAAATCAAAAGTATTTACTGCTGTATCTCCCGGAGAGTCCCTGTGAGATAGTCCATTGATTATGGCAAAAGAACACACAGTAGCTAATCTGCCTTCACACAGGCTGTTTCATCATGGTTCCTAAGTCCCCCAAATCCCCCAAATATGAGTTGGGGACGCATGGGGACGTCAAGACCCCTTGACATGCCTTGCAGTGATGTTCACTGTGGATGCTGAGGGTCCACTAGAGTGACCATCCAAGTTTAGGAACCAGCAACTTCAGCTGTGAAAGGGGAAAAGAGTCCCCGAGCCTGGTGGTAGACCAGTCCTTGTGTATTTGAAGCCCCTTTTCCCGTTTGGGGCAGAAGACAGGGCTTTTGGTCACGCGTCGCCACCACCAGTGTCACGAGGCAGTTTCAGAGGACTTCAGTACCTATGTCAGTTACCTTCTGAACCAGTGCAATTCAGACCTGCTTAAAATACTTAATATGTTAAAACACACACACTTTAACCAGCAGATGCAAAACAGTGTGTTCACTTCATCCCACCTTCGGAAAAAATGTGTTCTTCCAGCCAGTTGAACTTGTTATTTAGAAATTCAAGCTATATTTTTTGCCAGTGCACAATTCAAGCCATTACCTCTTAGTAGTTTAACCCTACTAATGATTTTAAAAATCGCTGCTGGTGGTAAGACTGGAGGAAACACACCAGCAAGAGCCTGCAGCCATGGCTAGGCTGTTCAGCTCCTCCACTGTTGATGGGATCATTTCCGTTAATGCTTACTCCAGTAATGTCAGATAGTATGTAAACTCAAGTTGAGAATTCTTTATTTTTTGGGGAAAAAAACAAACACGTGGTTATTTAACACTCCAGTTCTTTACAGTAGAGTGTTTTTCTGGAGACACACACATGTTAAGAAGTGAGTTTTTCTGCTTGTGCCTATGCTGTGCAGTAATGTGAAATGTGACATTGCCCGTCCCTAGCTGTGTGGCTTGTTTGCAGGATGGGGGTGAGTTTCCAGACTATTCATATACTCAGCCCTAAACACACAAGCCTGTTTTATTACTTTGTTTGAAGATTGGGTGTGTCTAATGTAGTGGAAATTCACCCATTCAGCGTTAACTACAAATGAAACACATTTCAAAGCCACATATAAACGTCTTTTTAATTACCCATTTTTTAAGATTATTCATATGACTGCTTTTCTCCTTTCATGTGAGTCGCTGAGAATTTATTATCCTTCCTAGTTCATTAAATCACTAAAATTCTCTACTGGTGCTATGAATAAATATGCTAGACCAGGAGCTGAGACCAGTTGATAAAGGCAGCTTTGTCCCGGTAACGGAGTCTTGCTCCTCATTAGCCCACACTTCTCTCTGAGTGTGTGAAGATCTGTCTTCCAGTAAGTTTTAGATGGTAATGAAGCGAAGTCTTGGTCTGAGCGCATGTGGGGACTTGCTTTAAGTTGAGCTGTAATATTTTTAGTTGGACTAGATGCTCGGTGGATGCAGGGTTATAAAGCTGTGTTTGTGCTCAGACATGTTCAGCAAGCCTCAGGACACTGTTGCCCAGATGTCTCGGTTCTTTACCGGTGTCTCTTGTGTGAACCAGCGTCTCAGAAGAGGCTTCACCGTGCTCCGCTTCAGCCCAAGGCCAGTTGCACTCCCCGAGGCCGTCTAGGGTTCCAGGTGGGTTGAGAAGTGTGCACTCGCTCTTTGCTGCTGTAGAGCAGCTGGAAGGCGGCTGTGGGAGTGAGGCCCTCGGAGCACTCACCTGTCAGACCACCTGAGGCAGGTGAAACGGACCCTCCCTGTTGAGGTGTCTCAGGACTGCAGAGTGAAGGACGGACGGCTTCTAACAGTGAGGATGGCAGGAAGCAGCAGGCTCATTTCAGTTCGAGAACAGTCTTGTTTGTAAAGGGAGTCAATGAAGAGGACAGGTCCCAGGCCTTGGAGGCAGGTCGTGGAGATCCAGAATGCACTGCAAACTGGCTTCCCCTCACTGAGAAAGGTGAGGCAGGGTTTCTTTTATTTACTGTTTTTCTGGATAGGTGCTTGGTGTGCACTTCCAGCATGCTGATACGAAGACAGGCCGCTCTTCCTCCCGTGATGACCTCTTTAGGAAGAGCAGCCCAGAGTGGTTGGTTAAGACCTGGCCACATGCCACTTAGATATCACTTTTCATTTCCTTTTTATGCCATATTTTAAATTCTTTGGAACAGTGTTGCATTAAAGAAACACTGACCTCGGCCAGGTCTCCTGTACTGAACGCTGCTCAGTGGATCGCGGCGTCCTACAGCTGGCTAGTGGAGCGCTTATGCGGAGGCCTGGCTCTTGTAAATTTGATCACCCTTTTCAGAACCTATCAGCTCTGCCGTGGTTTGGTTCCAGTCATCATCATAACAGTGGCTCTTGTATGAGTCCATGTAGTTCTTGATTGTGATGAAACGGTTGCCTCTCAGAGTGTTAACTAAAAAAACACCCCAAGTCAAAAATGTGAGGTACTAACAGTTAAGTTGCTACTTTTTGAAGTTGTATTTTGACTTGAATGCTTTTAATTTGCTGATTGTAGTGAAGGTGCACATGTAAATACTCGGCCTGTTTTTATGCGGTGCAGAGACTGGGGAGACCCAAATTTGAGTACATTTTTTCATGAATAGTCTTGACTTTCTAAGTGAGGCTTACTTGAGCATTGTTTTACAAGCAGTTATTTTATTCTGTATCTCTGGGCAGTTCAAGTATTGACCTACTTACAGAGTAGCTTTTAATTAAAAAAAAAAAAACTTGCTGAATATATTATTAGAATGGAATTTTTGTTTGAAACACCTTATTTTCTTAGTTCTGACACATGCGATGAAACTAAGTACAGAAGCCCCTCAACTTTAATTCTGATTAGAACAGCGTGAGAGATGGAAGCAACAAGGGGCTCTTCAGTGGTGCCCAATGATTATTCCTGCAGCAAATGGTGGCTGTCTCTGAAAGTTACTTGGTGTTGATATAGTTAAGGTTATGCCAGCATTTACAGTCAGTGTACCTTTATATTGTGTCCTTCAAAACATCGTGGGGGAATTGTAGACTTTAAAGCTAATTAAAAGTAGCATAAAACATATTTTTTTTATTTGGACTTAAAGCAGAAACAGATTTACTTTGAGTTTTTGCCAAAAGCTGGTTTCTATAATAACCCTCTGTCACAGGCTTCTAATCCTACTTGGATTATTTGTTAGAAGATATTTTTGTGACTCAGTATAGAAATATATGTGCGTTTTTCATTTTCATTTGGTGGTCTCCACTCCAGAAAAGATGGGTTAAAAGTTGGGCATGAAGATGCCTGGTGATTTTGGATGTGTTTGTGTTTTCCTGTAGCACGGTTTCTCTCTGTGTAGCACATCTCTTATTTTTAGATTTTGTATTGTTTGCCTAAAATAACTATATTTCATTCTAGTCACATACCTTATAAAAATGAAGGAAGGCATTTCATTAAACAGTAATTAATTGAGGCCCTTGTGGACATGTGTGGCGATGGTCAGAACACAAAACTGGTAACTAGTCTTTTCTGTGTGGCTTTGCTACACAGGAAATGAATTTTTTTTTTCTTTTAATCTGGCCTTGCCTTTACCAAGAGTATCCTCCTGCTTTTACAGTGGTAGGAATGCGTAAGGTAATGCATGTCGTTCCTGCAGGTGTTGTGGGCAGTGCAGTGCGCTGAGCGAGCAGAGCTGCGCTGTTGCTGCTGCTGGCGTTGCGTCGCTAAGTCGCGTCCAGCTCTTTTGCCACCCCGTGAACTGTAGCTCGGCAGGCCCCTCTGGCCGCGGGATTCCCCAGGCAGGAATACCGGTCCGAGTTGCTCTTTCCTTCTCCAGGCGATCTTCCTGACCCAAGGATTGAACCCACATCTCCTGCATTGGCAGGCGGATTCTTCACCGCTGAGTCACCAGGGAGGCTCTGGCGGAGAGGGGAAGTGAAGTGAAGAGGTGAGGTGAAGTCGCTCTGTCGTGTCTGACTCTTTGCGACCCCATGGACTGTAACCCACCAGGCTCCTCTGTCCGTGGGATTCTCCAGGCAAGAATTCTGGAGTGGGCTGCCATTGCCTTCTCCAGAAGATCTGCCCCCCGCAGGGATTGAACCTGGGTCCCCCGAACTGTAGGCAGATGCTTTGCCCTGTGGGCCACCAGAGCAGTGCTTATTTCTAAGTGTCATTGAGTGACTTAGGGCAAACACACATGGTGATGTGACTGGTATTTGGGAATCTTATTTTATCTTGCAGAGCATTTTCACTAGCTTGTGGAGGTTGGGGAAGTTGGTTTGCGACACCTACCCTGTTAATAAACCTTCCCAGGTGGTGCCAGTAATAACGAACCCGCCTGCCAGCACAGGAGAGGTAAGAGATTCAGGGGTGATCCCTGGCTTGGGAAGACCCTCTGGAGAAGGAAATGTCAACTCATGCCAGTATTCTTGCCTGGGAGATCCCATGGCCAGAGGACCCTGGCGGGCTACAATCCATAGGGTCACAAAGAGTCAGACACGACTGAGCATGCATGCACTCACCCTGTTAACAATCAGAACTGATAAGGAACACCTGGTTTGAAGGCTCTTGGGATTTCTTCTTCCTGTTCCATGTGCCCTTCGGGAAAGGGTGACTTTGTCTGATAAAGCCACACATTCTTTAGTTAAGTGCATAAGTGAAGAGGCCTTTGAATTTTAATGATCTGATTATGGAGATTTTTTTGGTTATTATCTTCCAAATATCAGAAAAAAAAAATCTATATACACTAGCTAAAGTAAAAAAAAATACTTAGGAAAAATTTTTTTCTTTTGACTAAAACATTATTTTCATCCTCTCTCAACTAAAGCCAACAGCAGACCTGGAGAAAGCTGCAGCCGTGGTGGGCAGGGCCTTCCCTTTTGGCGTCTCCGATGGCATTAATGTCCCCTTCGGGGTCAGATCAGCTCCCGCCTGGGGCCTTCTCAGAAGAGACCTCCTGAGGCCTGGCTTTAGTTTACCCAAAATTAAGCTTTACCGTCTGGTCGGTTGTCAACAGTAGTAGTGTCAGTTGAGAATTTCCGTTATATATTAATACTTTATCAAATAATTACTTGATGAAAGCTCGATTATTCTGATGTAGTTCAGCCAGAATTCTAAGCCGTCATGTTACCTGGTTAGCAGAATTATTGGCCAACCTAAAGAAGAGATGCTCAAAATTCTCCAAGCCAGGCTTCAGCAATACGTGAACCGTGAACTTCCTGATGTTCAAGCTGGTTTTAGAAAACGCAGAGGAACCAGAGATCAAATTGCCAACATCTGGTGGATCATGGAAAAAGCAAGAGAATTCCAGAAAAACATCTATTTCTGCTTTCTTGACTATGCCAAAGCCTTTGACTGTGTGGATCACAATAAACTGTGGAAAATTCTGAAAGNCCTAGATAGTATATTCAAAAGCAGAGACATTACCTTGCCGACTAAGGTCTGTCTAGTCAAGGCTATGGTTTTTCCTGTGGTCATGTAGGATGTGAGAGTTGGACTGTGAAGAAGGCTGAGCGCCGAAGAATTGATGCTTTTGAACTGTGGTGTTGGAGAAGACTCTTGAGAGTTCCTTGGACTACATGGAGATCCAACCAGTCCATTCTGAAGGAGATCAGCCCTGGGATTTCTTTGGAAGGAATGATGCTGAAGCTGAAACTCCAGTACTTTGGCCACGTCATGCGAAGAGTTGATTCATTGGAAAAGACTTTGATGCTGGGAGGGATTGGGGCAGGAGGAGAAGGGGACGACAGAGAATGAGATGGCTGGATGGCATCACGGACACGATGAACGTGAGTCTGAGTGAACTCTGGGAGATGGTGATGGACAGGGAGGCCTGGCATGCTGCGATTCATGGGGTCACAAAGAGTCAGACACGACTGAGCGACTGAACTGAAAGAAGAGAGCCCTTTTTTTTCTTCTTCCTTTTTAAATTATGTATCTGTTATTTTATTTCACTGACTGTAAGGAGCCATCACTTGTAAGGTATGCCTTTATGTACCAACCGGAACGTGGAGGAGCTTAAAGTTATAGAATGCCATCGATTATAAGATTCAACCCAATTTCAGAGATGTTAAAATGTTGGGGGGGCGGTGAGAGAAAAAGGGATCTTACAATCAGTAAATTGTAATACATGTCTATATAATACATACATAGAGTTTTAGGTGGGTTTTGATCATAATCATAATATTAAAATATAAAGAAAGACTATATTAAATAAATCATTTCTGTCAAACATTATACAGATTCTTTAATTCTAGAAATCTAGATAAGAGATTGTGTAGTCAGCAATTTTACACATGAGGAAACTTAATATGAGATCACCCAGAGTACATGTAAATTAGCGATTGATTACCTGGTACTGTACTGAAGTATCTTAAGCTTTACAAAAGAGATCATAGTAGTAGTCTTTTAAATGTCTATCATTAGAGTATCTTGTATGATATATTTTATATGGTCTTTTTCAGGATCACCTCATTTAACATATGATAGAGAATGATTTGGCATTTAGATGAGTTAATAGTCCAAACAAAGTACACCCAGACACAGCTATAATCATCAAATATCGTTTTAACTGTTAAATGAAAATTTAAAAGAATCGTTGTTCTTGCCTGCACAGAATTGTCACACTCTGCCTTTGGACAGTTTACCCAAATGTAATGTACAGTTTAAGGTTGACTGGGACTTGGTGAGGAGGAAACGACACAAAGGACATGGAGTGAAACAGCCCATGAGCTTCCTCCCTCCAGCCACACGGACACATGCCTTGCCCAAGGGTTTGTCTTAGCTTCATCACACTTGGTGCTAGAATTCACGTCGGGTCATTATTGAGGGGCCAAACTGAGTTGCTACTGTGGACATTGCTGAGTGGCTCTGGACTGCCTGCTGCTTTGGGCTCTCTCAGGAGGAGGGCACAGCTGGGCATCTGCCAGTAGGTAGTCTTGAAGTCTGGGACACTCAGCCTGGAGTGTGTCTTCCAGGGGCACAGTCGAGCGTTGGGTGGGGCCTGATCACAGCGCTCCACAGACATCCTGATTGAGCCTCACCTGCAGCTTCGGAAGGAGAGGTGCAGCAGCCCGGGGCCAGCTTGGTGGGGTGAACGAGCCTGCTGTTGGATGAAATGTCCATGCTGTAAAGCAGGAAGGTGAGGAGGGCAGGGAGCCAGATGAATCTTTGGGTGTTTGTGTTTTGGAAGATTGTATCACAGATGTTCCCTGCTTTGGGTACCATTGTTGCTAATAGTGGAAATTTACCTTTGCAGAGTGTTTTCAGCTTTTATCAAAATGCTTTCACAGACCTGTAATCTTGCCTTTCAGGATCATCCTGAAAGGAGTGAACTGAGTGGAATCACCCCATTTGACAGACTAGGAGAATGAGGCTCACAGATTCTGAGTAACTAACCCTAAGGTCATGTATTATTGGCGCTTACTTTTTTCACTATACTGTGTTGCCAATGCTTGACTCAATATTTATTTCCAAATTTAGCATACATATAGTCTTGTTTTCCAGCAGCTGCTGCTATCTTTAGGAACTGTCAACATTTTGTCACTTACATATATATTTTTTCCCATCCAGAATCACAGGAGGGGAAAATCACAGGCATAACTTTTGCTCAGTATTGAAGAGAAAAATAAGCAAAACCAAAACACTGTTCCATCGTAATGTATCAGATTACATTACTGTTCTCTGTTAGGCCCTGGAAGTGTCCAGCCTGCCTTCTTTAAACTTCAGTCACCTTCCCTGCGGTAGCTGTTTGGGTCTTGCAGTAAACCAAACACAAGTCCAGGCAGGAGTGCAGGCTTAGAGCAAGTTAAACGAGTTGCCAGTGCTGTTGGCTGTTGACATGGGATTTGTTGGTGCTAACCGGGAATGGCTGGTTTTCTAATTTTCATTTTGTTGGAGAGCCTGTTCTGTTACTGCTTCCCCATGATTGCTGTGCTCCTGGGTTCCTTCCTGTTACAGGTCCGCTCCAGTTCTTTCCAGAAAGGGGCTTCACATTTGTCTAGCAGTTTCTTCCTGCAGGGCAGAGAGTATGTGTATATTCATGGTTTTCATAGCTATAAATTTGGACCTGTAGTTTTCTTTCAAAGTAGATTGGAAATACAAAGATAAAGCATTACATAAGGATGTGGGGTGATTACTGTGGGCGAAAATTAGAGTGAGTAGAACAGACACAGTTGAAAAAGCACTCAGGGAATCTGCACCCTAGTCCAGACATTGCCTACAACCTAACTGTGGAGTTTTCTCAAATCCCTTAATCTTCTGGACCCCCTGGTTACCTTATCTTTGGGACAGAGTTGCATTAAATCATTGCTCTCACCTTTTCAGTTCCAAACCTTACTCAAGTCCCCAAACTGAATAAACTAGATTCTCCTATATAATGGTAGTTCAGTTCAGTTCAGTCGTTCAGTTGCATCCGACTCTTTGCGCACCCCATGGAAGCGGTGCGCCAGGCTTCCCTGTCCATCACCAACTCCTGGAGCTTGCTCAAACTCACGTCCATCGAGTCAGTGATGCCATCCAGCCATCTCATCCTCTGTCGTCCCCTTCTCCTGCCTTCAGTCTTTGCCAGCATCAGGGTCTTTTCCAGTGAGTCAGTTCTTCGCATCAGGTGACCCAAGTTTTAAAGTTTCAGCTTCAGCATCAGTCCTTCCAATGAATATTCAGAACTGATTCCCTTTAAGATTGACTGGTTTGAGCTCCTTGCAGTCCAAGGGACTCCTTACAGTCCAAGGTAGGGTGTCTGGCAAACCTTCCAGTGGTAAGGAAGATGAACTAAGTGAGTTTAAATCCTGTTCATAGTTTTATTATTACTGGGAATTGGATGGAAAGAGATAAAAGTGTTTGAACTTTCCAGCAGTTATAAAATTATCTGAAATCCACTGCTGTTAGCTAACCTTTTAAGCTCGGCTTCTAATCTTGGTCACCCTTGCATGCCCAACACCTACTAGACTGCTTGAACAGCATGTTGTATTTTGAGAATACTTTTATAAAAAATTGATGGGCTTCCTGACTTGACCTCTTTATTTACTTTATTAGGGCAAATAAACCATGTCTCATAACAGCTTTGAAAATTCAGGACATGTAGGAACAAGTGATATGCTAGACAGAAAGAAATTTTAGAGGTGAAATTTGATGGTAGATACCGGGCTGGTATTCTTTACTCTTCAACCCAGTGGGTGGTGTTTCTGGGTTATAGATTCAATAGAGGGGGTTTTAACTATTTGAAGTTAATTTCAAGGGAAGGAAAGAAGCCATTATTTGTGTTTAATAAATAAACTATAGAAATAAAAGCAGAAAATAAAAGTGATATGATGAATATTTTGACTGTTGAAATTAACCTGAGATTTCCATAACATTTTATGATGTCCTGCATCATAAATTATTCTAAAAGACAGATATGGCTTCTCTTTTCAAAAAAAATAAATGCAAACTCCCAATTTTGTGTGCAGTTTGAGGGGTTTCATGGGCTCCATTAGGCTGGTGCAGCCTTGTCTTTTTCCTCATCTGGTGGTTCTTAATCCAAATTCCTGGTAGGAAAAAAAACCCTGGATGTTAAGCCTTAGAAGTCCTTAGAAATAATCTAGACCAGTGTTACTTCAACTGTGGTCTTTCAGTCAAGTGACTGTATTAAAACCAATATTTAAAAGAAAAGAGTAAACCAGAAAATATCATAGTGTTTCATAACATGCTAAGCATAAGTTTAGTTTTGTAACCCGTGTTTTCATTTGTGTATAGATCTGTGTGTTTATGTGTGTCAGTACTAGGTCTGAAGACAAAAATAGATTTCTTATTGTAGATTGAGGATAAAGTTTGAGAAACACTCATCAATTCTGGATGAACCTCTTCACTGTGTAGGCGCTTTAAAGGCTAAAAGATTTGTTCAGACACTCTCCCTGCCAGCACACATAACACACACAGAGCTCTAATTTGTAAAACCAGGACTGAACCAGACTATTTGATTGCTAATTGTGCTGCACACAGTGCTAATTTTTTGAAATATAACTGTGAGGTAGATTATTTTTAAAAATTTAAGTTATTCATCTGTTCCACACTTGGCATTTTTTAATCCTTCATTTTCCCCAGTGATTGTCTCTTTCATCACCCTTTAAAATGATCTGGGCTTGAGCCTCTCTTCCTGAGTGTTGAAAAGTATTTGGGGGCCTCCCCGTTGGCCCTCTCAGTCTGTGCATCTGAGTCACAGAATCTTGACTCTTAGGGGCTAATCCGAATTTCAGAACAAGACATGAAGGTTCAAAATGAAGTTATTTTGAATTATTTGTCCATTCATTTGAAAACTGAATGTGATACACACACCCCGCCACCCCCCCCCGCCCCTCAGAGTGCTGCTGCTGCGCTCTGGACCACATGTGGACCACGTGTGCAGGCGCAAGTGCCATGTATTAACTGCCTCATTATCGTGGTAAGAGGAGCTCTCAGTAAGCTTTTGTCATGGTTTTATTAGCATTTTCATGCCTTTCCAAATTGGCTACAAAAATTAAAATGTCTTTCTTGTTTTTTAAAAACTGGATTAGTTTTTGTAGTGAAAGACGTGTCCTTAAGACAGCCATGCTCCTCAGTCCCCACATCCAAGAGGAAGGGCAAGACCCCTCTTTGCAGCACTGTTCTAGGTGATTCCAATTTAGCACACATTTCCAAGCTTCTCCGCAAAACTTAATTTTCTAAATAAAGAGCATTTTCTAAAATATTATATAATTTTCTTTCTTAAATTATTACCTGCGCTTTCTCCTTTATTCTAGCCACATAAGAGCAGTGTTTTTTGTAGGCACAGGTGAAGGCTGTTGAACTATATGCAAAAAATGAATAAAAACCACAAAACTACATGCTTATGTCTGCCTGTTATACTTTTTCTATTTTGTCCTTCCAGCTGCTGGTAAGTCTGTCTCAAAAGCCTTCATTTCCCTTCCATTCTAATTGATTACTTCTGACCTAAAAAGCCAGCTACGAGATTTGTTAGAAATATGCAGGGAATTATCCCCAGTCAAAAGGAGCTGCCTGGCATGGAGCCTTTCCTGGGAGGGTGGTGGTCAGGAAGCTCAGTGGTGCTGGAGCCTGCGTGAGACCCTCTGGCTCTAGCTGTATTCTGAGAAGTTAGCTCTGGTGGAAAGCACTCGCTCCTCCTCCATGCCCTTCCCCATGTGTTTCGCTCCCTGTCTCCCTCTCCGTCGTTCTGCATCGTTCGGGCTCACACACACTCTGTGGTGAAGTGTGTGTGTGCGCGCACATTCACGTGTGTGTTCACCCTGTGACTGAGAAGGCGGTACACGTAGCACAGAAGCGGCGCATCAGGGTCCGTACGAACCAGGGATGAAGAACCTGTGCTGAAGACCGTGGTTCTCTGCTCACAGTCTGTCCTGCAGAGGCTTTGCAAGCAGGTCTGAGAATAAAATGATGACAGTGAACAGGGCACTCCTCCATTGACTTCAGTGACCCAGAGTCCCGGGGATTGAAAGTCTGGTTTCCAGGGTGCTCTGTTTGTAGATGGTTNTGTTTCCTCTTTTCCCAGCAGCTTTATTGGTAATGGAAAACTGCCTTGTATCTTTTCCAGAGCAGTACAGCTGTTTTCCTCTTAGATAAAAATGTTTTTGTAAGCTGTAACATTTAAGTGACAGGGTCATGTCTTTGGGTTATAGGAGACAGAAACCTCTTATTTGTCCTTAAGTCTAAAAAAAGTTTGGGTAACTTTTTTTTTTTTTTAAACTTTAGTTACTTCCATGTGTTTGCAGTGATTACAAATGCAGTTGTATAGTTGGAACCTTTATTTGTAGTTTTACCCCGAAGTTACTCAGTGGTTGTGACTCTTTCCCGGGTTTTTTATGTTGGGGAGGGGTTGTTACAATGCTGTGAATTAATGAATTGCCTCTGTTTATAGAAATGCAGTGATGTTCAATAATGATCTGATGGCAGATGTACATTTTGTGGTTGGGCCACCAGGCGGGACTCAGCGGTTGCCAGGACACAAAGTAAGCAACAGCTGCATTACCGGTTTCGCCCTGAGCTCTCCACAGAGGGACCCTCTCCCTGAGCCCGGGATGGGGCTGGGCAGCTTGCAGGCAGTGCTTGGTTTCCCCCCGTCACGGAGCAGGCACAGCCTCTCCAGAGGGCCCTGGCCACGCTTAATTTTTTTCCTTTGTTTCCTTGTACCCTGCTTTATATCCCCCACAAAAATGTGCCCTCTTCACTCCCCAGTCATGGGAAGTTGTTGTGATAGGTTTGGAAAGTCGTATGCTGACCCTTCTCCTAGAAATCAGTTAGATATGCTTTTATTTATTTTATAATGAGGGACCTTGTGTATTGGCCTGTGAACGCCTGGATAACTAGCAACACAGAGACTGGTTTGCATGAACTTCTGTCTTGTGCTTTCACAGCCAGACCCTCTGGACCTTGGCTTTGTCAGTAGAGCAGGTGTTAGGTGCTCTGTGTTCACGAAAGCTGATCACTTTAGAGTTGTTTTTCTGGAATGGTTTGCTGAAAATGTTTTCAATTTGGTGCATGAAATAAGATTTCCCCTTCTCCACAGTACGTTTTAGCTGTTGGGAGCTCTGTGTTCCATGCAATGTTTTACGGAGAACTTGCCGAGGACAAAGATGAGATCCGTATACCAGATGTCGACCCTGCTGCTTTTCTCGCCATGCTGAAGTAAGCGTCACACGTATGCTTGGAAAGAGTTTGTTTGTGCTGTGTTTGTGCTCTGCTGGCTTTGCAGTTGAGTGTAACTTCCAGGTAATACAAAAGAGAGGCCGATGAAGAAAGAGGTGCTGCTTTAGCTAATAAATGTTTCCAAAGAAAACTTCTGTGCGTCTTTCCATGGAAAGCATGTGGAATGAAGCAGGCGTTTCTAATCACACCTTGGCGTGGGATTTGGGGGCAAGAGGCATACAGTGATTTCATCTTTAATGACTTATAATTAAAAATAACTTTCTGGTTAGGGATTATCTAACAGAGTATGTTCTCTCTGTGTGTGAAGTCTTTAAAAACACATAAATTATATTTTGGTGTCACAATTCCGGAAATTGTATGCATTATTTAAATTCTACTAGTTAGGAGGTTTTTAAGTTTTCTAGGAGTTATTGTTTCCTATCAGCAGATATAAAATTAATCATCTGATCGTGATGTACATGTACATACACATGCTCTCACATAAAGTCACATACCATTTCTCAATGGTATGTGCATTTGCATTTTGTAGTAAAGGAGAAAGTTTTGAAAGATTTGATTAATTTTCTATAGTTTTATATGGATTTGTTCAGAAAAACTTTAATTGGTCATTCAGAAATACAGTTATAAGATATACATTTATTTAAAAAATAATTTTCTATCTCATGAGTCTTTTTCAGAATCCAGTACATGTTAACCAGATAAACAGAATCTTCTTCTCTGACATGGGTTGATGCTGGAGAGCGTTATAGTCTACAGTGTGTGATTAGAGTCCAGTGATTATTCTAAGTGATGTTTAGGTGATTTTTGTTGAGCCTTATTCTAGCAGACCAAAGTGTATCAGAGTTCAAGGTTATGTGCTGCTGTGGGGATGTTGAGTCATTGGAGTGCATTACAGTGTTTGTTGAAAAAAAAATTATTCATTGGACAGTAATCCCACAAACAGTTAAAATGTTAATATACATTGTTTTCTGCCTATTGAAAAATAAGTATTATAGTTAATTCCTAAACTTTAAAGTGTTGTAATTCTTTATTTATAGTCTAGTTTTGAAATCCATCTGCTAATCTTTAGAACTTTCATAGTGGGAGAGGTTGGGAAATTAGAGGCAAATGAGCATGTAAAGTACCAAAACATAAACTAATCCACCACTTTCAACCAACAGAGACTTTATGACTTCTGTAATCTCTTAGAGATCTACTTGCAGAAACCTGTCTTACTTGTAGGAATTTTTGTGTGCTGTTTTCCCCCCATGAAGTTAGCTTTGTATGTTTGACATTGTTTCTGTTGCAGAGGAGAATGTTGACACCAGTTTGGTGTTTTGGCGTCACTGTAGTCAAGTAGAATGTTCTGTTGCTGCAGAAATATGTACATAATTAGAAAGCCCAAGTACTAGTCACAGAGTTCCATTTCACCAAAACCATTTGATTCATCATTTGACAAGCATCTTTTCTTATAAATGTGTTACCTAGAATATGTCTTGACACAGCTTTTAAAATTATACGTGCAGTCCACGTAAAGCGGCGAGAATCAGAAGCATAGCAGGTGCCGTTTACTGCCGTGCCATGCTGGATCAGCACTGCATGATCACCTAGGGGAGCGGAGCCCAGGCTTGCTTCACCCCTGCCTTGTGGGTGAAGCACCAGTACTACTGAAAAGGGCGTTGTCAGGAAGGAAGAGAAGACTGCTCACTTGCCCGTTCCAGGGTGAGAGCTGCAAAGTGCTGACCATGCTGCAGAGTCCTCCTACGTCCCCATGCTCCGGTCGGAGCCTCACTGCTGCGGGCATTCTGTCCAGCAGTCTTGCCATCTTGCCAGTTGCTGTCTTAGTCTCTCAGACAAGGAAGGGCTTCCTCGGAGCAAAAATGCAGCTTCATTTGTGATTGCGGTCCTTTTTCTCATTGCCATCCTTATGTTTTTTGTATTTTCTTCCAGAAGCCCTCTAATTTCTTGTTTCACTAAGGAAAATTTAATAGCAAGTTGCTTAGCACCTTAGCTAGAAATTTTTTAAAAATTATGTTTATTAGTATGTATTTTTCACCTGTGTGCAGTTCTCACTGACTTATCTCTTGGTCAACAATAGAATATGAAAGAAGCAGATGATTTCTACTTTGACATACCATCCTGGGAGATTGCCACTGTCCCCCAAAACAGTAAGAAGTGTTTTCCTGAAATACAGACACTTCAGAGAAGCACACAAATAGTGCATATTTAGACTTTGTCTTTTAATTAAATATATCTAGAAACAATGTATTCTTTAATTCTGAAGGTAAAAGGAATGTGTGGAGGAGAAGAAAGAATTGAGTTTAAAAAAAAAAAGCAGATACAAAGCCTGCATTGGATTCTACATAAAGTTAACTGTGAGATAGCATCAAGCATCAAAGTCCATACTTAAAAAATCCACTGAACTTGGGACTACTTGAAAAATATCTTTTTAAGATCAGATTTTATTTTGTGCTTCAGGAAAATCCAAGTCATTCTTAATTAAAAGCATCAAGATGCAGTCATTGCTAACATTATAGTATTAAAGATATTTGTTTCCATCTGAATGCACAGAAACATTTTTAAGTAAAACTATATACATACATTTTTCCTAAAACATGGGGATTATTTCTAATTAAATATAATTTAGTATATATATATATATAATATAATTTTGCTATTTTTTCCCTCATATTAACTGTCTTTGATCTCAGTTCTTTCTCAAACAGTTCTCGAATCCTCAATTTTTTTTTCCCCCTTTGAGAGACAGGGAACTGGTTACATGAAGTTAATGTCTTTAATTATACACACTTTTCTACTAAATTGAAGTGTTGATGATTTATGAATGTATTTCAGATGTTGTTGTAATATCTAATCATTTTTGTAATAACTGTCACTTAAGATGATTTTCTTGGAACTAACTTGAAAGTAGCTGCATCTTTTCTTGCTGGACACGCTCATTTGGTGAAAATTCCATTTACACGCCGGACTCTTTCTTGCAGATACATCTATTGTGATGAAATTGACTTGGCTGCTGACACAGTCTTGGCCACTCTTTATGCTGCCAAAAAGTACATCGTCCCTCACCTCGCCAGGGCCTGCGTCAATTTCCTGGAGACCAGCCTGAGCGCCAAGAACGCCTGTGTGCTGCTGTCCCAGAGCTGCTTGTTCGAGGAGCCGGACCTCACCCAGCGCTGCTGGGAGGTGATCGACGCCCAGGCCGAGCTGGCGCTCAAGTCCGAGGGGTTCTGCGACATCGACTTCCAGACCCTGGAAAGCATCCTCCGCAGGGAAACTCTGAATGCCAAAGAAATTGTGGTCTTCGAGGCCGCTCTCAACTGGGCTGAGGTGGAATGCCAGCGACAGGATCTGGCTTTGAGCATTGAGAACAAGCGCAAGGTGCTGGGCAAGGCGCTCTACTTGATCCGCATCCCAACCATGGCCCTGGACGATTTCGCCAACGGTGCTGCGCAGTCCGGCGTCTTGACTCTGAACGAGACCAACGACATCTTCCTCTGGTACACAGCGGCTAAGAAGCCCGAGCTGCAGTTCGTGAGCAAGGCCCGCAAGGGGCTGGTGCCACAGCGCTGCCACCGCTTCCAGTCCTGCGCCTACCGGAGCAACCAGTGGCGCTACCGGGGCCGCTGCGACAGCATCCAGTTCGCCGTGGACAAGAGGGTCTTCATCGCAGGCTTCGGGCTGTACGGCTCCAGCTGCGGCTCGGCCGAGTACAGCGCCAAGATCGAGCTCAAGCGGCAGGGCGTGGTCCTGGGGCAGAACCTCAGCAAGTACTTCTCGGACGGCTCGAGCAGCACGTTCCCCGTGTGGTTCGAGTACCCCGTGCAGATAGAGCCGGACACCTTCTACACGGCCAGTGTCATCCTGGACGGCAACGAGCTCAGCTACTTCGGGCAGGAGGGCATGACGGAGGTGCAGTGCGGCAAGGTCACCGTGCAGTTCCAGTGCTCGTCGGACAGCACCAACGGCACTGGCGTGCAGGGCGGCCAGATCCCCGAGCTCATCTTCTACGCCTGAGTGCGCTGGCTCCCCGCTTCACGCTCAGCTCGGCCACAGCCAGCCATCGGCGCGGGCTGTTCGTAAGGAACGGAGCTGTGCGCCGGGTCTGATTTCTTTCAACCCTTTTCGTTATGTACAGGCAAAAATGCAGCACTCAGCTTTTAACTGTATGCCAGAAAGCCAAATTCTTAGCAAGGCTTGTGGTTCTTAGAGTTGCATCTATCCACCCGGGGAGATTTTGCATTCTTTCCCAACTGCCCCACTGACCTCCCAGTTTAAGATTTCTGGATCACCTCAGATTTCCTTTTGGGCTTTATTTTGACAAAAAAAAGAGAGAAAATACTCTAAAGTAACAGTAGCAATTATTTTTAAACGGAAACCCTCCCTCTCCCCAAACAGATAAACCTCAGTGTACAATTTTGAAAGACATTTTGCTTGATAAAAAGTAATAATTTAGAAAGCAGACAGTAGTCATCTTTTACCTTCTTATTTCCTTTTAAATGTTTTGGCCATTTGCTTTTGGACATTGCTTTTTCTTAAATCCTAAATTCATAAGTTTGTTAAATTTTTAAACTGCAGCTGTCAATGGAAGGTGAAACAATTAAGAAATTGGAAGTTTTAGATCACGACTTCTGCTCCAAGCAGATTTATGTTCTTTTAGTTTAGAAGACAGACAATTCCAGTACAGAGGCTCCTTTTAGAAGTAACTAAATTGCAAAACTTTATTGTCAACTAGAGAAAAATTGCAGGTCTGTTAATTGAAACCAAAATAGTCTTAAAAGGAAGCCTGAAAAAGTCCCACATGACAAACAGTTTAATTGATGGCACATTATAATCCAGAGTTTGAAAAATTCAAGCTCTTTTATCCCTGCTTAGCTTCTGATCCCTGCCACTTGCTGGTTTTCAAAAGTTGTACTGTATAGAATTCCTATTCCCCCATTCCCATGAAAAGAGGACCAAACGATTTCTTCAGATGAATGGAATAACGGTTAGTTTTGTAGTGCCACATGTTAATATAATAAGATAGTTTATGCATTGATTTTTTTTTAATCTGAAGTATATTTTACTTAATCTGCTTTGACCACACTCTCTCTCCTTCGTTAATTATGATTCTGTCCCATTCCTGGACTGCTAGAATCTGGCCTGTAACGAGCCAATATATGCCTGCAGGGTTTTTAAAAAGTGGTCTGGAGTGATAAACTCGATGATACCTTAATGTTCACTGCCTCAGCATCACATCCAGTTCTCTCTCTTTTTTTCCCATGGATAGTATAAACAAAGGAGGGAAAAGCTCATCAGAACATTCTCCTTCAGCAAAGGCTTGTGCTGGCTCAGTGCCCGTGACCCTACTGCTGTCGCTGTGGTCGCTCCCCGTTGAAGTATCCACGTGTTTCTGGGCAGCTTTCCTGCCCAGTGTGATCCTGAGATGGCTTCCCCGCCGCCCAGAGTGTGGTCCCTGGCCACCTCCTCCTCCTGTTCCGTGAGCCTGAAGCTGGCTCTGGAGCGGGGGCTAGTCCCGGGGTGGGTGTGCGCGTGGGTGCCCGTGCGCATGCGCTGCGCACCGGCTCAGGAACTGTCTCCCGCTGCCCGGCCCGCGCGGCTGGGACAGAAGGGTCTCCCTGCCGGGCCCACCCGGCCCGCAGAGGGGGACTGCCTGTGCTTCCGGGCCGCTTCTCCCCGGTAGACCTGGGCTGCTGCTTCGGCCGGCTTCCCCGATGGAGAAAAACACTGGATTACAGAAATGTTTTAATCGTCTTTGCCCTTAGCTATGTCTGTTAGCATGGAGGGTCAGAAGCTGTTACCAGTGATTAACAGATGAGTGTTCCCAGGACAAGCTTCCAAAATTATCTAACAGTTATTAGCAAGATGACAGATAGTAGTAGTGGCAAACTGTCTATGAAACGGAGGTAGGTTTTCAATTAAAAAGAATATTTCTACAATTTTTTTGTTTACGAATTATGGTTAAACATTTCGGTAACTCATAGCTACCTTGCTTTTGGTAGACTATAGATTTACCTGATTGGAAGGCACTTATTTATAAACCAGAGGAGAAGAAACTTTTTAGCACTAATTTCATTATACTAGATTGTTGTTGGGGGGGAGTTTGATAACCTCGTGTATTCAGTAACACCCATGATCAGTGCTCCTATGAGTAGCTGCCCTCCAGAGGCTAGGAAACTGCTGGGTGAGAGCCCCATGAGATCCTATGTACTGGGTATGGAAGAACTTAATTTTAGGATAATTGCTGTCACTAGAAGAAAAAAAAAATCCATCATCTGATTCGCTGGTGCCAAGAGCTGTGGTATAAATTTGAAGATTGTATTTAAAATAAAAAAATGTTATCTTTTAAATCCTATTCTCCCTTCTGCATTTTCAGTGACATGGAATTAAGGCTAATGTGCTTGCTTTATTTTCTTCGGTAATCTCAAATTTTGTAGCTTTCAAAACTAGAAATCATTGTTCTGACAAGGCAGGCGACTGTAATGCATAAACACAATTTTATTAAACACTGCCCTGTAGATGCTTTTCCCCATGTATATGGCAGTCTTTGTTGTCGTTTATATCCTGGGGATAAGGGGAACTAGGCTAGCAGTTCTAATGTAACATTCTTTAAGCATATCTTAATATAGTATTTAAGTAAATGGTCTAATTTCTACATAATTATTGCACTGAAAACTGTCTTTTTTTTTTAAGGTGTCTAAATAAGCTTGCTAATTCAAGACACTAGCCAGTTGTGCATTAGAGTGCTTGAATTCAGGAGCTTACAGCATTATTTATGAAGGAAAAATATATAAATATGAAGTACCTCATGTTGAATGTTATTGTACTGTATTTTTAATGTAACAGTGCAGATCTTGTTAGACACATGAATGTGTATAATCATGTTAAATGCAAATAAAATAAAACCGGTTCATATATTTGTCTTCCTTAACATTTTTGTAGGTTCCTTAAAGTAGTAGTAAAAAAAAACAAACAACCATTCTGGCATTTTGGTGCCACTTAACCTTTTACAGAGATGGTTTTTGCAGGAGCATTTGTTTGCTAAGTTACCCACATATCATTGATCCCTAAAGAAGTAAAAATCCGGTATAGAATAATCAATATGTTAATCAGTTGCATTGTTGAAAACCTGAGTGTTAAGTCGATGCGAGAGAGTGAGTGGATGCGTCTATGTTCTAGTTTCGGAGTTTTGTAGTTGGCTGGCATTCTGATGGCTTAGTTGCTCATGTGCCTGTAGAGCCCCCTGAGCTCACTGCTGTTGATGGCAGATCACATCTAGCGTTAGTGTGGCCAGTGCTGCTTATCCCTGCTGTTAAAATAGCTTACATCTGGGAATAAAGATCAATGTGACATGACAGTGATGAATATAATTTTATGTCCTCACCTGGTTTTCCATTATATTTCCCTATATCAAGTACATTTATATACACACATAATTATATACATGCATTTTTTCACTATAACTTTGTTACTTTTATACTAGAGTTTATTGTAAAGCCCTGTGTATTTGCTTGTACTTGGTTCAGTTTCTATAACATACCTGCTCAAAGGAATTTTGGAATTATTCCATAGAATAAGAGAACCTGGAAATACCCATTCTCATCAGCTTAATTACAACCTGAATTGCAAAGATCTTTAATCCAGCAAAATCCTAGCTGTTATCTCCTCTCTGGCGCTCCTTAAGCTTAACCCATGTGTGTGTTTTCAATATCCCAAGACAATTCGAAATGATCCTCCTTTACCTGTTGGCACTCAGGATCAACACTTCACTGAAATTACACTTTCTTCCCAATGACTCTGACTTCCCTACGAAAGCCATGGACTTAATGTTGAGGAGAAAAACAGCAACAACAACAAAAACAAAACAGGAAGGAGAAAAATTATTCCTGAGGAAGTAAGTAGCATGAAACTCAGAGGCCAAAACAAGCAAGTGGCTCTGAGAGCCTGCAGTATCTTGTATTAGAGAGGGCTGTGTGTGCCTTTGAGGTGCTGCAGTAGAAGATGACTGTACTTTTTAATTTCTAATCAATACGTTTCAGCATATTTTCTGAGCCATTTACATTTATTGGTTAGCTACTTGCTTTGCTCAGAACTTCATGTTATCCTCCATTTTTTTAAGAAAACATCTAACAAAACTAAAACGAGGGGGAAATTTCAACAATAGAATCTCTTTGTTTATTTCTATAACTACCCGAAGGGCTGGTGAGAAAAGTTGCTCAACCAAGATACAGTTCGGTAAGTGTAAAGTAAATATTTGTGAGCAAGACAGTGGTTGACTTGGTCACACACACACCACGCAGTGTCTGACTCTAGCATCTGTAGATGAGTCACTGAAGAGTTGGTGCGTTTGCCTAACGTGGGCATCCCCTCTCTTGTTTCTTCTCAGCCTTTTTGAGTGGGGTTGGTGGGAAAGGTGCCATTCCTATTTATGCAGATCTTAAATGTCCTTATAACGGTAGTTTTCTATTTGCCTGTTTACTTAAAATGTCTATTGGACAGCAGTTGTACCAGCAGATGCTACTGTTTTATACTTGGCCATCTGAAAAGCCAAACATCAAGAGAGAGAGTTAAACAGAAAACCCACGATTTACTTTATCAAATCCATACTTTGTGTATAGGACATAGTTAACGTTTCCTGTTAAACTGCTACCCCTGAATTGTTGGTTTGTTCCCACTAACTCCAGTAGTAACCAAGCTGACTGGTAAGAGGAGGGGCTGTACTTGAGATGGCAGCGATGATTTTTTTCACTTTGTGCAGCAGCAGTACAGAAATTATTTCAAAATAGAAGTGTATTTTTTGTTTTTATGACTTTGATGAACAGTTTATATTTAATAGACCATCTCTTTTACATCAGCTTATTTTAGAACAATTAAACTATACCTGGAAAATTTTTTGAATAAGTCATACTAGTGGGCTTGTTAATTTAATTTTGTATTTTTTAACTTATTGAAGTACACTTGATCTACAGTGTTGTTAGTTTCTGCTGTGTGTGTGTGTGTGTATAAATATACAAATGCCAAAGAATGCTCAAACTACTGCATGATTGCACTCATCTCACATGCTAGCAAAGTATTCCTAAAAATTCTCCAAGCCAGGCTTCAACAGTATGTGAACCATGAATTTCCAGATGTTCAAGCTGGATTTAGAAAAGGCAGAGGAACCAGAGATCAAATTACCAACATCCATTGAATCATCAATAAAGCAAGAGTTCCAGAAAAACATCTACTTCTGCATTATTGACTATGCCAAAGCCTTTGACTGTGTGGTTCACAACAAAGTGGAAAATTATTAAAGAAATGGGAATACCAAACCACCTGACCTGCCTCCTGAGAAATCTGTATGCAGGTCAGGAAGCAACAGTTAGAACTGGACATGGAACAACAGACTGGTTCCAAGTTGGGAAAGGGGTACTTCAAGGCTGTATATTGTCACCCTGCATATTTAACTTATATGAAGAGTACATTATGAAAAATGCTGGACTGGATGAAGCACAAGCTGGAATCAAGATTGCCGGGAGAAATATCAATAACCTCAGATATGCAGATGACACCACACTTAATGGCAGAAAGTGAAGAAGAACTAAAGAGCCTCTTGATGAAAGTGAAAAAGGAGAGTGAAAAGTTGGCTTAAAGCTCAACATTCAGAAGGCTAAGGTCATGGCATCTGGTCCCATCACTTCATGGCAAATAAATGGGGAAACAATGGAAACAGTATCAGACTTTATTTTGGGGGGCTCCAAAATCACTGCAGATGGTGACTGCAGCCATGAAATTAAAAGACGCTTGCTCCTTGGAAGAAAAGCTATGACAACCTAGACAGCATATTAAAAAACAAAGACATTACTTTGCCAACAAAGGTCTGTCTAGTCAAAGTGATGGTTTTTCCAGTAGTCATGTATGGATGTGACAGTCGGACTATAAAGAAAGCTGAGCACTGAAGAATTGATGCTTTTGATCTGTGGTGTTGGAGAAGACTCTTGAGAGTCCCTTGGTCTGCACGGAGATCCAACCAGTCCATCCTCAAGGAGATCAGTCCTGAATATTCATTGAAAGGACTGATGTTGAAGCTGAAACTCCAATACTTTGGCCACCTGATGGAAAGAGCTGACTCATTGGAAAAGACCCTGATGTTGGGAAAGATGAGGGCAGGAGGAGAAGGGGATGACAGAAGATGAGATGGTTGGATGGCATCACCAACTCAATGGACATGAGTCTGATTAAACTCCTGGAGTTGGTGTTGGACAGGGAGGCCTGGCATGCTGCAGTCCATGGGGTCGCAAAGAGTCAGACACCACTGAGCAACTCTGCTGAACACATACATACACATTCTTTTTTCATTAAGGCTTATTACAGAGTGTTGGGAAAGACAATTCCCTGTGCTGTACAGCAGGACCATGTTATTTATTCATTCTGTGTAGCAGTTTGCATCTGATAATGTCAAGCTCCCAATCCCTCCTACCCCCCAGCTCCTTCCCCTTGGCAACCACAAGTCTGTGCTCTATCTGTGAGTCTATTTCTGTTTCAGAGATAAGTTCATTTATGTTACGTTTTAGATTCCACATGTAAGCTTTATCACGTGGTATTCTCTTTCAGACTTGATTTAGTACGATAATCTCCAGGTCCATCTGTGTGGCTTCAGGTGGCATTGTTGCATTCTTTTTTACGGCTGGGTAGTAGTTCATTGTGTGTGCACCGCATCTTCATCCACTCGTCTGTTGGTAGACAGTTAGGTTGACTCCTTGTCTTTGCTAATGTAAATACTGCTGCTAGGAATATAATATATTTTTGAATTATCTTTTTTTATCTTTTAGTATTTCAGTTTTGTCCAGATACTTGCTCAGGGTTGAGATTGCTAAATCATATGGCAATTCTATCTTTAGTTTTTTATGGAAAATTCCATACTGTTTTCTACAGTGGCTGTACCAATTTATGCCCCCCCACCTCCAGCAGTGTAGCAGGGTTCCCTTCTCTTCACACCCTCTCCAGCACGTTGGCCATTCTGACTGATTTGAGGTGTTACCTCATTGAAGGCCTTGTTCATTTTATCAAGAAGTGCTGCAATAAATCTTCATGACCAGTATAGAGCATAAAGACTGTTTTGCGAGAAACTAGAAAAGTACAAAAATAATATTTTGATATGTCACAGTCTTCACTGTGTCTGTACAATTTGCATTTTCCTCCTTAAACTATTATGTTCAAAAAGTAATCAAAAGGAAGATAATAACTATTTAAGGAAGCTTCAAATAATCTTTCAAAGCTTGAAATGGAGAGTACCACCTTCTGCTATATCGTAGAATCCATAAAAATACACTTCTTTATATCTTAGAGAATTTTCACTTTTGTGCTTGCCTTAACCAGCTCCAAGCTTAAATTTTTTTCCGCACCTTGTCCAATAGTGCTGAAACAAACACTCAGAATACCTGAGCCTTATCCAGTTCAAAACTCAGGAAAAATTTCAATTCTGAGAATATTTGGAGGCATCAGTGGACTAAGGAATTTTAGTATTGTAGCTTCCCAGGAAAGATAGGTTTAATGAATCATTCGGGGGATTAACTCAATGTTCATTCATTCATTGACTGTTCATGGATTCTTGGCTTCATCCCAGGCAGTAAGGTGCTAGGAGACAAGTGCTTTTAGCGGCTTCTGGTCCAGTGCGGGGCTGCCCTCCTGTTAGCGCCGAGCCTTGTGCATAGCTGGCCTCCACCCTCAGAAGTGCTGATTTGGTGGCTCTTGGGTGGAGCCTCAGAAACGGCCTCTGCTGGGAGCATGCACACGACACTGACTGACAGCCTTGTCTGCAGATCACACTCTGAGTAGCTCCCACCTAAGTGAATGATGATCAGGGAGGAGTCTGTACAGGAATACACCAGTAGTTCTAAGAGGCGGTAGAGAAATGCCTTGGTTACCAGTGAGAAGGAGCATCTAGATCAGCCTCTGGTGGAAGAAAAAGCGATGCTGAGCTGGAAGGATGTGTTAGAATCATCCAGTGTAGACTCATGACACAGAAGGGAAGGAATAAGGATTGGGGCTTTCCATGTAGCACTGATGGTAAAGAACACACCTGATAAAGAACGGGCAAAGAACCCTGTTAATGCAAGAGACAAGAGGTGTGGGTTTGATCCTGGGTTGGGAAGATCTCCTGGAGGAGGAAATGGCAACCCAATATTCTTGCCTGGAGAATTCCATGGACAGAAGAGTACAGTGGGCTACCATCCATAGGGTCACAGAGTGGGAAACAACTGAAGTGACTTAGCACACACACACACACACACACACACACACACACACTCACAGATAGGGATGAAGGGAATTCCAGAAGAGAGCGCAGAGGGCTAGTATTGGAAACAGCTTAATACAGCTCATGTAAAGGGTACCTGTGGGAGAACGAGACTGCCTCCTGTGTGCCACCTGTGGTGCAGGACATTGAACTGGGCAGGCACAGGGAGCACTTATACTTTCGGCTGAATTATTGGCTTTTATCTGCAGAATAAAGCAATGACATTGAAGATATTTGAGAT
Source organism: Redunca redunca (assembly GCA_006410935.1). Classification (NCBI taxonomy): domain Eukaryota; kingdom Metazoa; phylum Chordata; class Mammalia; order Artiodactyla; family Bovidae; genus Redunca; species Redunca redunca. The sequence continues at coordinate 678,431 of SJYQ01000512.1, read as the reverse complement.
AGATAAGGCAGCAGTTTCATGTTTTAAAACCATTTTTCTGAACTTAAGGAAGGCCAGCCTGGATCAGACTAGAGGCAGGAGGAGACGGAGGACCTATGAGTAACGCACGCAAAGATCAGAGAGGGCTGGGAAGTGAGAGAGAGGAGGATGAGGGTTCCAGAGGAACAGAGGAGAGACAGCCAGGGTCCAGTGGCTGCAACATCCAGGCAGAAGCGGGCTTGTGAGATATTTTGTCATATTTTGTCTCTTGTCTTATATTTACCTTTATGGAGAGGGAAAGAAAACAGCTTTTATTCTACCATCCTCTGTAGGTGGTTTATAGGTAAAGAGTCGGACACGACTGAGCGACTGAACTGAACTGAACTGACTGATCCCTTGATTCTAAGATTCTTTTCAGTTCAGTCGCTCAGTCATCTCCAAAACTTTGCGACCCCATGGACTGCAGCACGCCAGGCCTCCCTGTCCATCACCAACTCCTGGAATTTACTCATACTCATTTCTGTCGAGTCGGTGATGCTATCCAACCATCTCATCCTCTGTCATCCCCTTCTTCTGTCTTTAATTTTTCCCAGCATCAGGGTCTTTTCCAATGAGTCAGCTCTTCACATCAGGTGGCCAAAGTATTGGAGTTTCAGCTTCAACATCAGTCCTTCCAGTGAACACTCAGGACTTTTTAGGAAGAAGAAAAACAAGAGAGTCCACTTAGGGTGCTGGTTCATAACTTAGGCTGCAGGAAGACTACCTGGATTTGAAGCTCTAATTGCATGTGGCTTCGGGCAAGTTACTTAACCTCTCTGAGCCTCAGTTAAGAAGGCAGTAATAAGTGCTTCTTCACAAAGTTGTTAATGATTAAATAAATTAATATTTCTAAAGAACTTGTGACAGTACCTGGCAAACAGGAAGCGTCATTACAGTGCTATGTGAAACAAAGTATAAAAAGCCAGAAATGAAACCCATGCATTTTCCTCTTACGTAAGCTTGTACGTAAACCAGTTTTCTCACACTTTTAAGAAGCTGTCAATGCCGAAAATTAAAGTCATTTTTGTTGCTATCCTTTAAAATATCCAGTGAATAGGGAGTATATAAAGTTACAAGGAGCTGTGTTGTTGTGAAATTCTCATATTTTAACTGAATTTTTAATAATTACTTAAATTCTGTGATGGTAATGAGAGGCACATGAGGTAGATGGATTCTAGTGTATCAAATGGCTTCTGTGCTAGGGAATTACCTAGGATTCTTCAGAAAAGTACCCTGGAAAAGCTGGGTGTGAGAGTATTTGGTGAGTTTTTGAAAGACCTTTTGAAGACATTTTCCAGGAGTCTGTTTTTCAGGTAAAAGAATAGCCCCTTTCCTAGTTCTGCTAGAGTCAAAGTAAGCTCTTTTCTTGGCTAAGAGTCTTAGACAATTTTGGATATAACCCCTTCTCCAAATATTTGGGAATTAAAATCGGTTTTAGCTTTGACATTATTTGCTATGTGTTGAGAGCAGGTTTGACCTTTATTATGAGTGATGTGACTATTACAGGGACTGTTTCAACGGCTGATTGTTTTTACTCGGGTAAACACAGGTGTGTCAGGAGCCCTGGCAGCTGAGTCGTGTCCCCCCAGGGTGGCACTCCACCGCCCCCCCACCATGGTGCACCCATCTGCAGGATCAGTGCTGGGCCCTGGTTTCCCGGAAGTTCGTTTCTGATCCCTTTATTCTGTATTCTCTGTTTTACAAAATATTACTTTAGGAGCCTCACCCCCAGAGATTCTCTTTTAGGGGCCAGTCACTTCTTTGCAAAGCTGACAACATGAATGAGTAACTCTGACACCCATGAAAGGTTGAGAACCCCTGGTGTAGACAAGTTGGGCTAAAATGTTTACACATGTGCACATCTAGCTTCTGCACTCTGTGCCCTGCTGGGGACTCCAGCATCACATACGCCCTGAAATCAGTCTGATGCTTATGTTCTGAAACCATGGACGCTGCTGCTGCTAAATCACTTTAGTCGTGTCTGACTCCGTGAGACCCCATAGATGGCAGTCCACCAGGCTCTCCCGTCCCTGGAATTCTCCAGGCAAGAACACTGGAGTGGGTCGCCATTTCCTTCTCCAATGCCTGAAAGTGAAAAGTGAAAGTGAAGTCACTCAGTCGTGTCCGACTCAGCGACCCCATGGACTGCAGCCCACCAGGCTCCTCCGTCCATGGGATTTTCCAGGCAAGAGCACTGGAGTGGGGTGCCATTGCAGCTCACCCCAAACGAAACCAAACCACTGTCGGCGGTGTTAGTGGATGAAATAAATGCGGGGTTTCAGAAGGCCCAGTCTGATTCCCTGACCTCTTGACCCTGACCTCTGCCTGTTGGGCTCACTCGTGTCAATCTCCCTGTACCCCAGCCCTCTAACCTGCACCCCAAACTTTAGAGACCCAGCTGTTTCATCAGTGTCTGGCCCACGGACCATGCCAGTTGTTTTAAGTTCAGATCACCATTAACTGGTGTCAGTGCCTGCCCACGTTTGGGACTCCAGTTCTCAGCCCTGTCTCTGGAACATTACACCTCCTTCAAGAGTGTGCTGGCCACTCGGGCTGACGTGTCCTCTCCCAGCCTCCAGGCTCAGGCTGATCTCCACGCCAGGCTGGTCCTGGTGGAAGCTCCTGTCCAGCCTATTCTGTAGCTGTCACGCTTTGTTCGTTACCTCTGACCCGACCCCCAAGAACAGGGTACTTACAATACATTCGTTTGCATAACAAGCACACACACCCTCAGCGGCCCGCAGAAATCCGTCTGTGCTCCCAAGTTTTGGAGCTGCTGCGGGCAGTCTGGGCAGCTCTGCACACTGATGGCCTCACGTGTGAGGGCTGGCCGCCTTTGGCTGGGCAGCTTTGCTCTGTCTGTCCTCCAGCAAGCTAGCCCGGGTGTGGTTCCATGGTGATGACCAAGGCTAGGAAAGTCACCTACATCAGGAGGAAATGGGGGGCCTCTCAAGGCTTGGGTTTAGAATTTTCGAGTCATCATTTGTGTCCTATCAGCCAGCATAGGTCAGAAGACCCCCGATATGGGGGGTGGGGGGATTTAGGCTCCATCTCTTTACTGAGAAGTGCAACAAAGGCGTGTGGCGGAGGCTGTGAGTAAGTAGGGGCAGCTAGTCGGACCATTTATTTATGTTAACATTTCTTTTAAAAAATTTTTTTAGTAAATTTTTAAAATTAAGTTTTACTGGAGTGTAGTTGCTTTGTATTCCCAGGTGGTGTGGCAGTAAAGAATCCGCCTACCAGTACAGGAGATGAGAGTATGATCCCTGGATGGGAAAGATTCCCTGAAGGAAGAAATAGCAACCCACTCCGGTATTCTCACCTGGAATATCCCGTAGAGCGGGGAGCCTGGCGGGCTACAGTCCATGGGGTCCCAAAGAGTCAGACACAGTTGGGCACGGCACAGCATAGCATCGACAGTGTACGAGTGTCAGCCCCAATTCCACCCCCCCGCCTTTCCCCCTCGGTGTCCATATGTTTGTCATCTGTGTGTATTTCTGCTTTGCCAATAAGGGCTTCTATGTCATTTTTCTAGATCCCACATACATGCATTAGTGTAGGATGTTTGTTTTTCTAACTTACCTCACTCTGTAGGACAGTACACTCTGTGTCCTTCCGTGTCTCTACAAATGACCCAATTTCATTTAATTGGACCATTTATGCCATCAGGCAGTGAGCACGTTTCCCTGGAATGTGGGAGGGGCCCACACGTACCCACAGTGCTCCTTCTAACTTGGCCCCTAGACTCAGTTCCTGCTGAAGTTGTCCACAGAGACTCCACTTGAGCAAAAGGCACTAATGAATATGATTATTTTGTAGGGGAGAGGAGAAGGAATCCCTTTCATGTCTTAAACTGTCGAAACATTCCCTTAGCAGGTCTCCTCCCCAGGTAACGAGTTGGTTGTTCTACCAAGAGGTGCCCAGTCCCCCAGGCACAACTGTATCTTCTCCCCAGACCGCTTCTTGCCCGCTAGCTCCAGCTCCTCACCCTGGAGTCTTCACCTGGAGCTAGTGGACCCCTCAGTGTCAGGCTTGTCTTGTCACTTACAGCATCCCTTCTGCTCTTGTATACCTGCCCTTGGCATTGCTGTGCAGTTGTACTCAAAAGCCAGGCCCTGGGAAACTAAGAAAGGGCAGTGGAGGTGGGTGGGAAGGAGACTTCCCCTTCTGTGTGGTTGTTTTTTCTTTTAAATATGGATGTGGACCATGTTTAAGGTCTTTATTGAATTTGTTACAATATTAGTTCTGTTTTATGTTTTTGTTTTTTTGGCCACGAGGAATGTGGGATCTTAGCGTGATCTTGCACCCGGTGCAGTGGAAGGTGGAGTTAACCATTGGACAACCAAGAAAGTCCCCTTTCGAATGTCTTCAGCATTGTTAACAGCAACACCCCAGGAAACCTGTGCTGGTCCAAGAGCTTCGTCCAGGAACCAAGAGGGGCAGTGTTGGCCCTCAGAGGGTCAGGAAGGAAAGAGGGAGTTGGACTGGGGTATCACAGCTCAGCCAGTCCTGGGGGGATATAAATAGGGGGTTGGCAGGAGCGGAGAGGGAGGATGGGGTCTCAGGTGAGCAGGAAACATCATGTAACTTCTCTCCTGGGAGCTGCTCACTTCCACAGGATGGGGTCTCAGGTGAGCAGGAAACATCATGTAACTTCTCTCCTGGGAGCTGCTCACTTCCACAACTCCCAGAGAGTTCCTGACCTGGGACCACCCAGGAGAATCTCAGCAGGTAGAAAAGTTTAGGAAGAGCCCAACAGCTGATGGGCTGGCTGTATCACCTGCTTTCCTAAGGTCTGCTTGGCGAGAAGCTGCTTAATCTGCTCTTTTGTGACCTTAATGAACAAGTGTTCTCTGTGGCCTTTGTAACACTGCTTTGTCACCTCACACGTGTATTTCTCAGTCCGCTCTTTCCTCTCCGGTCTTTTGGGAAATAAGGCATTGCCCTTGATTCTGCTTCCATTCCTCTCCTGAGGAGGCCCTCCCTCACCAGCGTCCCTGCTTTCTCTCTGTTCCTCTCCCACAGTACAGAAAGTTTCCACTGGTGGAGTATCCTAGATCCTGTGTTCCCCACTGAGGAATTCTGCTTGGTTACTGTTAGTTACCAGCCAGAGCCTCGGTTGCTAAAAGAGTTGCTATAAATCTGGGGGGAAATTGCACGCCTTCCCTGAATGTCAGATTTATTTGCCACATGGGTTTATCAAAAATCCAGAAAGAAGCAACTCATGCCCTAGAAAAATCAGTCTTCCCCTTAGGAAAAGCCCCATGACTATAGATCCAGTTTCGTTTGGAGGGAGCATCCAATATGAATGGGTGCNCAACCAAGAAAGTCCCCTTTCGAATGTCTTCAGCATTGTTAACAGCAACACCCCAGGAAACCTGTGCTGGTCCAAGAGCTTCGTCCAGGAACCAAGAGGGGCAGTGTTGGCCCTCAGAGGGTCAGGAAGGAAAGAGGGAGTTGGACTGGGGTATCACAGCTCAGCCAGTCCTGGGGGGATATAAATAGGGGGTTAGCAGGAGCAGAGAGGAAGGATGGGGTCTCAGGTGAGCAGGAAACATCATGTAACTTCTCTCCTGGGAGCTGCTCACTTCCACAACTCCCAGAGAGTTCCTGACCTGGGACCACCCAGGAGAATCTCAGCAGGTAGAAAAGTTTAGGAAGAGCCCAACAGCTGATGGGCTGGCTGTATCACCTGCTTTCCTAAGGTCTGCTTGGCGAGAAGCTGCTTAATCTGCTCTTTTGTGACCTTAATGAACAAGTGTTCTCTGTGGCCTTTGTAACACTGCTTTGTCACCTCACACGTGTATTTCTCAGTCCGCTCTTTCCTCTCCGGTCTTTTGGGAAATAAGGCATTGCCCTTGATTCTGCTTCCATTCCTCTCTTCTCTGAGGAGGCCCTCCCTCACCGGCGTCCCTGCTTTCTCTCTGTTCCTCTCCCACAGTACAGAAAGTTTCCACTGGTGGAGTATCCTAGATCCTGTGTTCCCCACTGAGGAATTCTGCTTGGTTACTGTTAGTTACCAGCCAGAGCCTCGGTTGCTAAAAGAGTTGCTATAAATCTGGGGGGAAATTGCACGCCTTCCCTGAATGTCAGATTTATTTGCCACATGGGTTTATCAAAAATCCAGAAAGAAGCAACTCATGCCCTAGAAAAATCAGTCTTCCCCTTAGGAAAAGCCCCATGACTATAGATCCAGTTTCATTTGGAGGGAGCATCCAATATGAATGGGTGCCTCAGGCCCCGGGGGCTTCCCAGAGATTGGCTGCCATCCACCAATCAGAAGCCTGGGCTGAACATGAACATCTCCTGGGCGAATTTCTGCCCAGTGACGCAAGGTGGAAGGTTCCCATCCCCCTTTCCTCTGCTCTTCACACTCAGGAGGAATGTGCTTCCCTCTACAGACAGCTCCCAAGAAAGCAAAGAGGGGACTGCAGCCATTTCTGGTAAGATTCCCATGTCCAGACTGACCAAATGTGCAGAGAACTCTTAACTTGCCGTGGATTTCGGGTGTCTGTGGTGGGTTTTATTTCCATTCTTCACTGTTTATTCAGACTGAGTTATGAAGTCAGGAAGGAAATGAACGGAGCTCTTCCCTGTAACGGCAGAGAAACTCTCTCCTTTCCAGGCAGACAGTTATCAGATGGAGAAAACCAGATCTTCCATCTACACGTCACCTTGGCCTCCAACTCCTGACGGCTTCAGAAATGAGCAGGAAAGGGACTAGAAACAGGAAGGTGCAGCAAGATTAGTCAGGAAAGGAATGGGAGGGAGGGGGAGACCCATGTAGAGCTTCCTCTAGAGGCCAAGTCTCTGGAAGGAGGAGGAAGGGAAGCAGTGATGCTGAACCACAACAAGCCAAGAAGGGCTGAGACCCTCCCTGGCCCGCCTCCCATGCTCCCCAAGGAGCCTTTGAGGCTTGCCAAGCCGTCCGTTAGAGTTCCGTGAATGGCCTCCCCAGGGCTTTTGCTCAGGGGCTCTTGAGCTTCAGGGCCTCCAAATAGAGCCCAGAGTGTAGGGCGGACCCAGCGGCCATTTGAGGATGAAGGGGGAGAGAAGAAATGGGCCCCCCTTGACATCTTTGTCAAGCATCGCCCTCGGGCCCTGGAGGCGCTGAAAGGATGTGTCCTTCACCAGAAAGAACCAAGTCTGTACAAAGTATGCATAAAATAGACAGCTAATGAGAGCCTGCTGTAACGCACAGGGAACCCTGCTCGGTGTTCTGTAGTGACCTAAATGGAAAGGAGATCCAGAAAAGAGGAGACATACTTGGACGTAGAGTGGATTCACTCTTGTGCAGAGGACATGGGGACAACACTGTCAAGCAGCTACACTCCAATAAGAATAAATTTAAAAAGAAAGAAAGAACCCAGTCTGGCTCGGGGTAGTCTCAGAATACCTGGAGCCTCTGATGGTGTTGAGTTTCTTGAAGTCAGCCTCATCTGGGAAGTCTGAGACCCTCCAGGCTTGCGCGTGTCCCTCTTTTCTGTGTCTTTTCCCAATGGCAGCACCCCCTTGCTCCCCGCCTTCCAGCTCTCACCCTTGAGCTCAGGCAGTCCATCCCATTCCCGCCCCACCCGATGCCAACATTCATCAGGAAAGGTGATGGGGTGAGAACCGCCCTAGCCTCTCACAACACAAGAGCACTTCACAACAGTTTGGGGAGAGGGAGGGGCAGAGACCCCCCTGAAGAGGCCACAGGCCCCCTGTCCCATGATGAGGGCAAGTGGGAACCTGGGTGACTGCAGCCAGACCCCTGATCTCCGACTAGCCAGTGGACAAGGATAGGCAGCACACGTGGCTTCTTGCAGCCTAAAAAGATAAAAGGAGCTCATTCTCAGGCTTTGCCATGTGCCTGCCATTTACAAGGAACTGTGCCTTCTTCTTAAACTCCCGCTAAGATGCCCTGGTTAGAGAAACAAAATAACCAAGTGCAACCAGAAAGCGGTCTTTCACGGGTTATTATCAGGGCCTTGTCAGTGCCACGCCTGATTGGGAGTCTCAGAATCATTTAGCTTCTCTTTTCGGGGGAGCTCTTTCTACTGCTTCCTACTGTCCTGTCATTTTGCGCTAACCCCCAAAGGCAGTGTTAAATTGATGTCTTCTTTCCAATTTCTTCCTGGAAGCATTTTTCCTTTCTGGTTAACAATGGGAACATTTGCACAATGATCAGAAGAGAATAGTAGCCAAACAAGAATTCTGTGAAAACCTCTAACTGGATTGAATGCATTTATTTCTGCCCTGGTCCCAGGCCCCATCATTCTGGGGCTACAAAGAAAGATGAATCACACAGGTGATAAAGAAAAATAAAGAAGTAAAGTAAAAACGTCTGCTTTATTGACTATGCCAAAGCCTTTGACTGTGTGGATCACAACAAACTGTGGAAAATTCTGAAAGAGATGGGAATACCAGACCATCTGACCTGCCTCGTGAGAAACCTATATGCAGGTCAGGAAGCAACAGTTACAACTGGACACGGAACAACAGACTGGTTCCAAATAGGAAAAGGAGTACGTCAAGGGTGTATACTGTCACCCTGCTTATTTAAATATATGCAGAGTACATCATGAGAAACGCTGGGCTGGAGGAAGCACAAGCTGGAATCAAGATTGCTGGGAGAAATATCAATAACCTCAGATATGCAGTGGAGAAGGCAATGGCAACCCACTCCAGTACTCTTGCCTGGAAAATCCCAGGGATTGCGGAGTCTGGTGGGCTGCAGTCCATGGGGTCGCAAAGAGTCGGACATGACTGAGCGACTTCACTTTCACTTTTTACTTTCAGGCATTGGAGAAGGAAATGGCAAATCACCCCAGTGTTCTTGCCTGGAGAATCCCAGGGATGGCGGAGCCTGGTGGACTGCCATCTATGGGGTCTCACGGAGTCGGACACGACTAAAGCGATTTAGCAGCAGCAACAGATATGCAGATGACACCACACTTATGGCAGAAAGTGAAGAACTTAAGAGCCTGTTGGTGAAAGTGAAAAGAGGAAAATGAAAACGTTGGCTTAAAGCTCAACATTCAGAAAACGAAGATCATGGCATCTGGTCCCATCACTTCATGGCAAATAAATGCAGAAACAGTGGAAACAGTGACAGGCTTTATTTTGGGGGGCTCCAAAATCACTGCAGATGGTGACTGCAGCCATGAAATTAAAAGACGCTTGCTCCTTGGAAGAAAAGTTAGGACCAACCTAGACAGCATATTAAAAAGCAGAGACATTACTTTGCCAACAAAGGTCCATCTAGTCAAAGGTGTGGTTTTTCCAGTAGTCATGTATGGATATGAAAGTTGGACTGAAAAGAAAGCTGAACACCGAAGAATTGATGCTTTTGAACTGTGGTATTGGAGAAGAGTCTTGAGAATTCCTTGGGCAGCAAGGGGATCCAACCAGTCCATCCTAAAGGAAATCGGTTCTGAATATTCATTTGAAGGACTGATGCTGAAGCTGAAACTCCAATACTTTGGCCGCCTGATGCTAAGAACTGACTCATTTGAAAAGACCCTGATGCTGGGAAAGATTGAAGGCAGGAGGAGAAGGGGACAACAGAGGTTGAGATGGTTAGATGGTATCACTGACTCAACGGACTTGCGTTTGAGTGAACTCCAGGAGTTGGTGATGGACAGGGAGGCTTGGCGTGCTGCAGTCCATGGGGTCGCAAAGAGTTAAGACACGACTGAGCAACTGAACTGAACTGAATGTAAAAGCAATTCCAAAATGAGAAAAAACTTACTGCCTTCAATCAAGAAGAGGATTCAGTTTGAGAATTATGGAAGTGTAGAATTACTACCAAACTAAAAATTGAAAAGAATGTTGATAATTGTTGAACTGGGTGAAAGATACATACATGAATTTTGCTGTATAATCTGTGTTTGTGTATACTTAAAAATTTCCATAATAAAAAATTACTTTAAATTGTGGTAGGAATCAGATCAAAGAGATCATGCATGGCACAGTAGTTCCTAGGCAGAGACCATTTCCCCCCTAAATTTAATTAGCTAGGCTGACAGGACCCATTCAGTCAGTTACAGCTGAAAGCATGTTTGAAAGTAAACCTGTTTTTTTCAGACACACGTGGGCAAAGGGGTCCCTGATCAGCTCACCTCTGGTATCATATAATGTAGCCTAAGGTTTTCATAAATGCTGGATTTTGGAATTTTAAAACAAAATGTACATCCACTTAAATGCAGGGATTGACATGTATGCTTAGTTGCTTAAATGAAGATTCCTACTTCATAAAATTCTTAATTAAATGGGAAAAGCAATCTACAGTCTGGATCTTTGTTAATCATATCTGGGAGAAGCCTGGACATTTAGATCGTGATTTCATTAGGGCATTCTTACAGTTCCCTGGGTGGCAACCTAATCTAATTTTAGCAAATTTTAATTGCAAGTGTTGTGAGTGTTTGTCTGAACTGGAGTTGAGTCTGAGATATTCTGGCTTCTGGAAGTAGTACCACCAATGCTTCTACCCCAGACCCTCCATTGAACCAAGCCCAACCTGAAGAGTTATACAGCCTAGGACAGTTGTACAAGTGGCTACCTGAATATTATGTGTTTAAATATTAAAAGTTGTAAGTCCAGCTAACAAACCACTAAATAAAATATGTTCTAGTATTCTACCTTGACAAGTATGACTTTGTAGCAGCCTGTAAGGCCAGGCTCAAATTTTGAATGCTTGGTCCCTGAGAGGCCTGCCCCAGGGAGCGTGGTGGTTGAGGAGAGGTGGTCCTTGGCTCCTGGGCTCCTGCTCATAGCCCACATTCTTTCTCCAGGAATCCTGTCTTTATCTCACAGCACAAAACAGGGGCCTCCTTGCTCATGCATGGTCTCCTCAGCCCATACATTCAACTCCATCCATCCCAGTCCAACCCCAGTTATCCCATGGCCAACCCTGGGGCCTAGACGTGCACAAGTCCTCGCCTGTCCTGTCCTCATGAAGAAGTGAGCTGGAGGCCACAAGGACAGAGAATTCCAGAAAACCAGATACTGCGTGATCCAGAGACTGAAGCAAATGTTCTAGAAAGACATGTCCCCTTGACTGATTTTCAAGGGTTAAGGGGTCCATAGGAAAGAGCTCTGTCTCTTCCTCCTCCTCTGTCAGACCCCAGATGCTGGCATGTCCCCAGGGGCTCAGTGTTGAGCTCTGAAAGCCTCTAGTACTTTTTAGTACTTTCTTCCTAAGTGATCTCATCTATTTCCATGGTTTAATATCCCTATTCATTCATTCAACAAATATTCCTATTTCTAGGTACTGGGGATACAGTAGTTTAAAAAAAGAGACAAAAATCCCTGGATCACAGAGCTTTCTTTGCACCCAGGAGATAGATGATGAGTCAGATGTGGCAGTTTTAAGCATGACCCTAAATTCTCTGTTACTCCATTCAGTGTGAGATAGGGTCAACGGCTACTTGCTTGAACTCCAGTGGTCCTTAGGGTCCAGCGGAAGTGATGCTGTATGACTTCAAAGGCTATGTCAACAAAGGACATGACCTCGTTCACTGGAAATGGTTACTCCTAGTGCCTTGCATGGTCACATTGGAAATATCCTGAGACCACCATGCTGGAGAGTCTGCATGTTGGCGTTCTGGTCGACATTCCCAGCTGAGTCTGCCCTTCCGCCCAGGCATGAGATGGGAGAGGGAAGCCAGCTTAGAAGTGGGTTCTGCAGCCCTGCTGCTCCAGTCCCAGCCATTTCATCACTTCCAGCTGAGGTCCCAGACATCAGGGGCAGAGAGGACCTGTGCTCATTGTGCTTCCTCCAGTACTGGCCCACAGAGTCTATGAACAGGATAAAATGTGTAAACAACAGGCACACGGCAAAGCTCAAGAGCTAGCTCCACTGTTTAGGAGCAGGATGTATATACTGAGTTCTAAATTCATATCTCCAGCTGAGACCTGAGTTCCAGGTCATGTGTATACCTACCTCTCACAACTTCATTTGAATCTTTAAGCAGACATCTCAAAATTTCCTCTTCCACCTTCTTCTGCATCATAGTAAGGAGGGAAATGTAGACTGATTAAAACAGGGAAATGCATTTCACACGCCTCTTTTGTTAAATTGTTTATTTGTGGCTGTGCTGGGTCTTCAGTGCTGCACCTGGGCTTTCTCTAGTTGCCCGAGTGAGGGTTACTTTCGAGTTGCAATATGTGGGCTTCTCACGATGGTGGCTTTCATTGTTGCAGAGTGCAGGCTCAGAAGTCGTGGCATGTGGGCTTATTTGCTCCGCAGCATATGGGATCTTCCCAATGCAAGGATCGAACCTCCTGCATTGCCAGGAGGATTCTTTACCATTAGACCGCCAGGGAAGCCCCCGTGCACATCTGCACACAAGCACATACATAGACATGCACACATGACGAAAAAGAAGGTTCCTTCCATTCAGCCAGAGAGGTGAACACCAGAGCTCAGAGAGGGGCTGGTGGCTCTGAGAACATGACCTACTGGAATTCTCTTCAACATCAGAGCATCTGGAGGCATCTGGGAATGGAAGTTCAGGTAGCAGCAGCAGCAGCAACCGCAGTAGCATCAGAGAGAACAGGTGCTGAGGACAGCTCCAAGCAGAAACGGCCATGTGGACCGATGGTGTAAGAGAAGCAACTGCAGTTGACAGAAGCAGGGGTTATAAAGAATTAAACATGAGGCAAATACGACTATCATCTGCCAATGCTGCTGGCTGCCAGAGAGACACAAGGAAAGGGACAGACTGAGATCTTGCCGTCTGGTGGCCAGATTTCAGGGTCAACCACTGAAGTAGCATCCCCTGGATCCTGCGAGCTGGTAAGGTGAGAAAACATTGGGTAATACAAGAGACTAATCTGGAAGGACACGTGGTTCTTTGAGCACTGGCTTGTAGATCAAATCTATAAAGTCATATGCAGAAGTCAGCCTCTGAGATGTCCTCATATTCAAATCACGGTGAGGTTCCACACACATGGAACGGAACTAATCTGCGAAACCAGTAGAATATCGCACAAACAATGATGTGGGATTCTGACAACCAGGCCATGGAAGACACCATCGATTCTGAGCTGCCGTTTCCGGCCATTCACTCTGGGGAGGCCAGCAGCCATGTTGTGAGGAGCCTCAAGCCATGCTGGGGAGAGATCCACGTGGTTCAGGCCTGAGGTGTCCTGACAACAATCTTGCAAGTTAGTCATCTCAACAGCAGGTGCTCCAGGCCCAGCCAGGTCTTCAGCTGCCTGCACCCATCTTAGCTTCAGCTCCATTAGAGACCCCAAGCCAGACCGGTCCCATTAAGCTGGACCTAGATTTCTGACCCACAGCAACTCCATGAGATAATAAATGTTTATTGTTTTTTAATTACCTACATTTCAGAGCAATTGGTTATGTCTCAAGTGATAGATAACTAATACAGGTTTTGGCAGCAGAGGCGAGGTCAGACAAAAGATTCTTTAAAGATTTTATGACTGTATCTTCGCCCAGATTTTCTGGATGCAGTGTTTTCGCAGGTTCAAGCCCCATGAAACTGAGGTGACTTTGTGGGCTTCATGGACTGACTCCAGCAGGCAAGGCTGGGCTTGTAAACACAAGAATGATAGGAATCAAAGAGAGAAAGAGAAAATATATGAGCACTTTTGAAGCGTCTATATATGTCAGGTTTACTGGTTTCGTTAGCCAAAGAGCATCACATGTCCAAGTGCAGGGTTTAAGGAGGCTGATACTGAAGGACATGGATACAGGCAGTTGTGATGAATCGAGGCGATCAGTATGGTTAATGCACCACAATAATACTGAGGTCGCTTTAAATATATCAAGTTATAGGAACATTTTAAGATGAAAGGCCTCTTATTCACATGTCCCTGTTTTCCACAGCTGTTTAATCTAATCCAATTTTCCATAAGTTTTAATGAGTGAGTCCTTAAATGTCCACAGGGTTTTTAACATTAAATCCACTCCAGTCCATTTGGCCAGTTTTCACACCAAAATTTCTTCTTTCATCGGTTGCCAGAGGCTTCCCCTAAGCTTTGATATGCTGTCTAGTAATAAAAGCCTGACTGCTTACAAATACAATTTTTAAAATGCCTTTAAATCATTTTCTTAGGACTGCAGCTCACTTCTCCCAGTACATGCATGCAATAGGTCTTTTTCTTCCAGAAGCAGAAGGGAGATTCAAGAGAAAAAATGCAGTGCATGGGATGTGGACTCACAGAAACCCCATGATTATCTATTCCCCCAACTGGAAAGAAATACCATCCTCCTTCCTTAATGGTAGCTCTTGGCCCTTTAAAGTTCAACTGCCATTGCTGATTTTGTCCTCGGTGATTCTTTTGCAACATTTATACCTGTTGGGTTAGCATGCATATATTGCATATGCTTTCTTTTCCTTTGAAAAAACTATTAAGCATTTTATCTTTTTCCACTTGCATAAAGAGAAAACACCTAGAACAGAAAATTTGAAAGGCATATTTAAACAAAATCTGATGGTGTTTTAATTTAACTCCAGAAACAGTTGTTACAAGGCAGTTTTGTGGCACTGATCTGTACTGCAGGAGGAAGCCTCAGTTGCACAAAGCTCCTGCAGAAAATGATGTGTGACTTGTGGGCCTTGAAAGTCTGCATCAGATACTCATGAGGAAATGTGCCCTACTTAGTGCAGTCAGCTCTCTTCTTTGAAGGCTTTCTGAACTTAAAAGACGTGGAATTTGGCCTCTGAATATATATATATATATATATACACATATACATATATATGTAATATGGAGTGTGAGAAACCATTTGCACTTAAAATGTTGACATTGGTGGATTTGGCATATTCATTTCAAGAGTTTTCAAGCAACTGGAAGTTTCAGGGATGTTAGTAACTTGTAACTTTGTGGAGGCAGATGAAATATCTGAATGTACTGTGAGGCTGGGTTTTGGGTAAGAGCCACTCACCCCCCACCCCCAAGGGGGTGGGGTACTCCCCATCCTCCCATTCCATCCTCACCCACCTGGGAGCTCTTTTGAAGCTATAATGGTAGCCAGGGTGTTGCCACCGCCTAGCCATCCCCAGGCTTCCCTAGTGGCTCAGCTGGTAAAGAATCCGTCTGCAGTGCCGGGGGATCTGGGTTGGGAAGATCCCCTGGAAGAGGGCATGGCAACTCACTCCAGTATTCTTGCCTAGAGAATCCCATGGACAGAGGAGCCTGGTGGGCTACAGTCCATGGGGTCACAAAGAGTCGGACATGACTGAGTGATTCAGCACAGCACAGCACAGCACAGCCATCCCCACTGTCCAGCTGCCTTCTATCCCCTTTCTAATAACCTGTGATGTTCTTTCTGGTTTCCACTTCTGTTGAGTTGGTCCAAAAGTTCGTTCAGGCTTTTGTATCATCTTATGGAAAAACCCAAATGAACTTTTTGGCATCACAGCTCAAGGTGGCCTTGACTGGATTAGAGTCAGTCATAGTGACTGGCTGTGGGTTGACCAAGTGATTTAAAAAGATCTGCATGTCATTTAGCTATTGCTATGTAACAAACTACCCCAAAACTTAAGTGATGAGCTTTTGTTACAATTCTTCAAGTCAGCAGTGTGGTTCTTCTGCCCTCAGATGGGTTTACCTGCATGTCTGTAGTCCGCTGCAGATCAGGGAGCAGGCCTGCTGCTCCTGGCTGGACTCTCACATGTATGTGGGTGGTTGGTTGTAGCTTGGTTGAGGTTGGTGTCAATGAAGATGGCTTATCTCTACTCCATGTGGTCTTTCATTGCCCCTGATTTGTTCTTATGGTGGAGACAGAATTCCAAGTGAGAGTGAAAATGTATCTCATGAGGCTCACACTCAGAACTAACCCCTTGTCACATATTCCATATTCTGTTGTCTAAAGCAAGTCAGGAAGCCAGCCCAAATTCAAAAAATAGAGATACAGACTCCACTTCATGATGGGAGGAACTATAAGCTCACATTGCAAAGGGCATGGTTTCAGGGAGAAGTGGAGAATTGAGATCCTTTTTATAATAAGTCTACTGGAGCCAGAGTGAAATGTCAAGATCAAGATTGACTATCACTCTGTCTGTCTCACTTCTTTTTATCAACAAGGAAGTAGATGGAAGAGCTGCTTGAAGCAAGCCTCAAAACAAGGACAGAACCACCAGAATTGCAGAAGCAAAGTGCCACAGCCCTCATGATGGTGTGGACATCTGAATCAAGCCAACTCCCCTCCTGGACTTTATAGATACTTAAGCCAAATTAAGTAAATTCTGATATTGTGCCAGCCTGTATGATTGGAGTTTTCTCTTTGAAACAAAAAGATACCTAAATGATACTGCAATTCAGCTGAACAATAGCTTTTTTTTTACTACCTTAAAACTGCCCTTACCCCCAAGAAATTCAGCTGCTAGTACATCTATGAAAATCAAAAGAATGAAGAGATACGTGGAA
The DNA here is from genome assembly GCA_006410935.1 of Redunca redunca. Classification (NCBI taxonomy): domain Eukaryota; kingdom Metazoa; phylum Chordata; class Mammalia; order Artiodactyla; family Bovidae; genus Redunca; species Redunca redunca. Next base: position 662,030 of record SJYQ01000512.1, on the reverse strand, counting down.
GACTGTTCTTAGTTGGACAAAGTTTCCTATAAATTAAAGAGTAAAATATCTTACTCAACAGAAGCTCACATCTGTGACTTTAATCCTATATTTATGGAATATTCAAGAGTCTGAACGGGTCACTTAAAATTTTCAGTTATAATTTACTGTCTCTTATGGAAAAAAAATTACATGTTTCAGTAGACAGTTACTCAAGCTGTTTTTTTTTTTCTTTTAAATTATGTCTTTTGAAAGGCATTCAGCTTATTTTCTCTCTCTTCCCACCCATCGAGAGATTTTGTTGACCTTTGTGTTCTATGGCTTATATTAAAAATACAGTTGGTATGTTGAATATTCTTTTCTTAAGATACACAATTTCTTTGTGATTCCAACAAAAATCTCTAGGGGCATTGACCTCAAACTCCCCCACCTAGTTTGAGAATTATAGCTTTAATAGGATTTTAACACTTCTAGATTCACAAGGGGCTTCGCTGGTGGCTCAGATGGTAAAGCGTCTGCCTACACTGCAGGAGACCCGGGTTCAATCCCTGGTTTGGGAAGATCCCCTGGAGAAGGAAATGGCAACCCACTCCAGTACTCTTGCCTGGAAAATTCCATGGACCTTGGGACATATTTATCCCAAGTCTCAAGTGTCTACTCTATCATTCCTTTAAGCAACAAATGGATATTTGTAAGTCATTGTCTAAATGATGTATAAATAGTTTCAAACTCCAAGAGTTCTGACAGGATTCCCAGGCATGAAGCTTCTAAGCCCAGTCGTACTGCTGAAAGATTGTGAAGCCTTAGGCAAGTCACATAAGGACTTCCTAAGACAGTTGGCCTGTTGATCAAATCAGAATCAGTCCTTTCCTTCACTCACTCGCAGACTTCAACAGTTCAAGTGAAGACTAGGAAGCCGTACTTTTGACTGACTTGAACTCTAGCTGCAAGCAGTTTATAATACAGCATTCACATCAGCAGTAGCAGTGATACAGATGGGAAGACACAGGGCGTCGTTTTCACTCCACTGTGATGGGAAGGCAAGCATGGAATGGAAACACTCTAAAAAGAGCCTGGGAAATCACATACAATCTCAAACCTGCCTAAATTCTCAGGAAGAAAAAGTATTCCAAATATTTGATCAAGTTTGGATTAAGGCCTTACTGATAGAAAGCTATTAGTGTTTCAAAGGACTAATACCAAAGGAACTTACAAAATTTTCACATTAGCTTAATAATTTACAAAGGTCCACCTCAGCAGGGTAGTCACGCACAGCTGTGTGGTTTGTATACTGCGCAACGTTGGAGAGCAATGTTTGGGTAGTCTGTGATGTGAATGGCTCCCTCGGGTACACTATACACACCTATATATGACATCCCTACACTCAAGTCCCTGTGTCGTTTGTTAATAGAGTTGGCACCGTCTTATCCAATGTCAGAAACTGTGTGTCTCCTTTCCCTGGCTGTTCGATCTCCCAGCATAAGCTTTTCCCTATTAAGGAAAAACATGGGTCTGAGACATCATGACCCCTTTGTTGTCCCAGACAAGGACCCAAGCCCTGAAGCTTGTCCTCAAGCCTCTCCCAGGAGGTGTGAGCAGAGAGGCTGGAAAAGGGGAGGGGGTGTGTCCATCCCAAACCCACCAAGCAGCTCTTTCTTTCATGGACTGAAAGAAATCAGTTATCAGTCAGATACATGTATTTCCTCTCCTTCCTGGGAGAGGCGTTTCTTCATCCCACTAAGCTGTTTGCTTAAATATTCGTCAAGCCCTTTCCCGCCGTCAGTAAATAAGCTGCACGAACTCTTGCCACTGCTAATGGATCTCTCTGCCCCACTCTCTCCTCATCCCTTCCGCTCTTCCGTTCACCTTGTCTTCCCAGAGAATAACTGTGATGGTAAAGGCTGTGACTGACTCAGTTTCCAGTGTATGTTCTCTGCCTCCCTTTTGAAGATGAACTTGAAGACACTAAGTCAGATAGGTAGAAACTGACCAGGTTCCAGGTCGGTGTGGAGAGCTGTGCTCTGAGTCATGGGATTTCATGACAGGCTGGGCCTGGGGCAGCTCTGGACCATGACACATGGGCACGAGGGCCAGCTCACCGTGTCTTTCCTTCACTGTGCTATTCTTTGAATGTAGGATCAATGCTTATTGAAAAGTGAGTCCGTTGGTGGGTGCGGTGGAGGCCATTAGTGACTATTCTCCAACTCTCCTCTGTCGTCACCCCCTCTCCCACTTCCTAACACAACCAAGCCCTGCAGCTAACTGGTCCTGGTGCTGTAGAGGGCGGGTCCCTGGTGACAGCTGGGTCACTCTGAGTGCCCACCCTCTCTGTGCACTCAGCCACGTGGTCTGCCTTTCTGGGGGACACAGCGGGGACTTGCACAGCACGGGGACATTTTCGCTCCTCTTTGACGGAACGTGCCCGACTCCCCTGGAGAGACATCTAAGATACACGTGGAGTGGAGGCAAGTCATCCCAGCTGAGGCCACGCTGGAACCGCCAGCCCCCAGGTGACCAGTTAGCAGAGAGTGGACCCACCCCCAAGCCTTGCTGAGATGGGCTGAACCCAGCCCAAGTCAATAGAACCACCCAGAAACCAGAAAAAAGCAAAGATACCTGTTTGAATCTACAAGTTGGTTACAAAGCAGTAGAAAACTGGTACAGTGTCCATGGGTTGTTACTGGACTTTAGGCGTAAGTATCCTCCCCAAGTGTCCCTTGGATGTAGGGATGTTTTCCAAGAACAAAGTGCATGTAATCTTTAGCATTCACCTGAGACCACCCCATGGAGATCTTGCCTTGAATGAGGCTGCTCCTTGCTGAGGCCATGATAGTGTTTGCTTCTCAGGCCCTGATCCTTGGCTGACGCTTGCTGTCTACGTGGCACAGAGTCAGGTTGTGCCTTGCGACCTTCACTGAGACCTTCACTTGTGCTCACTGTCTACTCCACAAATAAGTCTACTCACTGATGCACAAAGCCTGTATCAGAGTGAAGCCTTGTGGGGCTGGCATGCCCGTGTCCTGGCACTGGGGACCCATGCAGAATGAGACAGTAAGACAAGCCTCAGGACCTGCACAGGCATCTGGAATTTCTGTGTCCACCCGCCTGCATCCTGAACTTCTCTGCCACTGTGACCCGCCAGTGACATCCCTTGATGTTCTTCCAGGTTCCTGGAGCACTCCTCCACTCGCTACAAGTTTTCAGAAGGGCACACATAAAGATTATCCCTCCTCCCCACCCAAGTTCTGAAGCAACTGAGAAGTGAGATTTTAGAAATGGCAGGTGGAGGGGACTTCCCTGGCAGTCCAGTGGTGAAGACTTTGCTTTCACTGCAAGGGGCTCAGGTTTGATCCCTGGTCAGGGAACCAAGATCCCACATGCCACATGGCACACACCCCCCTCCCCCAAAAGTAAAAGTGTCAGATGGAGGTGGATTTTTTTAAAATAAAGTTAATATTGGAGAATATGACTTACATTTTGGGGAAGGTGACTCTGTATACTAAGCCTCAAGCTTGGAAAAGCTTAATCACCCAGTTGTGGTTGGACTCACTGGGTAGGCTCTCTATTCAAAGGACTGGACACGATGCTTGCTTCCTGTAGGCAGTATGTTCTGTGTCTAGAAAGCACTTCCCCATATTGTTATATAGATGGCGTTCCAGTCACTTGCATCTGAGTGACTTTTGAGTGTGGCCTTTTCTGACTTCCTGGCCACCATCACATTCCCTGTGTGGCAATTCTAAATCATGTCTACAAACTCTGCAACACTCCTCTTATCCTGAGATGGGACCTAAGTTCTTCTTCCTTGAATCTGGGCCAACCTTGAAGATGTTGTTAAAACCAATAGGACGCAGCAGCAATGATGGCCTAGCTCACATACTTTCTGAAGTCAAGTCATTAAATAAAGGCCATGGAGTTTCTGCCTTGCCTGCTGAGATGCTTGCTTTTGGAGCTGTGAGCCTGGGTGGATGAAGGTCAGCTGCCTTGAGGCCGCCAGGCTGGAGGAAGCCCAAACCACAGAGCAGGTGCCCCAGTCGGTGCCCACAGCCCAGGTCCCGGGTGACAGCCAGCATCAGCCACCAGAGACATACACTAGGTGCCTGCAGCCTGCAGAAGTCACGGGCCCAGTCTCAGAATCTTCTCAGATGAAGCCCTAGGTGTCATGACAGAAGCAATGTACGTCTACTGTGTCCTGCCACATTTCTAAATTACCCAGTCCCTGAACATAGTTCAATGGTCTGTTTAATGCCGTTAGCTCCTGGAGTGGTTTGGTATGACATATTTGGAGGAGGAGCTAGTATGACATAATAATCACTAGGACACTCTGTTTTTTACTTTTCATAGCACTGTTTACACTGTCAGAAATCACGTTGTTTATTTGTTGGTGTAGTTACTGGTCCCTGTCACTCCTCTTCACGTGTAGGTTAGCTCCGCTAGTGCAGGAGTGTGTCTGCCTTAGACCTGGGACAGTAATGGCCCAGTAATGGCCCTGGGAGGCAGTCAATAAATATTTGTTGAAAGGATGAACAAACGAACATCTTTCCCCTTGCAGAACAGAAATAAGAGCTTCTGGGAGAGTATTTCAGTCTTTTTATTCTTGATCTCTAGGCCCTGGGCAACAAAACTGAGGCTATTTGTGTAAAATAGAAAATAGTTCCTTTTATAATATCTGAGCAAACTATCCTGTAGAACATTCAGTTCTTCATTCAATGATATGGGCTCAGCAGCTGCCTTCACCCCAAAAGCAAGGCATTGTAATTCCCACTAGAGACACAGAGGTGGATAAGACACAGACTGCCCCTGTCTGGGACAGTCCTCAAGGAGGGGCATGGACGAACTGAAGGGTGGAGAGGCCTCTCGAGTAGAACACAGCCTCAAAGGCAAAGCCCTTGAAAGGCAGGGGCAGTGACTGCCACTCACACATCACCTCACTCCCAGACCCTGCTCAGAGCCCGCTGTGACAGGTGCTGTAAGTATGTGTTGACTCTTGAGTGGAGGAAACAGAGAGTGTTCCAAGCTGGGCAAATGGCAAAGGTTCATATCAGAAGAGAAGCCTAAGTGCCTTTGCGAAAAGAAACTCTTGTTAAATGTCTAAGGAACATCTAGTTCTCAACTGGTCTTGCTCTGCCATCATAAAAAGTCATTACCAAAGCCATGTCATATAGAGTGAAGTAAGTCAGAAAGAGAACAAATATCATATGTTCATGTATATACGTGGAATCTCGAAAATGGTACTGATGAACCTACTTGCAAAGCAGAAATAGAGACACAGACATAGAGAGCAAACATATGGGCATAGAGGGAGGGAAGAGACAGTGAGGTGAACTGGAAGGCTGGGATTGACATATGTATGTATATGTATGTCGTATACATATGTACTGCGAAACTATGTATGAAATAGATAACTAACGAGAACCCACTGTGTGGCACAGGGGATTTTATTCCGTGCTCTGTGATGACCTAAATGGGAAGGAGATCCAAAAAAGAGTGGATATATGTATACATGTTGCTGTACAGCAGAAAGTAACACAGCCTTGTAAAGCAACTCCAATAAAAATTTTAAAAAATAAATAAAAGAGCAAGGACCCCAGCACAAACACATCGCTAGTTTTTCAAAGGAAGCCCATTGGAATGACATGAAAAAGTAATGGCATCTGTCTCAGGTTTCTACTTGGAGAGGATTCATGCAACCTCAGCATTTTATCTTGGGCAATTCCCCCGAGAAGAGGCACTGGGGAAGCAATTTGTATCTCTTTTAACTAAGACGGGAAGCCTTGATGTCTGTGGGCTGTCCATTTCTGTAAGACTCCAATCCAATCCCACAGAAAGGTGCCAGATCTGAAGCTTCTATATGCTGTTAACTGCATGTGGTTTCCCCCCCGCTGGTATTTACATCTAAGGCAACGCAAAGCCTCCAATTTTAGCAGCTAGGATGCTGAGAATATTCCTGAGTAGAATGTGCCTGAAATTAATTAAGATAGGGAGAAAAATCGAGCACATCACCAGGAACAGAGGAGGTGTTAAGTTATTTGTTGAATGAATGAATGAGAATAATGTATAAGATCATTCTGTAGTTTCACATGTCGTCTCATCCAGCCAGGCTTTCCCAAGACAATTCCTGGAGGGAAAAAGGTAGTTTAAGAAAGCAATGCCAAGAACACTCACTCAGTACAACAAGGACGCAGCAGTTACCGTTTGATGGAGTCCTTAAATGGGATTTTTTTTTTTTTGGCCACTTTGGCACAATTTGGTGGCTACAGGACCTTTCTGGCCCCTGAAATATCACCATCAGAAAAGTCCAGGATTGGACTCAGCCAGCGCACAGACAGAAGCAGCTGAATCAGTGGGTGGTGGCGCCCAGGGAAAGTGGGAGTATTGAAATAGTCGGTGATCTCTGAACATCCCCAGCAGTTCAACAGTGCTCTTTGGTGCCATTTAACCCTCAGTAACCCGCCTAGCAGTTCTTTTTATCTCTTTGTTTTTGGCGGCACTGGATCTTCGTGGTGATGCGCAGGCTTCTCGGTGCGGTGCAGTGGGTCCTCTCGTGGCAGAACACGGGCTCTGGAGCAGGCGAGCCTCAGGAGTCCAGGCGCGTGGGTTTAGCTGCTCTGCAGCATGTGGGATCTTCCCGAAGCAGGGATTGAACCCACGCCCCCTGCATTGGCAGGCAGAGTCTTAACCAATGGGCCACCAGGGAAGTCCCTCGCCTGACAGTGTAAGCAGTATAATGTATTGAGGGAAACACAGGTGTTAGTCCGAAAGTTCTGTTTCCTGGACTCCGTTAAGCCTTGAGTTCCTCACTAATAAATTAGGGACTATGACACCTATCTTGTAGGATGAGTATGATGACCACATGTTCTAATTTCTGTAAAGTCACGTATCCATGGACTGCCACACAGGAAGGCAAACAAACAGTAGCCTGTCCTTATATTTAAGCCAGCATATAAGATCCTTGCAGGCAGAAAGCTGGCACAGAACCGTGCATATGAGATTTTATGAATATTTATTGAATGAGTGAACACATGAATAACCATGGGATGAAATAGCATATTAATCAGGGTAACTCCCGCAGCAGAAACAAATATAGTCCAGTGGCTTATCACAATGCAATGGTATTGCTTACTCACCTGAGATCCCAGCTGGGGTGTTCCAATCAGCAAATGGTTTCCTTTCCCATGCTGATTCCTGGACCCGGGCTCTGTATGGCTGTTGTGTCTTGGGTCTTGATGTCTTTGAAGATCAGCTCCAGCTGCTTCTTAACCTCAGAATTGGAAGGGAAAAGGATACTCACCACTCTCACTCACTTCGTGTGCCCATCCCTGGATGCAAGCAGGGCTGGAGGACACAATCTCTCCTTAGCCAGCTGCCTTCCAACCGCCCACGAGGGAAGAGGGATCCAACTGTTACTGCCAAAATCATTTAATCAAAGAAGGAGAAACAAAGAGAGATGGACGCATGGCAGTGTTTTGAATAGAAGTTAGTTCTGTAACACACTTTTTTTTGCCCGTGCTGGGTCTTTGTCGTGGTATAGGGCTTTTCTCCAGCTGTAGGTCACGGAGACTTCTCTGGCTGCAGCTAGAGAATCCGTAGGCTCAGTGGTTGCAGCACGCAGGCCTAGTTGCTCTGTGACACGTAGGATCTCACTTCCCAAATCCACATGCCTTGCATTGGAAGATGGGTTCTTCATCACTGGCCCACCAGAGAAGTCCCTCAGAGATGACAGAATTTTGAGTAGAAGTTCCTTCTAGAAGCTGGTTTAATAAGAGACATCTTTCAATAACTGGCAAACTCAGAAGCCTGTAGGAAATAGGCCCCTGACATCATGAGTCAAAGGTGAGATGATGGGGTGAGGGGAGAGCTGACTGGCCAGGGCTGAGACCTCCTTTCTGTCTGGGGCTCCCAGATCAGGGAGTTAAATTCATCAGGCCCTTCCATTTGTGTCATAGGTCCTATTTTAACAAAATTTACTTTATTTTGACGTTTAATTAAAGTATGAATATCTACAGGAAAGAGTAAAATCTTAAGTGTATAGCTTGATGGATTTTGACAAACTAAACACACTCCATTCCGCCGCCTCCCAGAGCAATAACCAGAATGTCCTCAGCATCCCAGAAGTCCTCCTCATTCTCCCTTCCATGAGCTCTTCTACTATTTCACAATGAGCTATAAGTCTGAAATTTAAAATGATTTCCCCCAAATTCTTTTTTTCTTAAATATTTATTTGGCCGCAGCAAGTCTTGAACTCTTAGTTGCTGCAAGTGGGATCTAGTTCCCTGACCAGGGATCAAACCCAAGCCCCCTGCACTGGGAGCACAGAGTTTTAGCCACTGGACCACCAGAGAAGCCCCCCGATTCTTCACAAATTGAGTGGTGACCAGGTAAGAGACATCTGTAAGCTAGAGCTGGTTTAAGCACCCACACTGCCCACCTGCCCTCCTCCCAGGGAGGGGGTCTGCACTTAAGAAACCACCCCAAAATGTAATGGATTGAGTAACTGAGGTTCCTCCTGAGCCTGGCTAGGCTCATGGAAGCATTTGTAGGCATCTGGAAGGTCACCAGGGGGCTGATGGTCTGGGGTAAGCTCAGACATCTCACCTCCACTCCACACAGGGTCCAGTCTTCCAGCAGCCCAGCCCAAGCTGGCTCACATGGTGGCAGGGAGGAAATGGCAGCCCAGGCTTAGAGAGGCAAGAGGGAGACAGGAGAGAGGCAGGAGGGCCAGAGTCAGAGAAAGAAGAGTGATCATAGAGCAAAGGTCTGATGGATGTGACCGGGAACCAAAGAGAGTGGGGCAGTCTCTAGAGTCTAGAAAAGACAAAGAGTAGATTCTCCTCGAGCCTCCACGAGACACGTTGCTTTTCACGTTAGCCCCGTCAGACCCATTTCAGTCTTGGGATCTCCAGCACTCTAATAAAAACTTGTGTGTTGCTTTGCTGCTAAGTTGGTGATAACGTGTTGCAGTAGCAACCAGCAACCAGTATCACATGTTCTTGCCACGTGGCAGACTCTGTCTTTCCCAAGTCCTTGGAGGGACTCTGGACTTTCTTGCATGGCTGAGAACACACCACACAAGAGCCAGGTAATCGGGCCCTGCTCCGGACCCTGCCGCTCAGGGACAGCCCCTCTCTGGCCCTCCTCCTGTGGTGCCCCTCCCCATAGAGCCACAGGACTTTTAGGCCTACGCTCCTCTGGCTGGTCTGTATAGCAGCGTTGCCAATTCCTGAGTCCACCCAGACCTACTGAATCAGGACCCTTCAGGAGTCTGTGTGTTTTGTTTTGTTTTTAATTTTTGGCGGTGTGGCCTGTCGGATCTTAGATCCCCAACTAGGGATCAAACCCCAGCCCTTTGCACTGGAAGTGCAGAGTCTTAACCATTGGACCACCAGGGAAGTCCCAGGACCCTGTGTTTTAACTACCCTCCAAGAATTCTGAAGGAGACTTAAGATTCAGAAGCATTGCTACATGGGGTCCATGGGGGTCTTTTCCCAGGTTTTGTTTTTCTAAGGATGGACCATGCTCTAACATATGCAGTCTGGGACCAAGGAGATGGCTGATTGGAGAAGGGTAGGGAGAGGATCAAGCTTAGTCGTATCTACTAACGTGTCTGTATCATTGCCAGGGGAAGGAAGAGAAGAGGGAGTGGACTGGGGTTTTCACTGAATCCTTGTTCCCAGAACATCTGATCTTAAAAATGGACTGACAGAGAGGAAAAGGAAAGGGCTTTGAAAAGTGCTGGAGAAATTATGATCATCACCTTACTTAGGAATTTAAGTTACTTTATGGCATAACTGCAAAAATAAAGAGGCTTCCCTGGTAGCTCAGATGGTAAAGAATCTGCCTGCTAATGCAGATTCCTTCCTGACCTGAATCTCCCTGGGTCAGGAAGATCCCCTGGAGAAGATAATGGCTACCCACTCCAGTATTCTTGCCTGGAGAATTCCATACAGAGAAGCCTGGCAGGCTGCAAATCCAGTGGGTTGCAAATAATAAAAGTAGTGATCGTCATCATCATTATTATTCCTGTAATTGCTACCATCCTAGGTCTGGTTCTTTGGAAGCGGAGCCTGAGCTAAGGATTCCTGTGCACGTGGGTTACTGGCAGTTGCTCTCATGGCGGGGCTGGGGGGCAGAGGAAGCAGGACAGAAAAGGGGAAGGAGCAAGGCAGCAATTACAGGCGGAGCCCTAGCCTCAGCCCGATCCCAAGGGCAGCACTCACTGTCAAGGGAGCTGGGCTTTGTGACTGCTGCCCAGCAGTCGCTGTCTGCTTGGGATGACACCTGGCTCTAGGCTGCCTGCCTGAGTGGGTACTGTGGCTCTGGGAGCTTAGGGGCAGGCCCCGAGAAAGGATTCAGGTGCCCGCCGTGAGCAGCAGAGCGCAGAGAGATAGGGCATGGGTGCCCCGAGCCAGGGCCTGGCTCTCGGAGGACCTGGACAGTACACTGACATGTTCAGCTCTTGCCCTGAACCAGGTGCTGTCCTCAGGGCTTCTCTTGTATTCATCCATCAAACCCTTATCATGTGAGAGCAGCTGCCACCCTCCCTTGATGAATGTGGCCCCCGGGCACAGGAGGACAAGTATCGAGACCAAGGATGCAGCAGAGGCCGGAGGTGGCTGCACTGTTCCCACCATCCTGCTGATGGCCCCGTCTTGCCGCCACTGTCTCGGGGCCTCACCTGCCCCCCTTGCCCTGGGGTCCTTGTAGGGACAATACTTCTTCAAGGGGCAGCAGGAAGGTGGTTCTCTGACTCTCCTTTATCCAGGACATAGGAAAGAGGCTTGTGAAGAAAAGGGAATTTTTTATCAACCAAGAGAGAAAAATCTCAATCTATATACTTAATTAGGTCAGATACCCCTTTTCCTCTGAGTCTTTTCTGGTCTTTGAAGTCAGAGGAAGCCCTGAGCATTAGAGAGGGGAAAAAAGTGGAAAGAGAATTGGGAGGAAACCTCCAGTGTACACACTTACACCCACACACTAATCAATCATCAATCCTCTTTAAGGACTGAATGCAGATAAAGTCAGTTATCAACCTAATCAACATGGAAAAGAAAAAAACAAAACCGCTTAAAATAAAAACTAGGACAATCCCCTGAAGGAGGGAAAGCTTGCAGTCTTGTCTGAAGACTTTCCTACATGGAGGAAAGTCTCTCCCCCACGGTCTTACTAAAATTCTGAATTTGTTTGCAGTCAGTCCAAAGACTCCTTGATGTTTTAGAGACTTTAGGGGAAGCAGAAGACTCGAAATATAGATGTGAGCATTTCAAGGGGATGTGCAACTGCTTGCCGTGGAGCTGTGTGCTGGGAGCGCCTGTGTAGACCGTGGCGTCAGGACGTCCGGCCTGCCTTGGGTCCGCCGTGAGCCTCGCTCCCTTGGCTGTTCCTGCCAGCACCTCCAGGGCAGCGCCCTGGGATCACAGGCATGCTTTGTACCTGCTCTCCATTTAGTGACCACTGGCCACACGGGACTATTAAACATTTGAAATGTGGCCAGCGTGACTAAGGCAGTTTTTCGCTTTGATTTAATGTCAATTAATCAAGTTTAAATTTACATTATTGCATATGTCTGGAGGCTACCATTCTGTACAGCTCAGCTCTGGGTCTTAACTTTTTCTAGACTTGGTTTTTCAGAAAACACCTAATAAATGAGATATTTATGTCCTACCCCTTTTTGTGCAGATAAACCGAGGATGTCAGTTAAACCTTGCCACGTAACAAACCACCCTAAGACAGTGACTTCGAATAACAGTCACATATTTAGTGTATGACTGTGGGCCACACATTTGGGATGGGTGTAACTGGGCAGTTTTCACTGTCTCTTTGGGCTAAACATGGGCATTGGTGGGCAGCGCCCACCCAGCTGAGAACTGGCTGGTCTAGGAAGGGCTGGGCTGGAATGGTGGATCTGGGCTCCACGCGGCCTCTCATCCCTTCAAAGGCTAGCCTGAGCTTTTGCACATGATGGCAGGCAGGGTTCTAAGAAAGGGAGCCACTGTGTTTCAAGGCCCTGAGGCTTAGTCTCAGACCTGGCACTGCCATCCTGCTGCATTCTTTCGGCCAAAGCAAATCACAGGGCCCACTGGACTAAGGGGCAGGAAATAGACTCCTTTTTGTTTCTGTGTTCTTGCTGCGGTGGGCCTTCGTTGCCGCATGTGGCCCCCCTAGGTGCAGTGAGGGGGCTGCTCTTCACTGTGGTGTGCAGGCTGCTCATCGTGGTGGAGTCTCATGTTGTGGCTGTAGAGAGTTCGCATTCCAGGACCTGCCGCTCACGGGCTGTAGAGCTCCGGCTCATTAGTTGTGGTCATTAGTTGTGGCAGATGGGCTGAGTTAGGCTTCCCTCATGAGTCAGACAGTGAAAATCTGCCTGCATCGCAGGAGACCCAGGTTTGATCCCTGGTTCCGGAAGATCTCCTGGAGAAGGGAATGGCAGCCCACTCCAGGATTCTTGCTGGGAGCTTCCCACGGGCAGACCATGTAGTCAGACACGACTGAGCAACAAACACTTTGGTTTTCTTTCATGGGGTTAGTGGCTCCGCTGCCTGTGGGATCGTCCTAGACCAGGGATTGAACTGCTGTCCCCTGCACTGCAAGGTGGATTCTTAACCACTGGACCACCAGGGAAGCCCGACTCCTCTTCCTGATGGAAGATGCAGGAGAGACACATGCAAAGAGCATTGAGTGGTCCAGAGGTTAAGGTTCTGGACTCAGCACTCCCAATTCGGGCTGTCTGGATTTGATCCCTAGTCAGGGAACTAGATCCCATATCCCATAACTAAGAGTTTGCATGCTGTAACTAAGACCCAGAACCACCAAATAAATTAATTAAATATTCAAAACCAAACCAACAAAGAGCGTGGATGGGGGAAGCACATTCAGTTGTGGCCATTTTTATAATCAACCACACTGAGGCCCCCAGGGTCCAATGCTGGGCCTGAGGTCACAAAAGAATAATAGATCTGGTCTGGGACATGGGACCCTTGACCCTTAGACCAGGACTGGGCCTTGGTTCATTTCTTGGATTTTCTGTATATGCTTTTCTTTGTGTGCCTCATCTCTCTCAGAAAGGTGGAGAGACACAACTATTTCTCTGACTTCTCCAGCTCTCAGTGTAAAGGATGAGCTTGGCGGTTGCCCTTGCGTGGGGTGCAGGGGAAGGGGTAGAAACATGGCCATTGATGATCTGGAGGCACCCAGGCAGAATTCCTGAAAGATGCCCCTTTTGCAAAGTACTGTTGGAAAACCAGAAATTAAGGCACGCTTGACCAACATATTTACCATCGAGCTCAACCTTTTAAAAAGAAGTTCATAAAAGACTGACTTTGGAAAGAATAGAATTTTTCCAAGTTTTTCAAATTTACTATCCACCCACTATCTTTTCGTTTCATAAATACAATGTACATGAGGGGAGTGATCTAAATATCTTCCTAGTTCCAGAAGCTTGACAGGATTTTCACATTGATCTCCTGTTAGATAAATCAAGCCTTGCGGATCTGCAAACTGCAACACCAATAAAAATCCTGGTGGAAAAGGGCTGCTGCTTCTGCGTTTTCAGTTTTTGTGGCCGTGAATCTCCGAGATGACATTCCTGCTGATGGAAACGCCTCAGAGCAGCTACCTCGCTACTGTCAGGCCAAATTTGTGTGTTGAGCCAGACTGCTGGCTCACAAGCCCTTACTGATGACCATAAACAGAAACTGATAGAAGGAAAAGTCTTCCGGGGAAAAGCACCTTCTAGAAGATGACGATGATGATGAAGATGGAGATGATGATGAAGAGCTGAGCTGGGGATGTGGGGAAGGGGAGGAGGGAGTGGAGCGGGGT
>SJYQ01000512.1:617767-648018 GCA_006410935.1 Redunca redunca | reverse complement strand
CGCACTGAGGAGGGGGGGCGGGGAGGGAGGAACCCAGGGGGGGACAGCATACCAACCTCTGCCGCTGTCTCTCTCTCTCCTGGGAATCAGTGGGTGTCCCCAGGTTAGCATCAGAACGTGACTCAAGTCCTTAGTATGTTCTGTCCTCAGGGTCTGCCTCCCTTCCACGAATTTGCTTCACCTCAGTGTGTTTGTCTTTTCAGTGACAGAAACAGGCTTTATGAGGTGGTTTTATTCTTACTGGCGAGGAAACTTCCCTTCGTGTGAACTGTGAAGAAGCCATATATGCAGCCCACAGATGAGCAAGGCTGCTCTGTGCCCTGGGTAGGCAGTTGGGGTTAGACGGTCTCTCGAGCAGCCCCTGAGGTGAGGAGGGTATGTGGGCCAAGGGTCTCTTGAGGGAGTGCTCCCAGGAGGGAGTCAGGAGAGCAGGAAGGGGCTGGGAACAGGCCCAACAAAGGTTCAATTTCCGGCAAACTGCCAGCTTCAGCCTGACTCTGAGGGCTGTCCTGAAGCATTGATGATGCCCCGGAGTTTATCTCCATTGAATAAGGCAGCTCAGTTTTCATGCTTCAGGTAGAAACGGTCAGGAGGGTGTACTCGGGGATTCCTTGTCACTTGGGGATTCCTTGTCCAGTCTGGTAAGTAGGACTCTGTGCTTTTCTTGCTGGCCCTGAGTTCTATCCCTGGTTGGGGAACTTAGATCATGCAAACTGCACAGAGTAGTCAGGAAGTAAAAAAAAAAAGAGGATGTAACTCTCGCAACTGCCAGCTCCAGGAGCCCAAGGGCACCCCTGAGAAGATTCCCGGGGGCCACTCCTCAGCAACAAAGCACAACTCACCCAAGGGGGTGGGCACGGGGAACCCACCAACTGAAGGGATCCTAGGGTATGAGGCAGGGTGCCAACAGTTTCTGCCATACCATCTTTGTGAGTCTCCCCAGAAACAAGGTCAGCTCTGTAGGCAGCTGAGTGAACAGAAAGTGAGGCCAGCCTAGACCAGTGAGTTCACAGGCAACCCTCCAGGTGACCGCATAGTGGTGACACGTGGGGGAGCCCAGCCCAGCCCAGCAGAGCCATGGGGTAGACCCCCAGATCTTTAATAAATAACTGTTGTTTGGAGGCATTAAGTGTTGGCAGAGGAAAGGAAATGATCAGAACCCTGAGTTTCATTTTCATCCCAGCAAAGACCTATCTGTAGCTGGAATTTGAATATGGGGTCAGTACTCGAGTCAGAATTGGCCCCTATCCAAGATTTGCTTTCCTTTACCCTGCAGTGGTGTTGAACTTCATCAGATCCCAGATAGTTCTGCCCGGAAGGACACGATAAGAGTCATGTTTCTCCAGTTATTACTGAATTAATACTAGACAATTGACCCTTTCTTTCAAGTCATCCCTGACATTTCAAGCTACTCCTGGGCTTTAATCTGCTGCCTTATCATCCTCGAGGTCACGGATACAATGGAATTTGTTACTGAAAGATAACTTAGATTTTTTAAAAAGAAGGAAGCAAATAATATAAAGACAGAAAGAATAAAATTACATGGCTAAGCAAAAAATGAGGGTGAATCAAAGAAGAAGGAACGAGAAATTAATTGAACTGTGTTTTGAATGATTGGTTTTTTGGCCAGCTTCTTATACAGTTAAGATTATAGTGGGGAGGTTATGTCAATATCTCTGTTATATATATTATATATATGTATCTCAGACATTTTCTTGACTTTAATTAAAGTTATTTTTAAGCCTCAGGGGAGCCCAAATAAAAATGCTTAGTTTAACTTGACCTTTCTGGAGATTTTGCAGATTGCATGTATCTTGTTCTGGCTGCAGTGAGGTACCTACCATTCTGCTTGACATCATTCTTCCCCAGGATCATATTTGCATAAAAAATTAATATGAAAAGTGTGGTGAGCCGCGAGGCAGATGGAAACGTTTGACTAATTAGTTGAGCACGGTGACAACTTTGGAGACATGCTTCAGAACAGATTTCATCCTGACAGTGCTCTGCAAACAGGGGAACACAGTGTCACTTGCCTGGGAATTGGGAGGGGAGGGGTATCAAACTCAAAGAGTTAGTGCCTCAGCTTTGGAGGAGCAGCCACTGAGAAGCCATGCAAGGCCCCAGGAGCCTCACAGATGACAGACCAGTTCACTGAGCTCCTGGGATGCCTGCTTGTCCTCCCTTTTCTGCTCCTTGACCTTGAGGACTGGAGTCCTTCCACTTGATTAGCCCTGGATCTTGCCCTTGACTCCTTGCCCACACTCTGCACATCTGGTACATACTGCATCTGGGTCACTGGGATTTTGGTGTATAAAAGGATCACCTGAAGGACTTGTCAAACCCAGAAACCTGGCTCACCCTTCCAGAGACTGGGTCCAGGACCTCTGGGACGGGGCTTAAAATCTCGCCATTCTAAGCAGCTCCCAGGTGATGTTGATGTCACTGGTACAGGCACCATACCTGGGATAGTTCTCTTTAAGGAAATGGTACAGGGTTCAGTCTCAGCATAGGATGTCAAATCTGCTTCCTGTGGACCAATTCAAGCTTCATTTTCTTCCTTGCAGTATTTTAAGGAGAAATTACCCACAGGTATGTAGATGTTTCATCTTTTTTTGTAAAATAAAACATCTGCTATTGCAATGGTGGCAGTTGCTTCGATGTTAGTACCAGCATCTTCCCTCAATTTGCCACAGTCCCTGCCACCCCCTCTTGTACTACACGGGGCCTACTTCCATCATGTCCTTTCTGTTTCTGGTTTCTGTTGGTCCCTAAGTTTGTGTCTCTTGATTTAAGTTTGCATAGTGCAAATGAATTAATGTTAACCTTCATGGGTAACACATTTGCATTTTTATAAAGGCTTTCTAGTGATAATGCCTTAGTTCAGAGATGTTATACTGATGGAGAATACTGATCTCAGGCTGTGGTGGTCAGCTTCCAAAGAGAACTCTGGGGATTCTCCAAGGACCTTGCAGGACAGACATCTGCATGTCTCCATGAGGAGGTTAACCTGGTTTCCCCAAAATTGACATGTAATAATGTGGAGATAGAAACAAAAAAGACTACATATGCCCTCTTGGGAATGAAGAGCCTTTTAAAACCAGAGTTTCTCACTATGGTGAAGCTGGTATAATAAGAGACAAGTTCAGAGATGCAAAATGTTTATAAGGACAGTGCTTGTGAAAAACTCAATTTTCTCCTTTCTCAGTACCCTGAAAGATGCCGTGTATAGTCGACAACAGTTCCCGGAGCATTGCCTGGGTTCAGATTCTGGCCTGGTAGTTTTCTTTCTGCATCACCTTGTTTACATTACTGAGCGTTGGAGTGCTTTGGCTTCCCTATGCATAAATCACAGCAACCTCACAGGTTTATATGTGGTGGTTAAACAAGATAAAGCATATAAAGGTCTTAGAACAGCCTGACACCAAGTGAAGTCTTGATAAATGTCATTACCATCTGCTTCCTGTTATAGAAAGTGCATTAGAGAAAGCAAGCCAATCTAAGCTCAGATCTTCTTACAAGGAGATCAGACCAGTCAACTGCAAGGAGTTCAGACCAGTCCTTCCTGAAAGAAATCAACCCAGAATATGCATTGGAAGGACTGTTGCTGAAGCTGAAGCTCCAATATTTGGCCACTTGATATAAAGAGTCAACTCATTGGAAAAGACCCTGATGCTGGGAAAGATTGAAAGCAGGAGGAGAAGTGGATGACAGAGGATGAGATGGTTGGATGGCACCACCGACTCAATGGACATGAGTCTGAGCAAACTCCAGGAGATGGTGAAGGACAGGGAAGCCTGGCGTGCTGCAGTCCACGGGGTCACAAAGAGTTGGACACAACTTAGCGACTGAACAACAACAACGAAGTTCAGATTCCTATCCCACTGAGCACTGGTCTTGTGACCTTGAGAAGTGTTATTCTTTCTCTTATTCACTCCATTAACTGATATTTATTGAGCCTTTATGTCCTCATTTATAAAATGGAAATAGTAGTACCTACCTCATAGAGTGTTCGTAAAGATTAAATGGTATAATCCAGGTAAAAAGGTCTCTCTTAGTACCTGACACGTGAAGATTTTAATAATATTACGCTGGTCCACTTGAAGTTGTGATTTTTGCAAATCAAATATGGCAGAAAACTGACAGTTCAAATTGTGCTTTCAATATGGTTATCGTTGCTATTTTATCCCTGCCAACACTGCAGGGGGTATATCGGTCAGCTATTGCTGTNAAAAAAAAAAAAAAAAAAACCCTCAAAATTTGAAGGGACCAAACAAGGAACCTATCATTTCTCATGAATCTCTGGAGCAGGTGGGTGGTTCTGCTGTTTTAGACCAGACCTGCCTGATCCTGACTGGATTTCTCAGGGGTCTGTAATCATCTGATAAGAGGGAGGAGGCTGGCTGGTCATGCATGGCCTCACTCCCTCGTCTGGGGGAAAGGAGGCATGTGTCTGGTCCTCCAGCAGGCCAGCCTGTGCTCATTCATGAGGTGATGGCAAAGGCCCAGCTAGAGAGCAAGGGCTCTTGGGCCCAGACTTGGTGCTGGCATAGTACCAAGTCTGGTACCATGCATCATTTCTGCTGCATCCTTTTGGCCAAGCCCAGAGTTAGTGTTGAGGAAATAGACTCCACCATTTAATGGGAGGGACCAAAAACTATTCAGGCCTTTTTTTTTTTTTTTCCCGGTAAATCTTGATGAGGTAAAAATAATACTAATTTTTTGCTTTATAATTTATATTACTTCTTTAACTTAACAAATGATTTTTGAAAAGTTCTCCAGCCTCTGATGATTAGGTATCTCTATCTTCCCCTCTGTTGACTCTCCTGGAGTTGTAGGAAGCTTCAGCTGGGACACACAGGGGGGTCTCCTTTAGCACCTTGAAGACTCCATCTTTCTACTTTAAAGTATTAATACAAGAAGCTGATTCACCTCTTCGGGGAAAAAAGTAGCTACACAGCAACTTGGTTGGTTGAACTCATACCTCTTGCTGATGAAATATGGTTGCTTCTGATATTCTTTTTATCTATCACCTCTAATCATAAGCAAGGACTTCAAAGAAGACACAGCTAAATGCACTGTAGCCATACACGAAGTGAAGTCGCTCAGTCGTGTGTGACTCTTTGCGACCCTGCGGACTGTAGCCTACCAGGCTCCTCCATCCATGGGGTTTTCCAGGCAAGAATACTGGAGTGGGTTGCCATTTCCTTCTCCAGGGGATCTTCCTTCCCGACCCAGGAATCGAACCCACATCTCCTGCATTGCAGGCAGATGCTTTAACCTCTGAGCCACCAGGGAAGCCCATACATAGGAGGGGGTAAAAATCTGACCTCTCCAGTTTTTAAGACCTCAGCTACAAAGGGCTTCATGAAGACTTTGTAAAGACTTTATGGATTAAAATAATAAAAGCTAAAATTTCTGTGTTGTTATATATCTGCATAAAGCTATTTTCTCCTCTCAACATTCTAATGAAGGTGCTACTACTATTCCCATGTTACAGGCTTAATAAAGTGGAGGCACAGAGAAATTAGAAATTGCCTGAAGTTACACATGGAAAAAGCAAGAGAGTTCCAGAAAAACATCTATTTCTGCTTTCTTGACTATGCCAGAGCCTTTGACTCTGTGGATCACAATAAACTGTGGAAAATTCTGAAAGAGATGGGAATACCAGACCACCTGACCTGCCTCTTGAGAAACCTATATGCAGGTCAGGAAGCAACAGTTAGAACTGGACATGGAACAACAGACTGGTTTCAAATAGGAAAAGGAGTACGTCAAGGCTGTATATTGTTACCCTGCTTCTTTAACTTCTATGCAGAGTATATCATGAGAAACGCCGGACTGGAAGAAACACAAGCTGGAATCAAGATTGCCAGGAGAAATATCAATAACCTCAGGTATGCAGATAACACCACCCTTATGGCAGAAA
This sequence comes from Redunca redunca, assembly GCA_006410935.1. NCBI lineage: Eukaryota > Metazoa > Chordata > Mammalia > Artiodactyla > Bovidae > Redunca > Redunca redunca. Next base: position 642,092 of record SJYQ01000512.1, on the reverse strand, counting down.
GTGAAAAGGAGCTAAAAAGCCTCTTGATGAAAGTGAAAGAGGAGAGTGAAAAAGCTGGCTTAAAGCTCAACATTCAGAAAACGAAGATCATGGCCTCCTGTCCCATCACTTTATGGGAAGTAGATGGGGAAACAGTGGAAACAGTGGCTGACTTTATTATATCCAAAATCACTGCAGATGGAGACTGAAGTCATGAAATTAAAAGACACTTACTCCTTGGAAGGAAAGTTATGACCAACTTAGCATATTAAAAAGCAGAGACATCACTTTACCAACAAAGGTCTGTCTAGTCAAGGCTATGGTTTTTCCAGTGGTCATGTATGGATGTGAGAGTTGGACTGTGAAGAAGGCTGAGTGCCGAAGTACTGATGCTTTTGAACTGTGGTGTTGCCGAAGACTCTTGAGAGTCCCTTGGACTGCAAGGAGATCCAACCAGTCCATTCTGAAGGAGATCAGCCCTGGGATTTCTTTGGAAGGAATGATNCTGAAGCTCCAGTACTTTGGCTACCTCATGAGAAGAGTTGACTCATTGGAAAAGACTCTGATGCTGGGAGGGATTGGGGGCAGGAGCAGAAGGGGACAACAGAGGATGAGATGGCTGGATGGCATCAGTGACTCGATGGACGTGAGTCTGAGTGAACTCCGGGATTTGGTGATGGACAGGGAGGCCTGGCGTGCTGCGATTCATGGGGTTGCAGTCGGACGACTGAGCGACTGAACTGAACTGACTGAACTGAAAGTTACACAGCTACAGAGTGGGAGAGTCAAGATTTAAACTAGAGGATACTATTAAAAAGTTTGGAGCTACACATTTAACCATTATCAGATTTGCAACGATGTGAATGACTATTGTCTCTTTACCGAAATGGTATTAAGTTTTTTTTAATTCTACTGAAGATCTAGTAGAATCAGGACCTGTGAACTGACAGTGGAAGCTTATTGCTCTATAGAAAAATGAAAACATATTCTAACCTTAAGGGATTGCCAACAGGACAATCAAATATTATTCCCAGATACAAGTGAACATCACTGACAGAGGAATTCAAGTCTCAGAGACTGGGTTCAAATCCTGCTTCTTCAATTTCTTACTGTGTGAAGGTGTCTGAGGCAATCAAAGTTATCTTTAGCCTCAGTTTCATCTTGACAAGACAAATAAAATAACAAAACAGGAAACAACCATAAATAGCTCCATAAATTATTGTGAGAATAAGGTAATACATGTAAAGGCCATGATTCATTATAGATCACCAACGAGGACTGATTTCCTTTTCTCCTTTGCAAAGGAATTGCAAAATAGAGTTTATAAGAGATCTTACAGGAATAGGAGGGATGGGACTAGGGATTCTCATACCCAGTAAAGGGTTAGTTTAGGTACTTGGTACTGAAAGCATCATCTGGGATCCTATTAGACATGCAAATTCATGGACTAGAGGCTGAAGCTGAAGCTCCAATGCTTTGGCCACCTGATGTGAAGAGCTGTCTCACTGGAAAAGACCCTGATGTTGGGAAACATTGAGAGCAGGAGGAGAAGGGGATGAGGGAGGATCAGATGGTAGGATGGCATCACTGATTCAATGAACTAATTCTGGGAGATGGTGAGGGACAGGGAAGCCTAGCATGTTACAGTCCATGGGGTCCAAAGAGTTGGACATGACTTGGCGACCGAACAACAGCAGCAATAACCCTTGGCCTACTGAGTCCAGTCATCTTGAAGTGGAGCCCAACAGTCTGCTCTCCTGGTGATTTTCAGGCTCCAGAAATTTTGAGATGTGCTGGGCTAGTTGACCTCCAGGGCCTCTTCCAGCTTTAATTCTGCGGTTCTGGTGTCTCTGGTGTATCCTATCCTCACCACCACTCATGCAGTAACTGCTACCATTTGTTGACTACATCCTATGTGCAAACATGCAAGTAAATACTTTCCAAGCCTTCGTTTTATCCTTGCACCAGTGGGGTTGGTGGGAGAAGGCAATGGCACGCCACTCCAGTACTCTTGCCTGGAAAATCCCATGGACAGAGGAGCCTAGTAGGCTGCAGTCCATGGGGTCGTGACGAGTTGGACACGACTGAGCGACTTCACTTTCACTTTTCACTTTCATGCATTGGAGAAGGGAATGGCAACCCGCTCCAATGTTCTTGCCTGGAGAATCCCAGAGACGGGGGAGCCTGGTGGGCTGCCGTCTCAGGTCGCACAGAGTCGAACACGACTGAAGCGACTCAGCAGCAGCAGTGGGTCGGTACTATATCATAGTCTGCACTATGCAGATGAGAAAACTGAGAATTAAAGGAACTGGCAGACTAGAATTCCAATCTGAGTCTGTTTGGAGCTCTAGCTCCTAAGTCCTGCTAAACTAATCACCACACAGGGTCTCTCATAATTCCAAGAAGGACCCTGTGGGGAGTTATGTGTATATATCTTCAAATCTATTCCTCTGATAATGCACTGGGCTAAAGGAATTAATCTAAGTATTACCGACAAGTCATAGAGAGGGCCCGTGTGGAAGATTCTTGGTTGATAATCTGAGTCCTCCTAAGACTAAAAAAAGACTGTCAGGTCACAGGGTGGTGGCGAAGGCAGTCGGGCAGTTCCTCCCAGGAGAAGGCTCCGGGAGGAACAACCTGGTGGGTGGAAAAGCTGCCTTAAGTGCCCTGCAATTGAGAAGCGCAGCTGTAGGTAATTATTTGTTCCCAGCTATAAATAAAATAATCCTAAGAAGAACAAGGGAGAAAGCAGTTGGGGAGCTTCATGCAGGCTTCCTCCATCAGCTGCTCTTGATGATAAAGCAATGAGTTGGATTTAACCACTTCCTGCCACCTACTGCCTTTTTGCTGGTGATGTCTCTTCAGGGAATAGGTCTTAAAGCAGAATTTATGGGCCAGCTGAGCCTGCAGAAGAGGTTTCCATGCCTGGCTTCCTGCCCCATGGTCCTGATGCAGAAGAAAGCAGCAGCTCAGGTCCAGAGTTTGTCGGGCGGAGGAGGAGAGAGCTTGTGTCCTGTCCCCCCGGGGCTCTTCCCTGCCCTTTGTGTTTGCTTCAGCCGCCCCCCCCCTGGAGCATCTGGCACCAGCATCGTACACAGGCACTGCTCAGGGTGCAAGTGTGGCCTCACGACATAGATCATCAGGATTTCAGATGATTTGGTCTGCCCCCAACTCAGACCACCCCTAGACTAGAATTTCACAGGAACATCATCCTTTCTTCGTCTTATAAATGGCAGATTCTCCTGAGGATCAAAAAGCACCAAGCCTCCCTTCTAATGTGAATCTTCATGGTCAAAGGTCACTTTCAATGATTAGACTTTGATGGCTTATGTACTTTCTGTTCATCCTGTGGTCCTTGGTCAGCAGCATCCCATCCCTGCCCCCACTTCCAGCCCCTGTTGTAAAAGTAGTCTCTAGCATTGCCTCAGAACTTCAGCATTAGAATCTGCATTTTAAGACATCCCCAGGTGATGTGTGTATGGATTAAAGTTTGAGGAGCACTGATCTAAAAGCCCAAGGCTGAATGTGGCCAGGAGCAGCCAGGTGGGGGATGGAAGTAGGGCCAGATGAGATAGTTCAGTCTGGTGAGCAAAGCATACCCATTCTAGCACTGCATTTAAAGTTTTTAAGATGTACACAGAGCAGAAAGCAGCTGGAAGAGCAAGGCCAAGGCCCTGACTGTGAGTCAACTTTTAGATCAATAGCAAATTCTCCTGGTGGCCCCGTGGGAACAGAACCCTGGACCTCCGGAGCACACTAATGAAGATAAGGGCGATACTGTCTGGCTGATATCTGCTAGGCAATCTCCCACCGCAAAACACCACTTCACAGAAATTTGGGCACCCACGTGGAGGAGGTGGAAGAGGGCAGGGCTAGAAGATTCTGCACTTGGGTCTGGAGCCCCCTCTGTGAGGTTTCTTCTGATTCATTCAGCCGAGCATGGTACAAACCACTGAGAAGAGACTAGACTTGGGGCCATGTGGTCTCTCATTGTGATGAATTGAGTTTATAAGTTCAAATTTTACAAACCCATTCCCAAAACGTCAGCATTTCAGTAATTTCAGTGAAATCTCATAGACTATACACTCAGGAGATCTTTGTCATGTCCATGGACTTTTGTCTGACTTAGGTTCTCAGCTTCATAGTGGGCCACTTGGCAGCTGCAGTCTGAAATGAGCTAAAATGGGAGCTATCCTCTGCAGGCATTCACAGTGCCTTTACATGTGTGCCTGTAAAGGGAGGTGACTTTCTAATTCAAATCACCCTCAGATCTACTTGAGGTTCCTGGTTAGAGTATATCATCTTCTATGAAATGGACTGACGTTAAAGCTAATGCTCCAGTACTTTGGCCACCTGACGTGAAGAGCCAACTCATTGGAAAAGACCCTGATGCTGGGAAAGATTGAGGGCAAAAGGAGAAGGGTGCAGCAGACGGTGAGATGGTTAGCGTCACCAACTCAGTGAGTACGAATTTGAGCAAACTCTGGGAGATACTGAAGGCTTCCCAGGTGGCACAATGGTAAAGAACCTGCCTGCCAGTGCAGGAGGTGCAAGAGACAGGATTTCAATCCCTGGGTCAGAAAGATCCCCTGGAGTAGGAGATGGCAACCCACTCCAGTATTCTTGCCAGGAAAATTCCATGGACAGAGCAGCCTGGCAGTCTACAGTCCATGGGGTCACAAAAGAATCATACATGACAGAGTGACTGAGCAAGAAGCAAGTCAGAAGATAGTAAAGGAGAGAGGAGGCTGGCATGCTGCAGTCCATGGGGTCACAGAGTCGGATACAACTGAGCAATTGAACAACAGAACAACATGAAATGGAGCATAGCCATAGAATGATGAACACAAATGGAAATGTCGAATCCTTGTGAGGTTCTCAGAGACAGCTCTGGTACCAGCAACTACACTATGCTATCCATCTAAGATCTAAATCTTCACTATCTTTGATACGGTCCACATGTATTTCATCCTGTTAAAACTCTTGATGATTATTTTCTCAGACCCACATAGTGAATGAGAGCTGGGAACCCTGATTTGGGTGGGGAGAGCAATGTATAAAAATGAAAATAGATAAGCTGTTAATAAAAGAGATGAAGTATTTGCTGAAATGAAATGAGAGAATTCATGTGAGGGATTTATCTGGTGCAGTCTCCTCAGGTCTAGGCTTTCAGGGAGAGGCCACTTCTCTTGTTTCTGAACAAGTTTCCTCTTGCACAAGGTTTAATTGGAGATGCTAACATGTGTGAGTGATATCGCGCCCACAATAAGCCCCAAGGTTATGTCTGAATCATGAATGATTGGTGGCTTGTGGAGGGGTGACGGTCCCAAAGCCTTGACCTCCGCACCTGCCCTTCCCATTCCCAGGGAATCAGGTTCACCCCAGTGTTCACGTCCCTTCAGCCTCTCATTCGTGCAGGTGCTGTTCTAGAGAGAGAGCAGATCCTGCTCTTGCTAGGTTTACATTCCAGTGGAGGAGACAACTTAAACATGCGTGTGTGTGCTAAGCTGCTTCAGTCATGTCCCACTCTGTGATTCCAGGGATTGTAGCCCACCGGGCTCTGTCCATGGGATTCTGTAGGCACAAATACTCGAGTGGGCTGCCATGACCTCCTCCAAGGGATCTTCCCAACCCAGGGATCAAACCCCCATCTCTTATGTCTTCTGCATTAGCAGACAGGTTCTTCCCCACTAGCGCTAGCTGGGAAGCCCAACTTAAACATATTCAATAAATGCACACCTAAAGCCATGAGAATAAAAAAGGGCACCAAGAGTGTAACTAATGTAGGTGGGCTGCCTATTGCCATGGTGCTCAGGGAGGGTTTGGTTCAGCCAAAGCAAGAGCAAAGGCCCTGGGGCAGAAATAAGCTTGCATGTGTTTTTCTTTTTAACAAACTTTCACAGCTCTTAGCAGGTACCAGGAGCTGAACTAAGCACTTTACAAATAACACACCATTTAATCCTCTTGGAAACACCTTGAGGTAAACACTGGCACTATTCTTAAAATACTACAGCTTAGAAATGAGAAAATGGAGGCACAGCAAGCTTCAGAAGCTTGTCCGAGGGCACACAGCTGGTGTGGAGTGAGGAGTCAAACCCAGCCCTATTGCTGCCATCTGTGCTTGCAGCCACTTTGCTAGTGGTTCCCAAACTGGTGCATGTGGGAACACTTTGAGGATCTTTCAAAACTGCTGATGCCTGGCTCCCTCCCCCCGCCTTTGGATGTGACTGTAAAAGGCTCCCAGATGATAGGGACGTGCAACAGAACCTGGAGCCCAAGGGCACAGGGCCAGCCATTTAGTACTGGAGTGTTGGAGCATCCGAAAGAACACCCGCGGGTCCAGGCCTGACGGAGGAGGGCAGGAGTGGCTCTTTCTCCCCTTCCAGCCCCATTGTCTGACTTCTGTCTGTTTGTGACTTGGCTAAAATCAGGATCACCCACATAAAGAAGGGGCGGTCACCTTGGAATCAGAAGGACGTTGGTTCTGTGGATGATAGCACCCACACCAGCAATGTATGGGTGGCTCCTCCTCCAGGCTGGCCGCCCAGCCCCCTCACTACCTGACCCGAGGAGAGAACCCCCCAAGGCGTCAGAAGCTAGCTCCCGTGGGCAGGGGCGATGGTGGGGCAGAGCTAGTCTCTGAAACCAGGAACATCAGCCCATCATCTTTGAATGAGCCTTTTTTCCAGTTTTTGCAGAAGTTAATAGTACTCCAAGTGGACTCTCTACTTTACCAAGAGGCCCTTTTTTGCTCCTGCTACAAATTGCTCTTCCCATTCCCCAGAAAGTTGGTTGATTGCAGGCAGTGAGGGAAAGTCTACACTGTGTCTGCATTGGGATCACAGTTCATTTGAAAACTTAGGAAGCCAGCAGGGAATTTTTGTTGCCCAGAATCACTGCAGAACTGGATAAGGACAAAAATTATGTCACTGATTCCAATATTTGGCCCAGATACATCCACACCCCTAACGCTTAAGGTGAGAACTTGGGGCTGTTTTTCTGGTGCCAAGGTTCTACTTGGTAGGACTCAGAGCAGGTTGAGTGGTAGCTATGGATCAAGTTTTGAGAGGTGTGTGGCTAAGTTGGTTTAAGTATCCGTAACAGGGCTTCCTGAGTGTCTCATACCTGAGTGATGGAAATGATTGCTCTGGAGTCTGAGGAAATGCCAATTAAATAAGAGCACAGGACAGTCAAGAGAGCTTCCTGGTATCACCTTGCATGAGCTGTTGAACTGGAATTGGAAATGAGGCTGTTTGCAGGGTGTGACTGTTTCAACTCCACACCCCTGTTCATGCAGCAAGAAGCTTTCCAAGCACTCCTAAGTGGGCAGCAAAGCCATGAAAAGAGGTGATTAAGGCACAGATGCCAAGAGCAGCCTCCGTATTCCTTACAATCCTACAGCATAACATTTTATGTGATTATAATATTTCATGAGGGTAGCGAAGGCTGTGCTATAAAATGCTCCATCAATGTCCCAGCTGGTAAACAGCGATTATGACACAAAGCTGCACGTTAGGAAGCCAGTGCCGTCCACATGCTCTTCTAGTATTGTGTACAATTAGCATTCACAAGGGATGGCTCAGCGCTGACACCAGAGTGAGGATTTGTGGGGCTTTCTATGGAGCAAAATAGGTGGATACATGTCAAAGAAACTTGATTCACTCTATCCCTCCAATAATCCTAAAATTATAACATGCTTAGGACCAAGATGAGTCTTAATCTGCTCACAACTTTGAACACTTTGGAGAGTTCATGAAAAGTAATGCGTTAAGGTGAAGTTTTAAAATGTTGGTAGTGTGTGATTAAATATTCACTAAGTTAATTAAGTGGCAGGAATATCTGGCTTCCAGCCTGTGGGCCGTGGACAAGGGACTGTGATAAAGGGGTCATGGGAAGAGTTACCGTCTTGGCAGGATTGACATTTAATACAGGAAATCCGAATCTATACATGTGTGTGCAAGGGTGCACACACATAAAGATATTTGAGTAGCCTACGTATATATGCATTTAAGAAAAGTTTAAAGAGTTTTTATTTTATTTATCTATTTGGCTGGATCAGGTCTTAACTGCAGCACATGGAATCCTCATTGCATTGTGCAGGCTTTTTCGTTAGAGAGCACGCAGACTCTGGTTGAGGCACATGGGCTCTCTAAGTGTCGCATCCAGGCTTAGCTGCTATACCGCATGTGGGATCTGAGTTCCCCAGCCAGGGGTGGACACCCAGCCCCTGCGTTGCACAGGGGATTCTTAACTACTGGACCCCCAGGGAAGTCCCTCAGATGTGTTTTTAATTGAATGCAGATACTAGTCAGTTGAATAAACAGCTAATGATTTCATATTAGCCCTTCACCATTTTCTTAATCAGCAAACACTAGAATTTTGATAACTATCCTGCCCCTTTTCCTTGAAATAAAAGGAATTAATTCCTGGGGTTAGTGATGCGGCAGTGAGGAGCAAAACCAAGCACAGACAAGGTGGGAGGGTCCTGCCCGCACTTCCCCCGGCAGGGAGGATTCTCAGGGGAAGAGCTCTAGATATTCCTCCAGGTCCTGGATCTACTCAGGCCATGGGGCAGAGTGGTAGGCCCTGCTAAGATGAGCAGTGCTGAAGAGAGGGGAGGGCGATCGTCTTAAGACTTTGGCAGAAGAAATCCAGGGAGGGAAAAGGTTAGTGATGAAGGACCTGGAAGTGCAATGGGTCTGTTCTGATGGAGAGGCGGGAGAGTTTTAAGAGAGGGAGTAGAAAGAAGACATTGGAGAAGCTACTATAGATGTGAATATATTTTAAAAAGAGTACAGATATCAGGATCGAGACCTTAAATTGTCTTTAAAGTTAAAATGGACAAATCCTTTTTCAAGAGATTTCAGAAAACATTCAACTTGCTCTGTACATACCCTTTAGCTAATGGATTATTATTTCCTTAAATATGATACCATACAGAAATGAACTATAGGGAAAACACCATGGAAGGCCTTATCCTACACCAGTTATAGTGGCTCTGTAATCTCCAAGCCTTTCCTTCTTCTTCCCAGCTGATCCTCTGTGAGACTGGAAAGGGCAACTACTGCAGTAGAAGCTTTCTGAGTCCAACGAAGCCAGCATCTCTGCTATGATAGGTAGACCCGGAGCTTGACAGTTTTGAGGAAAGACTACTAAAGACTGGGTTAATGAGCACAATTTGCTGGCAATAGCTAAGTCACAGGTCAGCAGAAGAGGTCATGAGAGGGAGAAACGAGGGCATTACATTTCCTGTCTTTTTGTGAGAAGGGGAAGGGCCGACTAGAATTTGGGAGTGAACAGCTTGCCTGTGCAGATGGTCAGTGCCATTAAGAAGGGGAGCCAAGAGGCAAGAATGGCATGAGGCAGCCCGAGATTAATCTGGAGCTATGGAAGCCTCGGACTCTCCTGCCAACCATAACCTCCATGCTACGTGTGTCTTCCTGCCAAAGGTGAGGGTAGCCGTGCAACACCAAATGCACACCAATGGCCGTGCTCGAGGGGGAAGGTGAAAGGTCATGGAGGAAACTTTGGATGCTCTTCTTCACTGTGGACAAGACTGTGTTTATATAAGACCAGAGGAGATCATGCAAAGTGAAAACTCCAAGGGCCGAGGAGCCTGGCTAGACTTTTCTGCATTATTTGCTCTCACAGCATCCTACAATTTTCATTCCCGGCATTCTTACAATTGCAAGTAATTACTGAATAATTATTTGTTAATGTCTTCTCTTTGGAGTTTTAAGTTTCACGTGAGCAGGAGTAATGTTTGCCCTCATGCCCAGTGTGGTGTCTAACTTATGGCAGGTGTTCAGTGATTCTTGATTCACAGAATAAGTAAAGTAATTATGATCAGGGGTGGAGGAAGGATGGACATGCATGTTTAGGGGAAGGGTGGAGAAGGAATGTGATCCAGAGGAGAGAGGTAGGAAGAAACTCTGCAGAAAGTTCTCAGGGCGAGGGTAAGACTGGGTCTTCCAGAACATCGCTAGACGGAGTGTGGTCTGTGGACCAGAGCATCCGCATCATTGATGTCACCTTGATGGGAAAGGAGAGTCTTGGCCCTACTCTTTGAAACAGAATCTTCTTTAAACCAATCAAGGTGATTGGTTTGCACACTGAAGCCTCAGAAGCACTGCTCTAGGCCGAGGCAAATGCCCTGCTTTGTAACATGGCTGAGGAGAGGCGAGATCTGCCTCACTGAAACTATTGCACAAGAGGTGTGATGTTTAGTCTTGAGATAGGGAAGCCTCTTTAATGTAGACTTTGGCCAGTCCCAAAGGTGGACTGTGAGTGGTGACTGCAATCAAGCCAAGTTGACTCACATGGAGAAAGACCACACCAGCCAAACAGGAAAATGGCAAGCCTAAAGTGTAGGAACTGTCTGTCCACAGTTTATTTATACGGTTGGCTGAATTTCAGGGAAAGGAGAGAGATAGTTAAGATGAATGAGCAAGTCCTGGGAGGTAAAGAGTTGGTTGGGGATTCTTGACGGGTCCTTTGGGAAGTTACATGAGGGAGAGGAGAGGGAAGGGAGACGAGCAGGAGGCTGTACTCAGCAGAAGAGCTGTTTTGTATGTTTGGTTCTGCCAAGTACTGGAGTGATATAGAGAGGGCATGCATTGGCCTGCGTGCCGCCTCAGAAAGGTGACTAAAAGAGGGAACAGTTTTAATCTAAACAGTTATAAAAGGTCACAGGGTGTTTCACCCCTCCTTATAGACATGGAGAAAAAATACAGAGACTGAGGACATTTATTTTTGCAGGTACCTAATATTTAACAGAAATACACAGCACCCAAGGCATCATCACAACTCAACCCCAGATCTCTTTTCACCTGATCCTGGGATTCGTCTTAGCAACTCAATCAGGCACTACCAAATTATTAGAAATGGCTCTGGGGATAACATTCATTTGCCAATTTGGGTTCCAGGAAACAGAAAGACATGTGAGTAGTTTCTCTAGTTATCTATGTTTTAGTAATGTAATGGTGACTTCTTCTGGGGACAAAAAGTGAGAATTCTCCAATTTTCCTACTCAGCATCATTTCAACACCCTGCCTATTCCTGGGATATTTTCAATCTTTTGAACAACACCTTCCTGAGAAGGGAGCTCACAGTTCATTTCCCCATCTTTCTTTGCAAATAAACTCCACCAACAATGTTTACCTGCACAACACTTCTGACTGGAAGAGAGCAGCAAGATGAAGTGGGCACAGATTCCATTTCAGGTGAAGGGAGCTGTGAAGACATCCAGCTTTCTAGGACATTAATGGTAGAGATTCTGGCATCTGGCTACCAAGATGCTGTCTGCCAGGCTTAAAGTTCTAAAAATTCCCACTGAATAAAACATAACTCTCAGAAAAAAACAAACACACCTCTGCCTCTCATGTTTCTGTGGGTCAGGAAATTCCATAGTAGTTTGGATTAGGATCTCATTTGCACGTAAGATGTGAGCAGGGGCTAGAGGATTCACTTCCAACGTGGTGACAAGTTGGTGCTAGTTGTTGGTATTTGGCTTCAGTTCCCCTCCACGTGGGCTTCCCAGGTGGTGCCAGTGGTAAAGAACCACTTGCCAGTGAAGGAGACATAAGAGACACGGGTTTGATCCCTGGGTTGGAAAGATCTTCTGGAGGAGGACAAGGCAACCCACTCCAGTATTCTTGCCTGGAGAATCCCATGGAAAGAGGAACCTGGCGGGCTGCAGTCCATAGGGTTGCAAAGTGCTGAACACAACTGAAGTGACTTAGCACGCATGCACATACCTCTCCATGCACACTCCCTACAAGTCTGCTCCACTGTCCTTGTGACAAGCGGCTGGTTTGTCCAGAGCAAGAAACCTGGGAATGTGAAGGAGGGAAAGCCAGGCAGAAGCTATCCTTTTTATGACCTAGCTCAGGTGCCATCCCTTCTACAATATTCTGTTTATTAGAAGTGAGACACTTCCAATTAACAGAGTAAGACCAACCTGCATTCAAGAGGAGGGAAAATAGTCCCTGCTTTTAAATGGGCAGTGTTGGGACTTCCCTAGTGATCCTGTGGTTAAGGCTCCACACTCCCACTGCAGAGGGTGCTGATTTGATCTCTTTCCGGGGAACTAAGATCCTGCATACCATGAGGTGCAGGGGAAAAAAATCAATAAAAAATAAATAAATGAGGTGGTGTCAAGGACTTTGTGAACACATTTTAAAACCACCAACCATGCTTTTTGCCATGTAACTTTATAATGCCTTATTACATTAGATGACCTGAGCCTTTTGAGTTAATTTGGCCAAAAGGATCTTTGGAGACAGGATTCAAGTAGAGACCTGAAAAGTGCTGGCAGGCCTTCCTTCACTGACTGTCCTGCATCTCTGCTCTCATGAGAATGTACCCAGGGTAGCCTATTGAATAATGAGGATTAAGTGGTGTAGGCTCAGTATGCTAGTGATCTATGACTGCATAGCAAATTATCCCAAAGATTAGTAGCATAAAATAATAAGCATTTTATTATCTTTTGGAATTTCTAGAAGATATTAGGAATTCAGGCATGGTTTAGCTGATTGGTGCTGTCTCAGGGGTTATAGCCATCCGAAGTCTTGGCTGGGGCTAAACAGCTCTTGAATGTGTCCACTGAGTTGATATTGAATGTTCAGGCCTTGGTTCCTTACCATCTGATTCTCTCCACTGAGCTCATTATCTATCTCCATGTCATGCTGTCTGGCTTTCACTTACTGTGTGATGCAAATAAGCAAGGCAGAAGTTACATTGCCTTTTGTGACTAAGCCTTGAAATGCCCATGTTAGCTTTGGAAAGTTCTACTCTATACAGGAAGCTCTTTGTTCTGTGGGAGGCAACTGCACAAGGGCATGGACCTCAGGAGGTGAGTATCCCAGGGACCACCTGGGAGGACCACGGCCGTGTCACGTTGCCCTGGTCATTGCAGTTGAGGCCACTTGTATCAGGTAATGGCTAGCTTGACCCCAGACAGAGGAGCAAGCCCTGGACAATCAGCAGAGCTGAGCCACAAGGGTGACCAATAAAGCAGGTTCTGTGCTTGGTTGTTTGGCAGCATCATTAGGGCACAGTTACCACAGTGTGCTGGTATACAATCTCAAAAATGACAGAATGATCTCTGTTGGTTTCCAAGGCAAACCATTCAGTATCACAGTAGTCCAAGTCTATGCCCCAACCAGTAACACTGAAGAAGCTGAAGCTGAACAGGTCTATGAAGACCTACAAGACCTTCTAGAACTAACACCCAAAAAAGATGTCCTTTTCATTATAGGGGACTGGAATGCAAAAGTAGAGTGTCAAGAAACACCTGGAGTAACAGGCAAATTTGGCCTTGGAGTGCAGAATGAAGCAGGGCAAAGGCTAATAGAGGTTTGCCAAGAGAACCCACTGGTCATAGCAAACACCCTCTTCCAACAACACAAGAGAAGACTCTATGCATGGACATCACCTGATGGTCAATGCCAAAATCAGATTGATTTTAATCTCTGCAGCCAAAGATGGAGAAGCTCTATACAGTCAGCAAAAACAAGACTGGGAGCAGACTGTGGTTCAGATCATGAACTCTTTTTTGCTAAATTCAGACTTAGATTGAAGAAAGTAGGGAAAACCAATAGACCATTCAGGTATGACCTAAATCAAATCCCTTATGATTATACAGTGGAAGTGAGAAATAGATTCAAGGGATTAGATCTGACAGACAGAGTGCCTGAAGAACTATAGATGAAGCTTTGTGACATTGTACAGGAGACAAGGATCAAGATCATCCCCAAGAAAGAGAAATGCAAAAAGGCAAAATGGTTGTCTAAGAAGGCCCTACAAATAGCTGAGTAAAGAAGAGAAGTGAAGAGCAAAGGAGAAAAGGAAAGATATACCCATGTGAATGCAGAGTTCCAAAGAATAGCAAGGAGAGATAAGAAAGCCTTCCTCAGTGATCAATGAAAGAAATAGATGAAAACAATAGAATGGGAAAGACTAGAGATCTCTTCAAGAAAATTAGAGATACCAAGGGAACATTTCATGCAAAGATGGGCACAATAAAGGACAGAAATAGTGTGGACCTAACAGAAACAGAAGACATTAAGACAAGGTGGCAAGAATACACAGAAGAACTGTACAAAAAAGGTCTTCACGACCCAGATAACCATGATGGTATGATCACTCACCTAGAGCCAGACATCCTGGAATGTGAAGTCAAGTGGGCCTTAGGAAGCATCACTGTTAACAAAGCTAGTGGAGGTGATAGAATTCCAGTTGAGCTATTTCAAATCCTAAAAGATGATGCAATGAAAGTGCTGTACTCAATATGCCAGCAAATTTGAAAAATCTGCAGTGGCCACAGGACTGGAAAAGGTGTTTTCAGTCCAATCCCAAAGAAAAGCAATGCCAGAGAATGCTCAAACTACCACACAATTGCACTCATCTCACATGCTAGTAAAGTAATGCTCAGAATTCTCTGGGCTAGGCTTCAACAGCTTCAACTGGGAACTCCCAGATGTTCAAGTTGGATTTAGAAAAGGCAGAGGAACCAGAGATCAAATTGCCAACATCTGTTGGATCATTGCAAAAGCAAGAGAGTTCCAGAAAAACATCTACTTCTGCTTTATTGACTGTCAATGCCTTTGACTGTGTGGATCACAACAAATTTGAAAATTCTGGAAGAGATGGAAATAACAGACCACCTGACCAGCCTGTATGCAGGTCAGAAAGCAACAGTTAGAACTGGACATGGAACAACAGACTGGTTCCAAATAGGAAAAGGAGTATGTCAAAGTGTATATTGTCAACCTGCTTATTTAACTTATATGCAGACTACATCATGAAAAATGCTGAGCCAGAAAGCACAAGCTGGAATCAAGATTTCCAGGTGAAATATGAATAACCTCAGATATGCAGATAACACCACCCTTATGGCATAAAGTGAAAAAGAACTAAAGAGTCTCTTGATGAAAGTGAAAGAGGAGAGTGAAAAAATTGGCTTAAAGCTCAACATTCAGAAAACTAAGATCATGGATGGTCCCATCTCTTCATGGGAAATAGATGGGGAAACAGTGAAAACAGTGAGAGACTTTCTTTTGGGGGCTCCAAAATCACTGCAGATGGTGACTGCAGCCATGAAATTAAAAGACGCTTACTCCTTGGAAGGAAAGTTATGACCAACCTAGACAGCATATTAAAAAGCAGAGACATTACTTTGCCAACAAAGGTCCATCTAGTCATAGCTATGGCTTTTCCAGTAGTCATGTACGGATGTGAGAGTTGGACTATAAAGAAAGCTGAGTGCGGAAGAATTGATGCTTTTGATCTGTGGTGTTGGAAGAGATTCTTGAGAGTCCCCTGGACTGCAAGGAGATCCAACCAGTCCATCCTAAAAGAAATCAGTCCTGAATATTCATTGGAAGGATTGATGCTAAAGCTGAAGCTCCAATACTTTGGCTACCTGATGTGAAGAACTGACTCATTTGAAAAGACCCAGATGCTGGGAAAGATTGAAGGCAGGAGGAGAAGAGGACAACAGAGGATGAGATAGTTGGATGATATCACTGACTCAATGGGCATGAATTTGAGTAAACTCTGGGAGTTGGTGATGGACAGGGAGGCCTGGTGTGCTGCAGTCCATGGGGTCGCAAATGGTCGGACATGACTGAGGCACTGAACTGAACTGAACAGGCACATTGGTGACACTAGGATAAATTTAGAGGATTATAAATTAGAATTGAAAGGAGAATCCCTAGCCTCAGTTTTCCAACTGCCTAATACGAAGTGTATAAACAGGATTCAGGTATAAACAGGATCTCTGCCTTTGAGGATTTCTAATAATTTATGCTTCCTTGGTGGCTCAGTGATAAAGAATCCACCTGCCAATGCAGGAGATGCCAGTTTTATCCCTGGGTCAGGAAGATTCCCTGGAGAAGGATATGGCAACGCACTCCAGTATTCTTGCCTGGAGGATTCCATGGACAAGGAACCTGGCGAGTGACAGTCCATGGGATCACGAAGAATCAGACATGACTGAGTGACTAAATAGCGACAAATTCTGATAATTTATACACATTTAAGCATTTGAGCCTTTGATTTGTTCCTCCTACAAAATAAAGCTCAAGAATAAAAGCAAGTACTTGCTTTTGTTCTGAATTGTTCTCAAACTGCTTTGGTGTGTAGAGAGTAGAACTCTTTTTCATAAAATCTTTTAAAAAATAAGTTTCACTAACTACAGTTTACCGGTAATAAATTCATCAATTTAAACAGTGTAGATTGGTTAGTATGATCTTATAATCACTACGGAAGTTGAAACAAAGCACATTTCCATCATCCCCCAAAGTTTACTCATATCATACACACTTTTAAGGAAAGTATTTAGTGAAGTAAAATATACATGCAGAAAGAAGCACCAGCGATACTTGTGTAGCCTGATGAATTTTCACAAAGTGTATCTGTCATTCAAATCAAGAAATAAAACCTGACAAACATTCCAGGGGTGCCCACATGTCCCCTTTCCCCAGTGGCAACCACTAATCTGGTTTCATCACCATAAATTTGTTGTCTGCTTTGGAACTTTAGTGTAATTGGAGTATTATGATAAATATTCCACTCCATCTGGTTTCTTTTGTTAAACATCATCCTTGTGAGATTGTCTCCTATTGTTGCCTGTAGTTGAAGTGCGTTTCTTCTCGTTGCTAGTATTGCATTGTGTACATATGTCACGATTTATTTATCCATTCTATTCCTGATGAACATTTGGGTTGTTTCCAGTTTTTGGTTATTATGAATAGACCTGCTGTGAACATTCTGATACATGTTGGCCTGCATTTTTCGTTATCTTTGCTTTTGTTTGTGGGAAGTAGGAATGTAAGAGAATCAAACACTGCCTGTTCATTTTGATCCAATTTATTAGCTGGGGCACTTGCCAAAAAACAACAGACTTTTCAGAGGAGAATTTACCTGATAGAAGATTAGGCCTCAAACTTACATTTATTTTATTATATGAGAAAAAAAAAGAGTGGGTTTCAAGACTTGAGAGGCGTGTTACCAGGATGGTCAAATGTTGTTCACATTCTGGGCTCTGTACCAGCCTTTGATCCCTTTCTCCTTCCCTTTTTTTCTTTGCTTTTCCCCTCTTCCTTCCTTCCTTCCAATCACTTTTAGATGGATGTGAATTTCAAAGACTGAGTTGAATTGTCCTCAGTTGGGGATTTTTTTTTTTTTTTCGTAAAAGTGAAGATGAAGTCAAGTGCTTTCAATTTGCTCTAAATGACTTCTTTTCCTGGGAAATAGTTTGGGCTTTCATAAACACTGAGACATTTTTGTTGTCTCAAATTTTATTCTGCTTATTACATCCTGCCAGATAGGTCTCTGTAAATAATGAAGGCCACAACAACCGTCATAACCCACGTCCTCTCCATCGCAGAGGCCCTGGTAGCCCTACTGTTAGAAGAATCTCACTTTTCATCTGCCGTTGGTGATGGGCAAGTTTCAATTTGGGCTGGCCAGGCCCTGAAATGATCGACAAATGGCAGGTTGCAGACTGTTATTTTATGGACTATAGGCTACTTTGAAAGTCTTACTTTTTTCCTAAGGAAGGTCATCTGTTCAATATGGAAATTACTTTTGAGCAAGGACTGCTGGAGGGCAATCTCATGTCCCACATGCTACATGTTTCTCTAAGGAAAAACATTGCAAATTCTAGTTGCTTCTAGTTCTTTTTGTGGACAAGCCACCAGTTAAATTATTTTTTAAAGGTCCTTCCTGGCCATATACACATGGAGTGAACAGGTGGGGTCAGCTCTTCAGTCACCACTCCCCACCCATCCTTTCTCAAGAGCCCTTAATGACCCAGTTCAGTCCATCTTCCCTCGCGGCTTCACCGTGGGCCCTGACGTGTTGAGTCAGCTGCTCTTCAGCCTCTGATCTGGTCATTGTCAGCTGCCCATTGTAAGTCAGGCCAATCATGCCAGCACAGCTCATTTCTGGACCTTTGGTTTGAAATTTTGAGACAGTTTACTATTTCCATTTTGTGGGATTTGAAACTGGGAGCTGGGAGCCATGGGCTTGCTGGCAACTCTCTTTGATGCAAGGCTACCTTCTGCTGTGTAAGGAAGGAACATCAAAGAAGCAATGTTTATGTACTTATTATTTATTTTATGTTTATTATTTATTATCATACAGAGCAATGTATTTACCTTCTGTTATTTCTCCACTCTCCTGAGTGAAGTCGGAAAAAAAGAATTTCTTCTTCCTTTCTCCCGGTTATGTCCATATCAGTAGGCAGACCCATTTCTGACAACTGTTCTGAGGACCCATGAGTGGCTATAGATGCTAAGTATGCCTTCATTTAGGATAATATCTGTTTGCATTCATAGGAGCTTTCAGGTAGCATCCAGGGTTGGGATTTTTGTTTCTCCCCCTTAATGCACGTGGGACTCTGAAGTACACAGGGTTTGGTGTTACAATCTTGTTCTCGTTGAGGCAGAAATCTCACTCAATAGAAGCCATTTGCATTTCTGTTTGAGCAGCTTGGAGACAAATATAGTGAAATGAATAGCCCTTTAATTTAATTGGCTTTCCAGTGTGAATCCAAAAATAGAAGACACAGTCCATCTTCGAGTTACTGGAGAAATCACTAATGATCAAGCCCCTGCACATCAGCACATAACTTGGCCCTTGCTCCCCCACCCCCGCCCTACAAACAGAGTGTTAATTCAGTACCTTTCTGATTGATGCTGGACCTTCCATAGAAACCAGGGTGAGTGGGAGTTTCCAGGGAGGTGGTATGTCTGGTCCCAAATGGACATACCTGTGTGTCTTTATTATTATTGTTTAGTTTGATTGTCTTCTCTTATGCATGTTAGGAATAAGAAAAAGGTGCTGTTACATATTTGTGTACCTTTCAAAATCAAAATAGAGACAGCGAAGAGAAAAAAATCTCATACATTTTGACTTTAAAAATAAAAATAGAAGAGGGTATCAGCCTGGCTAGAAGTGAAAGCCTGGTTGAAAGGCTGCCAGAAAGTGCTGACACTACAGTCTTCTGCCTCTTAGAGCTGAGGTCCTGTTGGAAAGTCCTGGAGTTAATTCTGCCTTTGGGCAAAGAAGAAAAAGGGGAGAGGTGTATCCAGTCTGGGTAGTCAGTGTTCTGAATTCCTTAGTCAACTGAAACATCTCTAAGCAGAATTCTAGCATCTCGCGGTCATCCCTTAGTTGGGCTGCACCCTGCAAGCCTTGTAGTTGCCCAGGCTCAAGACCGGAGAAAGAGCCTGGAGACAAGGGCAGAGATATCCATAGTTTATTGGACAATGGGATCTTACAGGAAGGGTCCTGGAGCAACACCTTACTATGTACGGCAGACAGTGGGCAGGACACGGCAGAAGTCTTCACTACTCGGGGGAGGAGTAGTTTTTATAGGGGAATTGACATCATGAATTCTCATTTATAGGGAAATTGACATCACTTCACTTCATCCTAAAGAATATATTCCCATAAGAGAATTCCAGGTGCTAGGAGGGGTTAAGAATATTGATGCTCTTTAGGTAAATCACCATTAGATTGGTTCTGCCCAGGCAGGCTGGTTCTTGCTCCCTGTCTCCAGGGGAGGAGAGAGTGGTTCTATTTGAATTGGAAAAGTGGCCATGAGTTTGAAACAGTGAAAGTGGGGACTGATTCTTAGGCTCTCCAGAAAATGATTCCCTTTATTTTGGAAAACATTTATCCTCCCTTGATGTCAAGTGTGGCAATGAAAGAGGCAGAATAGAATACAGAACAGGACTGGCAGTTAAAGGAAACATGTCTCACTGCTAGCTCCATCCACGACTCTCTTGAAAAATAAAGGGAGGCCTTGCTTTGGGCTTCAGGTTTTTCCCCTATGTGACATGAGAACTTTTCATTAGGTGATTGCTAAGGCCCCGTGTTCACTAAACTTCTGCTTGCTTGAGAAAAGGATTAAATCCCCAATTAATATGTATGGTCCAAACTGGAAACCTTTGTACCCAAAGGTTTCCAATCAACTTTATTGTTTTTCCAATCATTTTTTTTTCTCACTTTTGCCTTTATCTCTCTCACCTTTGGGGTCCATCCTGACTTTCTTCTTGGGCTGTTAATAATTAATAGCACAGGCGTATATAAGCCAGTGGTAATATGTTTTGATTTTATCATTTCTTTTCATGAATTATGGATATCATTAAAAAGCACTTTTTTAAAAGACCAAGACAGGAACGGAAGTTGATGGGAGGTCAAAGGGGATGAGAGGGAGCAGGGTCTTGCTCTGCCATCATCTGTCTGGTTTAATAAATAGCTTTCAGCTTGAAGGAATTTAAAATTGCTGGTAGCTCCTGCTCTTTCTCCATGTTTCCCTCCGTGGGTGGGAACACAGCTGCAGCTGGAATACAGATTCACACGAGAGCCTTGGAATCCTCCATCTGCCAGGGACTAGGTCACCCCATAAAGTAGTTCTCTTTATATGCAAACAAGAAGGTAAACCTTGAACTGCTCCTGAGTCAACACATCAAATTCTGTATAGACTTAGAATCTGAGAACTGAAGGTCTCATACTGACATTGCTCTGAAAACTGTGTGACTTTGGACACAACAGTGAGCCTATAAGATTCCTTATCTCTAAAATGTTGAAACAATACCAGACTCATCTAAGTAACTGTTTTGAGAGTACAATGAGATTGTCAGCATTTAAAAAAAGAAAAGAAAAAAAGCACAAGACGCTAGTTCTTTGAAAGACACCATAAAGGAAACTAAAAGGCAAGCCACAAGCTGGAGAAAAATTTGCTGACTATAGGTAACAAAGGACTTGAATCTAGATTATATAAAGAACTCTTACAGCTCAATAATTTAAAAAAATCTAACTTTTACATGAATAAAAGACTTGAATAGACACTTTACAAAAGAATATATATGGATGGCCTATAATCATATGAAAAGATGTTCAACAACATCAATCATAATAAAATACAAATTAAGTCCATAATGAAATACTATTATAGATCAGTCAATCCTAAAGGAAATCACTCCTGAATATTCATTGGAAGGACTGATGCTAAAGCTGAATCTCTAATACATTGACCACCTGATGCTAAGAGCTGACTCACTGGAAAAGACCTTAATGCTAGGAAAGACTGAAGGCAAAAGGAGAAGGGCATGACAGAGGATGAGATAATTGGATGGCATCATGGATCCTGTGGACATGAGTTTGAGCAAACTCCAGGAGACAGTGAAGGACAATGAAGTCTGATGTGCTGCAGTCCATGGGGTTGTGTAGAGTCAGATGTGACTTAGCGACCGAACAACAACAGCATACTAATTAGAATGTCTAAAATCAGAAAGAAAAAAAGACTTGACAGTGTTAAGTGTTGGCAATGATGTGGAGCAACAGGAACTCTCATGCCTGCTGGTGGGAAGGTAAAATGAAGCAACTACTTTACAAAACAGCTTGACAGTTTCTTATATTGTTAAATGTACATTTATCATATGACCCAACCATTCCATTCATAGGCATTTACTCAAAAAAAGTGAAGCTCTTTAACAAAAAGCTATATATGAATGTTCAGAATGGCTTTATTCATATTTACTCAAAACCAGAAACAACCCAAAAGTTCATCCACTGTTGAATAGATAAACTAATAATGGCATCTTCATGCAACCAGATACTGCACAGTGATGAAAAAGGGAGCCTGAAACTCTCCAGATGCTAAGCTGGGGCAGTCATAGGTTCACCTCGTTTGTTTTCCTTCTCCTTGGGACCACTGCCTTGCTCTGTTCGTTGTCAAATCTCTGAAAGCTATAGTTTCATATATTTTGTCTAGATTTTTAGTTACTTAAAGTTGATGGGGGAGGGCATTCCAATCCTTGTCACTCCATTGCAGCTAGCAGCTGAAATTCCAAATGGGTGCATTTTACTTCATGTACATTGTACTTCAATAGAAGTCACCATGCATTCTCATTCATGAGGCTGCACCATAGGCTATACATTCAGGGTCGCTTTGTAAGACTTTGCCACTGCTCTGTGGGGGCTGGAAGGTAACAGGGCTGACTGGCTACAAACTGCAGAGCAGTATATTATTTATCCATTTGCATGCTTGCATCTCCCAGGCAGTCCTACAGCTCATATCATGGCAGAATTTGCTGGCTTTGTCTGGCTATGCTTCCAGTAGGCAGGAAGTGCTGGAGAATCAATGCCTCCCAGAGCAGCCTCAAGCAACGTCTGGTGGGAGCTGGTGCACAGATACTGTAGCTACTTCTCTCTTCAGGAAGATGACTCACTCTACATTCTTTTCCAACTTATCCAGCAAGATCAGTCTCAGCTGCTCACAGTGGTCACTTGCTTGATGCTGTCCTGTGCTGTGTTTAGTCAGTCATATCAGACTTTTTGCAACTCCATGGACTCTAGCCTGCCAGGCTCCTCTGTCCATGAGGATTTTCCAGGCAAGAATACTGGAATGGGTTGCCATGCCCTCCTCCAGGGGATCTTTCCAACTCAGGGATCAAATCCAGGTCTCCTGTGTTGCAGGTGGATTCTTTACCCTCTGAGCCACCATGGACACCTAAGAATACTGGAGAGGGTATCCTACCCTGTCTCCAGCGGATTTCCCAATCCAGGAATTGAGCTGGGGTCTCCTGCATTGCAGGTAGATTCTTTACCAGCTGAGCTACCAGGGAAGCCCCATTTGCTTGATACAATATCCTTTATTCACTGCTTTTCATATCCTGTCTTGCATTTTCCTTCCTCCCCTACAAATAGTATTTCCTGGGATCAATTCCCAAATAAGCACTTTTAATGGAATCCTTGTCTCAGGGTCTGCTTCTGGGGAATCCTTGACTATGAGAGTGCCCAACTGTACCTAAAACAAAATCAGGCTTCCCAGTGGTCAGCTATTCCCCATTAGAGAATAATCAGGGCCCCACAATTCTCTGCCTATCCTTGCCAGTGATCTTACACATGAATGATGCACATGCCTTTGAGGGTGAAAGTACCAAATGGTCATCCTTTTCTAGAGGGCAATATTGGCAGTAAATATAGTTTTGAAGATGCTTATCATTTTTGGTTTACTTGCATTTCTAGAAATGCTTTTAAGAGAATAGATGAGAGACTGTGCAGTATTTGATGCTTTGCAGTGAAGCTCTGTCTTTAATGTCAGAGAAATGGAAGCAACCTAGGTATCAACAACAGGGTAGGTGGAAATGATAGCACACTCCTATAATGGCATATATTGTTACCATTAAAAGCATGTTAAATATTAATATATTTTGATAAAAGAAGATGTTATTGTGAGGTGCAAAGACAAGTCATAAAGCAATCAACAGAGTATGGTCTTCTCTATTGTCAGTTTTGTAGTAGACAAAGGAAATTTCAGAGGGACTTCCCTAGCAGTCCAGTGGTTAAGACTCTGCCTTTCCAATGCAACCAGCACAGGTTCGATCCCTGGTTGGGAGCTAAGATATTTGGCCTTGGAATGAGAAATGAAGCAGGGCAAAGACTAATAGAGTTTTGCCAAGAAAATGCACTGGTCATAGCAAACACCCTCTTCCAATAACACAAGAGAAGACTCTACACATGGATATCACCAGATGGTCAACACCGAAATCAGATTGATTATATTCTCTGCAGCCAAAGATGGAGAAGCTCTACACAGTCAGCAAAAACAAGACCGGGAGCTGACTGTGGCTCAGATCATGAACTCCTTCTTGCCAAATTCAGACTTAAATTGAAGAAAGTAGGGAAAACCGCTAGATCATTCAGGGATGACCTAAATCAAATCCCTTATGATTATACAGTGGAAGTGAGAAATAGATTTAAAGGTCCAGATCTGATAGATAGAGTGCCTGTTGAACTATGGAATGAGGTTCATGACATTGTACAGGAGACAGGGATCAAGACCATCCCCATGGAAAAGAAATGCAAAAAAAGCAAAATGGCTGTCTGGGGAGGCCTTGCAAATAGCTGTGAAAAGAAGAGAGGCAAAAAGCGAAGGAGAAAAGGAAAGATATAAGCATCTGAATGCAGAGTTCCAAAGAATAGCAAGAAGAGATAAGAAAGCCTTCTTCAATGAGCAATGCAAAGAAATAGAGGAAAACAACAGAATGGGAAAAACTAGAGATCTCTTCAAGAAAATTAGAGATACCAAGGGAAAATTTCATGCAAAGATGGGCTTGATAAAAGACAGAAATGGTATGGACCTAACAGAAGCAGAAGATATTAAGAAGAGGTGGCAAGAATACACAGAAGACCTGTATAAAAAAGATCTTCACGACCCAGACAATCATGATGATGTGATCCCTAATCTAGAGCCAGACATCCTGGAATGTGAAGTCAAGTGGGCCTTAGAAAGCATCACTACGAACAAAGCTAGTGGAGGTGATGG
>SJYQ01000512.1:593452-617231 GCA_006410935.1 Redunca redunca | reverse complement strand
TAGCATATTCAAAAGCAGAGACATTACCTTGCTGACTAAGGTCCGTCTAGTCAAGGCTATGGTTTTTCCTGTGGTCATGTATGGATGTGAGAGTTGGACTGTGAAGAAGGCTGAGTGCTAAAGAATTGATGCGTTTGAACTGTGGTGTTGGAGAAGAGTCTTGAGAGTCCCTTGGACTGCAAGGAGATCCAGACACTCCATTCTGAAGGAGATCAATCCTGGGATTTCTTTGGAAGGAATGATGCTGAAGCTAAAACTCCAGTACTTTGGCCACCTCGTGCGAAGAGTTGACTCATTGGAAAAGACTCTGATGCTGGGAGGGATTGGGGGCAGGAGGAGAAGGGGACGACCCAGGATGAGATGGCTGGATGGCATCATGGACACGATAGACGTGAGTCTGAGTGAACTCCGGGAGATGGTGATGGACAGGGAGGTCTGGCGTGCTGCGATTCATGGGGTCACAAAGAGTCGGACACGACTGAGCGACTGAACTGAACTGAAAGGAAGTTTCTGGTTCAGCTTAACCCCTGCATAACTCAATGTCTGCTTGACTCTTCAACACATCTTACTGGACCCATTTGAGACCCACATTCCAAGAGTAAACTACAAATGCAGATGGCATATTCCATACCATACTCTAGTGGTAATGACCAATCCCATAGTGATTTTTCAAGCCCCTTCTGCCGCCAATCACAAGGAGCCTTTTGATTCCTCCCTTATTTGGGGAAGACTTCCTCCTCATTGTGGTCTGTCTGGCTCTCACACTCTGCATCAGTGGAGACCAGCTGAACTCTATCCTGATGGAGCTTTCTCTGCTCATTGGCCTAAACAGAGACCTTTCTGGGGTTTTAGTTATTCTGTGACATATTTGAATGTAATTTCTCATTAGTTGTAGTCAAACATGTATTACCTACGAGTCTTCTCTGACTACCTTTTGCATGCCATACACATGTAAATATGTACCATTGAGTTACTGACCCCGGGGCACAGAGGACCTTGAGGAATTGATTTGAATTAGAGCGAAAATTCTTCTACCTCCGACCTTGTCTCCCTCTCTTTGCTCTTTTACTTTTTTCCTTCCTGCGTTAGGTCCCACCTGAGCTCTGAAGGAGATCAGCCCTGGGATTTCTTTGGAAGGAAGGATGCTAAAGCTGAAACTCCAGTACTTTGGCCACCTCATGAGAAGAGTTGACTCACTGGAAAAGACTCTGATGCTGGGAGGGATTGGGGGCAGGAGGAGAAGGGGACGACAGAGGATGAGATGGCTGGATGGCATCACTGACTCGATGAACATGAGTCTGAGTGAACTCTGGGAGATGGTGATGAACAGGCAGGCCTGGCGTGCTGCGATTCATGGGGTCGCAAAGAGTCGGACACGACTGAGTGACTGAACTGAATTGGACTGAACTGAGCTATAGGTATGAGAGTGGAAGAGATGATTCAGCCATCTTCAAGGAGAGTCTTTTGAAAGTTGCAGGTCTGTGGGTAAGACTTATATCCCAAAAACAAATAGTCCAGAATTTATTCCATGACTAGGTGTATGAGAGAGATATAGTCAGAAACATTTCGAGCACCTAAGCTAACCTTGCCAATTAACAACTGAGGGAGAAAACCCCAGAAAGTGCTACATGATTTTCTAAAGTCTAGGAGTTAACAATAATGAATAAAGACCATAGAGTATTTGCATTAAATGGAACCTCAAAGCTTTTCTATTTATTTACTCAGGGGAGAAGCTGCCTCTCACTGCAAACTCTTATTTATTTTTAAGGAGGAAAGAGTAGGTGGGTTTTCATTAAAGTCATTTGTCAGCGGAGGAATCATTTTGAGAGGACTGAGTCTAAAGCCAGGCTATGGCCTCCGATGACCTGCAAGACATTTGAAAAATACCAAGCCTTACAACTCACTCATTACAAGTTCTGATTATACAAGTTTGAGACGGGGCCCAGGGAGATGTGTGCTTCCCTGGTGGCTCCAACAGTAAAGAGTCTGCCTGCAATGCAGGAGACCCGGGTTCTATCTGTGGGTCAGGAAGATCCCGTGGAGAAGGGAATGGCTACCCACTCCAGAGAATTCCTTGGACAAGGAATTCTGGTGGGATCCTGGTGGGCTACAGTCGATGGGGTTGCAAAGAATTTGACACAACTGAGCAACTAACACTTTCACTTTCAGGGAGATGTATTTTAAAGTTTTTACCCAGGTAATCCTCAAGGCAGCGAAATGTTTGACTCTGCTTGACAAAGATTTGGGCCATCTGAGGCCTAGAGGGCAAGAGAGGTGGGGAGTGAAAATAGATTTACTCACAAAATATAGACCACTTCTCCCTTCCAGAACAAATTCATTATCTACCCTGGTTGGGACATGCTCTTAAAGGAGGAAATAGAATCTACGCCCTTGTAGGAATTTTGCCATTTTGGGTGGAGATGAGTTTGGGGCCTGGTACACAGTCTTCCAGTTCTCTAATATGATAGAGAAACAGACTCGCACACACAGAAAGCAAACTTCTGGTTACCAAAGAGGAAGGAAGGGGAGGGATAAATTAGGTGCTTGGAATTAACAGATACACATTACTATATATAATAGATAGTCAACAAGGACCTACTATGTGGCACAGGAAACTGTAGTCAATGTCTTGTAATAACTTAGAATGCAAAATAATCTGAAAAGAATACATATATATAGAAGACCAAACCAGTCAATTCTAAAGGAAATCAACCCTGAATATTCACTGGAAGGACTGATGCTGAAGCTCCAATACTTTGGCCAGCTGATTTGAAGAGCCGAGTCATTGGAAAAGACCCTGATGATAGGAAAGATTGACGGCAGGAGGAGAAGGGGACGGCTGAGGGTGAGATGATTGGATGGTATCATTGATTCAATGGACATGAGTTTGAACAAACTTTAGGAGATAGTGAAGGACAGGGAAGCCTGGTGTGCTGCAGTCCATGGATCGCAAAGAGTCAGACACAACTGAGGGACTGAACATCAGCAACATGTTTGTGGTTGATTCCCAAGTAGATCAAACAGTAAAGAGTCTGCTTGCAGTCTGGGAGACATGGGTTCATTCTCTGGACCAGGAAGATCTCTGGAGAAAGGCATGGCAACCCACTTCAGTATGCCTGGAGAATTCCACGGTCAGAGGAGCTTGGTATGCTACAGTCCATGGGGTCGCAAAGAGCTGGACATGACTGAACAACTTTCACTTTCATATATATATATATATATATATATATATACACACACACACACACACACACACACACACACACACACACATATAACTGAGTCACCTTGCTGTATACCTGAATCATGGTAAATCAGCTATACTTCACTTTAAAAAATGGAAATAGAATTATCAGCTGGAATCTGTTTCTGTGCAGAATGACTACCCAGTTGGACTTGGCTCTTCACCTTACACAGAATGGAGTGAAAACTCTTCACCATTTTATTGAAAAGTGAAAGCACTTGACCATTTTATTTAAAAGTCTTTCCCTCCCTTCTCTTCAATGTAGACTCAAATCCCAATTTTGTCTCCTTTTTTTTAGTAAAACAAACAAACAAACAAAATGGGGGCTTGACTATTTGGTAAGACTGACAGATCTCCCTCATCATTTGTTTGATTAAAGACACAGGAAACTTTGAGGAGTCCTGCTGATGGTTTCTTCCCATATTTGAATGAAACACAAAACAAAAAGCTTCAAGTGCCAAGGAGTAGGTAGGTATGTTTATGCTGATGCTATCTATAGCTGCTGTTTATTTGGTTGTTAGGGAATGGGTTGCTTCCTGCTGCGAACTTTGAGATTATGGAACTTTAGGATGAATGTTAGGTTAAAATGCTCTTTCACTGTCTTCTCTTTCCGGCTTTGCCCACTTTGGTCCTTGAGCCAGTCATGTCCCTAGAATCATAGTGAGCCTGGATTAGAGCAAAGCATCAGTGGCAAGCCAGAGACCCCAGCTATCCAGGAGACCCCAGCTATCTGGGAGAGCTTGTGGTTTTGAAGAGAGGATGTGAGGCCTCCAGGCCAGGGATTGACAGACTTCTTCATGATGGGCCAGAGAGGCAACACTTTCAGCTTTGTTGGTCTCTGTCACAATGACCAGCTCTGCATGGCAGTGGGAAAACATGGGTTTGTGCTTAGTTGCTCAGTCGTGTCTGACTCTTTGCGACCCCATGAACCGTAGTCCACCAGGCTCTTCTGTCCATGGGATTTTCCAGGCAAGAACACTGGAGTGGGTTGCCATTTCCTCCTCCAGGGGATCTTCCTGACCCAGGGATTGAACTGGTGTCTTTTGTGTCTCCTGCATTGGCAGGTGGATTCTTTACCACTGAGCCACCTGGGAAGCCCAGTGGGAAAGCGGCCATAGACAAATAATTGGCTGTATTCCCGTAAAACTTTATTTACAAAAATAGGTGGCTGGATTGGGCCATGGGTCACTGACCTCTGGTATGGGACATTTGAAACATTCATGGTTAATGTACAGAGGGACAGAATAGTAAGTATGCTCACTAGACAGCTCTGGATTTGAATCCTAGATTGTCAACTAACCAGGAATGTGATCTTGGACTAGTTACTGACTTTAGCAATAAAATGCTAATAAAATCACCACCTTGTAGGGTGGTGGAAAGAGGGCTGGTTCAAGTCCTGGATTGATCTTCAACCACTTGTAGTAAGCTGCCCAAGGCATTTACATCCCTGTTTCTGAGATGAAACATGCCTGTTTTCTAGAGTTTCTAGAAATTAGACTTCAGCTGTGAGGGCCCATGGGCCATAGTAAGCTAACATACATTTTTAATTGGCTTATATAGTTTTTTAAAGACATAAGCAGCACCGTGTATGAATGTTTTCTGATATATTGTATGTTTTCACTTATCTGAGACAACTACTGCGCTGTCTTTTGATTGAATAGTTTCACATTTTAAAATTTCCTACTTGTCATCTGTAGGTGTTTAGATTTATGACCCCTTCATGGAAGGAGTCAAAAGTCTTGTCAGACTCGGAAAAGAATGTGACTCTCCCACTCTCAGAGGATGATGTTGAATGTGTTTTTAGTGTATGTTTCTGTGGAACTAGCCCCACAAGACACAGTGGTTTGAAAAAAGTCATGCGTTACTTCTGAGTCTTGGAGTTAGCCAGGCTGCTCTGCGGATGTGGGTTGGGTTCGGCTGATCTCCCTGGGCTCTCTCTCATGCTTAGCTGGGGGAGGGCTGGGGTCGGTCGGCCTCAGTATCACTCTACTCTCCTGTATGTGTCTCATAATGCTCCCACGGAACAGTGGAGGCATGTACTGAGAGAAGAGGGGAGGCAGATACTGTGCTTTTACAAGTGTCTGCATCTAGTTTGCAGCTCTCCCACTGGCCAAGACAAGTCAGATGGCCAAGTCCAGAGTCAGCGTGTGAGGTCACTACCAAAGTCAGAGGGGGGAGTGCAAAATTGGGGCTATTAATGCCATAAATTTTTCACCAACAGGAAGGCAATGGTTTGTATGAGGGGAAAGGAAGCACCATTATTCTCTGTCAATTGCTGAAAAATGTGGTACCTTCCCCTAGTCAAAGACAACAGTGAGTGTGAGTGTTTGAGTACATGGTGTGTATGGAACAGATGATGTTTGATTTTTTTTTCTCTCTCCCTCCCAAAACAAGAGTGAAGAGAGCTTTGGAGACCTTTGAGAAACTTTTCCATTAGTTCTTTTGGGAACTGTAAGATGATGATTTTTAAGGACACTGTCAACTGATATCTTTTTCCAAATAAACACAGCCTTCCTTTTTGACATCTTGATTTTGACATCAAGAGCTGCCTGAATTCTTAACTTGGAATTCATTTTTAGAAAGTTGGCCATTTCTTTCTTCCTGGCACAAACCAAGAGAATGCATTTATTTTAAAGGTGAGAGTGAATTTTAAGAAGGAACATAGATTGGTTATGCTTGCAAAGTAGAAACTGTGAGTTTTTCAGAGACCTGTGTTCAAGTGGTGATAGTATAGTAACAGATGTGGATCAATACTGAGTTTGTAAATCTTCTCCTTTGCACACAAGTGGTGCAGACCATGTCCCATAGGAAGCACTGAGATAACATTCTGAAGGCTGAAATGTTGAGACTACAGATCACTTTATTTTTTAGAAGATAACTTAGGGTGCTGCTGCTGCTAAATTGTTTCAGTCGTGTCTGACTCTATGCGACCCCATAGATGGCCTCCTACCAGACTCCCCCATCCCTGGGATTCTCCAGGCAAGAACACTGGAGTGGGTTGCCATTTCCTTCTCCAATGCATGAAAGTGAAAATTGAAAGGGAAGTCGCTCAGTCGTGTCTGACTCTTAGCGACCCCATGGACTGCAGCCCACTGGTACATTGAGGAAAAAACACATTTTTTCCAAAGCATTGTGTCTGACTTTTTAATGGAGATAAACAGCACCAGAGAACAGAACTCTCAGTCCATCTTTCAGCCACTTCAGTTCAGTTCAGTCGCTCAGTCGTGTCCGACTCTTTGTGACCCCATGAATCACAGCACGCCAGGCCTCCTGTCCATCACCAACTCCCAGAGTTCACTCAGACTCACGTCCATCGTGTCCGTGATGCCATCCAGCCATCTCATCCTGGGTCGTCCCCTTCTTCTCCTGTCCCCAATCCCTCCCAGCATCAGAGTCTTTTCCAATGAGTCAACTCTTCACATGAGATGGCCAAAGTACTGGAGCTTCAGCTTTAGCATCATTCCTTCCAAAGAAATCCCAGGGCTGATCTCCTTTAGAATGGAGTGGTTGGATCTCCTTGCAGTCCAAGGGACTCTCAAGCGTCTTCTCCAACACCACAGTTCAGAAGCATCAATTCTTCGGCACTCAGCCTTCTTCACAGTCCGCTAGGTTGGCTAAATGCTTGATCTCACGGGAGAATAATGAGAAGAAGGCCACAGCTGAGAAAGCTGAGTCCACTCGATGTCAGAGCAGAGTCCACTGGCCTGACGATGAGCTCCTTGACACTCAAAGTGAGGTCCATTAACATCACATCACCTGAAAGCTGATCTCCACCCACCCTTGACTCCACACGGATCTGCTAAATCAGTTTGCATTTTCTCAAGACTTCAGGGATTTGTGTGCACAGGAGTATTTGAGGAGCACTGATTCATCATCAATCATAATATAAATTAGAGGCTACATCTGGCTTTAATAGAAACATCTTTAATAATGATCCTGTATCTATTATCACTGGGCCTCCTTTTTTACATCCATCTGAAATGGAGTAAGACCTTATGGTCCTTCCCCCAGCCCACCCCACCCCATGTCCTCTGCCTGCCTTTTGTCTGTGGAAAAACTTTAACCAAAGAATAAGTTTAATCAGAGAAGTGAGAAAATGCAGAAACAAAGGAAAGCACTCAAATAGGACAAAACAACAATAGTTTGGGCAGTAGGCAAAGTCAGGGATCATTAGTTCCTCCCCAAGGGCTAGAGATAATATATTGCGCCATGTCCTGTGAGCTGTCTTGTGGATACTGAAACTGCCACCCAGGTGGAGAGGCTGACTACATGATGACCAGTCTGTAGCCGTGACATAAACTGCCATAATTCCGAGAGCTGGCCTCAGGGAAATGTGAGCAAAATGACCCTGGAACTGAAGAGTAACTGTACCTGAAACAATCAAGATGCCGCTGTTCAGACCACCAGTGGGAGTTGCAAGCCACTGTCAGAGCCGCCTGTACTGTTTCTACATGTAGCCCCTGCCCTCAGCCTATAAAAACTTGCCCACTGATTGTCAGGGGAAAGGAGTCAGCCTTTGGACAGGAGTCCCCTCGCTCTCCCCCAGTTGCTAGCATGCAAAATAAAACAAATTTTCCTTTCCACCAATCTAACTCTTCTGGCTTTGAAGCGGCAAGCAGCCAGACCCGACCTTCAGTTACATGTCTAATGGGGACTCGTAGTGTCTTGTATGTTTTCCAAAGAGGGTGAGGCCACCAAGCTGTTGCTCTGGTAAGTAGTTTGAAACAAGCGAAGAGACATAAATGTTGGGTCTAATTTTTTAAGGAAGTACTTGGATGTAAACATTTCAGTTCAAGTCTTAGACGCTGAGGAAGCTAATGGGACCAAGAAATGCTGTTCTACCTTCATGATGCCACGTATATCCAATTGCCCACCCTGGGAGCTGGCATTCTAGCCACCGTGTCTAGAATCTGCTCCATCTGTCAGTGATGAACCCTCCCTTCAAAGGAGGATCTGAACACCTGTCACTTGATTCCCTCTGAGATTTTGTGACTGATAATGTCCTCTGACCGGCGGCTTCAGCATCACCCAGGGGGTTGTTGGAAATGCACTGCTTCTAGCTGAATGCCCATCTACTGAACTGGAACCTGCAATTTGGTGAGATCTTCCCTAATTCTTGGGTAAATTAATGTTAGAGAAACACTGATCTAAGTGAATATTTCTCAGCCTTGGCTGCACATTAGATTTCATTGTTGTTCAGTTGGTAAGTCTTTTGCAACTTGGACTGTAGCCAGGCTCTTCTGTCCATGGAATTTTCCAGGCAAGAATACTGGAGTGGGTTGGTATTCCCTTCTCCAGGGTATTTTAGCAACTCAGAGACTGAACCTGAGTCTCCTGCATTGGCTGGTGGACTTTTTACCACTGGCCACCCGGGAAGCCCTAGGTTCACTTCGTGCATGTGTGCTCAGTCATGCCTGACTATTTGCGACATCATGGGCTGCAGCCCACCAGGCTCTTCTGTCCACGGAATTTTCCAGGCAAGAACACTGGACTGGGTTGCCATGTCCTCCTCCAGGGGATCTTCCTGATCCAGGGATCAAACCCAAGTCTCTTGTGTCTCCTGCATTGGCAGGTGGATTCTTTACTGCTGGCACCCCCTGGGAAGCCAGGAATTCATTGGGGTTTTAAATATCTAATATTCTAATATAATTGGTTTAGAGTGGCATGGACCCCTGTCATGTGTGTGTTTTTAAAACTTCTAGATGATACTTTGAGATACTATTTGGGGGTGCAAAAGGAGACCAAGATGAAGGCCAGGAAAAATAAAACAATACAAGGTTTAGTAATATTTGGCATTTGAAGTGAATTGGAGTTCAAGTGTAAGAAGAGTAAGAAAAAGAAGTGATGGCAGACAAAGAAAGTGGAGGCAAGTGAAATCCAAATTGTGGTAATGGCAGAGGACCTTTGGGCAAATGCTAGACCCCACGTTCAGTGTTGAGTTATCTGTGCTGCTGTGATATTAACCCTTCTATCATCTGGGAACTGTAGTAACTGTAGTAAAGGCTACAGGTAGTTGGCTTGGTTTTTGGCAAATAAGGAGTAAGAGCAGTGCCCAATGTCTGAGTTTATATAGAAATTATGCATTAAGACTGGTGTGATCATGTAGGTTACAGACTCAGCGTGCCTGATTAGATTTTTAATTTCAGATAAAGAATGAAAACCTTTTTAGTATAAGTGTACACTGTACACCATGGAATATTTGAAATATCTGAAATTTAAATTTATCTGTGTGCCCTGTATTTTTATTTGCTCAAGCCAGCAACCTTATCATGAACTTGAAACTCATTCAAGAGAAGTAGGAGCTGAGAGTCAGAGGCCATCATGAGAATGTTAGTATTGAGTTGGGCAGAGACTTTGGCAAAAACATTGGACTTAAAATGATCTGAGACATCTTACCTACATTTGGTCTGAATCAGAACCAGATGTATTCAAATCTTTATTCTCCATTTTTCAGGTTTCTTGCATCTCTCCACTTTCCCCTCTCCTGTTTGCCTTTGCCTTTCTTCTTTTTTTGTTTTGTAAAGTGAACTTTTTCTTGACTTGGTGTATATTATTTTTCCCAGCTTCCTCCAGTTTTAGCTAAAGCACATCTCTGATTCTTCCAGTCAATTCAAATTCCTCGGTATTTTTGGACTGGCTCTTATTTATTTACTGTCTTCTATGGCGCTGCAGCACTGGAGNCAGGCGGTCACCCCAATCCCCAGGTAAAGTTAGGGTGGACTGTGTGTGAGCAGTAGTCCTGTCAAGTCCTCCACCCTGAGGGCTCATTATTGTTTATCTTGAAAACGTGTTTTGTCCGTTGTGTCACTAGGCTGAGTGAACGGCCAGCACGACTGCTTCCTGCCTTCGTGTCTCTCACTCAGCAGGTGGCCTGTGATGTGCTTCACGCTCTGGTTTAATGCTTACTTGGTAATAACTGACTTTGTGGGGAGGATTTCTGGATTGGGAGAAGACTTAAAAAAAATCATTTCCCTAGCAGCGCTTGAGTCTGTGTGTGTGTGTGTGTGTGTGCAGTCAAGCACATATGTATGTGTGTTGAAGGTAAGGAGCTGAGCATATTAGGAATTGCCCCCCCCTCACAAGGCCCCATTTCTGCTGCTTTTAACAATTTTTCACTTTGGTTTTCCTTGCAAGGTTTACATGAAAAGAGGCTTTGCTCTACTTTAAAAACAGGCTGAACACCAGTGAGCATCGTGTTTTCTGGGTCCCTATGGCCCTGGCATTCTGGGAATGCAGGGCTCATGCTAGGACCACAGCCGTCATCCTGCTGGACTTCCCAATGCATCAGGGCACCACTTCTATGCAGAGGGAGCTGGGAAGAGGCCCTGTACCACCCGCAGGGAGGGAGGGGTCCTCCTGGGATTATGCTGTAACTATGGGGTGGGAACAGACACAGGGCAGGGGACTGAAGGGGGAAGGCTTGCAGAGAGGCAGTGATAAAAGGAGGGAATTGGGAAATGACCTTCCCTTTGGGAGCAGTCCTGTTTCTTCTGGAGCCCAAGACCCGTGGTTCCAGCCTCATTTATGATAGTGTTTCCAGGAGTCCAAGACCACGACAGCCGGCCACAGCAATATCCGAGCTGCTGAGAATGCGGACTGGAGTTTGCCCTGTACCGAACACAGTGCGGTCGGGACAGCGGCCTCTGGAGCTCTTTCTGTTGTACCTCGTAGAGTTACGGGAAGATTACTGGACTTCGTGGGTCCTCTATTTTCGCTTTTCTTTTCTACTTTCACTATTGCTTCCATAGTTTTAGTGACTCCTTGATCAGTGGACAGAGAGAACACCAGACTCCAGAACTCCCAGACTCTCTCTCCACCCTTCCACCCACAACTCCACAAAAAGCCCCATTGTGTTTCCTGACCTCGGGGGCCGTGAATGGCGCCTTTATTCCAGCCCCGTTTCTGAGAGTGCAGCAAGTTTCCTTAAGCCCAGTGTTTTTGACGTCATTTACACAATTAGAAAACAGAAGAGCTAGGAGGAATTTATGAAATGGTTTGATCCAACTTCATTTCTTTCCTTTCTTTTTTTGTAACAGAAATGAGGAAAGGACCAGAAGAGTCAAGAGACTTGCCCAGTATAAAGCCATTGGTTGGCCACGGAGCTGATCTGATAACCTGAGACACTTGGCCAAAACTCTGCAGATTCTTTTTTTCAATTTTGTCCTGTTAACATTGCCATGGGAAAGCTAATAGATATACAATCCCCTTACAAAATACATGGGTTTTCTCACATTTATGTGTCCGGGAAAATTTCAGAGCTGGAGCTCAGCTCTTCTCTGGTCCCCTGTCTTAGTTCTTCAAATGATCAATTCAGGGTGAGGTTTGCTGTGGAATTTGTTTGTTCAGCTGATGGATTTCCAATTCGAAAAGTTTCTGCTGCTTGTCCCTGTCCTCGCAAATGGAGGGGTGTTTGTGGAAACGAAGTTGGAGTCCTGGCTGGTTAGAGGCATGCATCCTTTTCACTTGTGTCTTAGAGTTGCAGGCTTATGTTTTCCCTGGTCTCTAGACTAAAGTATGGGACCCTTTGCTGTTCAATAGCTTCTCTTTTTGGGAGGAAGCTCTTTGTATTTTTGTTTGTCTTATCAAAGATTTTTTTTTTTTTTGATGTGGATCATTTTATTTTATTTTTATTTTTTTTTACAAAAAGCTATCAAATTTATTGGTATTAAGTTGTTCATGAATTTTGTTATATTCTTTTTAGTGCCTGTAGCATATACCTACAGTGATATACTTTTGTTTATTCCTCATATTGGTGATACATTTTGTGTTTTTTTTTTCTTGATTTATCTTTCTAAGGGTTTATCATCATTAATATTTATTTTCAAAGAACGAACTTTGGCTTTGTTAATTCTCCTTATTGAATTTGTTACGATATTGCTTCTGTTTTATGTTTTTTGGTGTTTTGGCCACAAGGCGTGTGGGATCTTAGCTTCCCAACCAGGGATCGAACCTGCACTCCCTGTACTGGAAAGCAAAGTCTTAAGCTAGACCACCAGGGAAGTCTGGAAGCTCTTTGCTTTAATGTCTCCTCATCCTTGGGAATTGATTCCTTTGTCTGTAGTTCATTCTTTACCTTAGGAGGCTGTGTTTGACTTTGTTGACCTGAGTCTCAGTTTTCTTCCTCTGAGAAGACTTCTATGACTTGTTGGCAATGTTTGTGCTTGTCTCCATAGTTTCCTGAACATACCTTAGAACAGCCTTGACACAGTGCCCTGGAATTGTTAGCTAGACTATGAAAAAGTGAAATGGAAAATTTCACTCTTACATGCATTATTCCAAGTGAAAGACATCAGACTAAGAAGGAAAGATACTATATGATTCCATTTATATGATATTCTGGAAAAGGTAGAACCATAGGGATAGAAACTAGATCGATAGTTTCTTGTGAGTAGTATAGGGCTTGATTACAAAGGGGCCTGGGGACATGTTTGCTGTGATGAAGCTGCTCTATATCTTGATTGCGGTGGTAGTTACAGGATTGTATGTATTTGTTAATACTCATAGAACTGTATGCCAGAAAGGTAAATTTTAATGTATGTAATTTACACCTTAATAAATGTGACTTCAGAGAAATAAACAAAGACAAAAAGAGACCAGGTCTTCAAAAAAATAAGTTCCAAACCAACCAAAATTGCCAGCTCTCATAACTGAACTAAAATGAAGACAGCCTTCTTTGTTCTGGGAGTCCAGTTTTTATGCTTAGAAATAAACTCCACTTAGTCTCAGAAATTAAGTTTAACATGAAGTTCCCTCCAAGATAAATATGCAGATGGTCCCTCTGGAGCCAGCTGTATCACCCTGGCTTAGAAGGGCCCTGCAAGGAGCTGCCTCTCTTCTTCCAGAAGGGTGACCCAAAGTCCAATGTATCTTGTCCAAATGGGGATACCAAACACAGGTTGGGCAGCCTTGGAACTGAAGGGATTTGCATCTGCTGAGCGGGCCATGCTGCTGCAAATCTCCAGGTGTTATGTCTGTGCAGTTGGATGGAGGACCGGCTGGAAGCTGAGAATAATACATCATCAGGGCCATACATGGCAGGGCACTGCTCAATGCTCCAGACCCAACAGAGATGCAGAGACAGAGCGAAAACCAAGGGAATCAGGAGCACTTGATGTCAAGTCAGAGCAAACGCGGCAGGGATCAGGTGGAGATGCAGCTGAGTAAGTCCCAGAGAGAGCTTGTGATTAGACCAGTTGGAGGATGTGATTTTCTGCCTGTGTTGGTCAAGATGGACTCACGGGTGAAACCAGAAGCATCCAAGGGCTGAGGAACTCCTGACAGAAGCTGGGAGAGACAGCCCTCTCGGTTGCCTCCCACCCCACCTGAGGAGGCCAGTTTCTGCAGATGCTGACTGCGGTGGTGAGGTTGTGAGGAGACTGGGTTTTTCAGAAATCTAACAGAAATTTAATGCTGGTTTATTTCCTTTAATGATCATCTGGACTTCTTTCTCTCCCAGTGGCCAGTGCTGAGGGGCTGCCGCAGGCTGTTCTGGGTTGTATGTCTCTGGGAGGCTGAGAAAGCTCTGAGGACTGAATCCCTTCCCTTCAAAAGGATCAACCACAGGGCTTGTGGGCCATCTGGCCAGCATGGTGGAGGAGTTTGCTCCGAGTGACGTCCAGCCCCGCTGACCTTGTCGTCATCTTCCAGTTGTCTTGGCTGCATCTGTCTGCTCTCTGCAAGGTTTTTCCCAGCTGTGTCCAGGCCTGTGTTTGCTTTGGGCCTGTGGTTAAAATTATGCTGCTTGCAATTATCTGGGAGAAAAACTTTATCCTGGTGCTGTACTGGCCAGTGTTTAACAACTGGCTCTCTGGGGGGAAAGGCCTTGATTTGTAGCATTTGCTGAATATCCTGGTATAAATACTCCCACCATGACTGATTTCAAGCTACCAGCCTGAGGTCAGGAGCCGAGAGCTAAGATCCACCACACAGATCCCACTGCCACCAATAACCTCAAGAAGGAAGAGACTGGAAAATGCCCTTAAAGAATCAGAGG
Source organism: Redunca redunca (assembly GCA_006410935.1). Classification (NCBI taxonomy): domain Eukaryota; kingdom Metazoa; phylum Chordata; class Mammalia; order Artiodactyla; family Bovidae; genus Redunca; species Redunca redunca. Next base: position 602,994 of record SJYQ01000512.1, on the reverse strand, counting down.
GATGAGTTTTGAGTATTTATTACTTTTGTTTCTATTATTATGTATTATTTAGTTTCTAGAATTAGATTTTACATAATGGTTGAAATCTAAAAAGAAATGATACAAGTAAACTTACAAAACAGATAGAGACTCACAGAGGAGTTCTGATTATGAACAAATGGGGCCACATATCTCCCGAACGACCTCTGACCCTTGATCTCTTTTGGGAGTTTTTTACTGTCAAGATCAAATCCAGGTGTATCCCAAGGGATGTTGGCAGTTCAGTAGCTTTTCTCTGGGTCATTGAATGTAAATGATGCAGCTGGCTTTTACAGAGCTTTGCATTTTAAGACTTGATATCTACGCCTGCTAAAGGATCAAGCCAATGTTTGACTCCCTCTGGGTTGTTGTGATTTTGGTTATTTTTGTTACTCCCATGCCTCTCAACGATGCCATCTACCTCAACTCTTTCAGCCCTTCACCCTATAGGAAAAAAGAGATCTCCTGCTGAGGTTTTCACAGATGCTTCATAGATGATAATGTTTGGATTTTTTTGTTGCATTTTGTGGGCAATGCACTGAGTCTTCTTTCTTATATTTTTACTTTCCTATTTTCCTCTCCAACCCTTACCCCCATCTCCACCCCAAAATAATTTCTTTTCTACTTTTATGAAACATGCATGATCAAGTCTATAGCTGACAACACCTAAAAGGGTGCTTCCAACAAGATCCAGCTTTAAGAAAAAAAAAAAAATTATCCCCTCTCCATCTGCCTTTCTGGGCTTCCCAGGTGGCTCAGTGGTAAAGAATCCCCATGCCAATGCAGGAGGCACAAGAGATGGATGCAATCCCTGGGTTGGGAAGATTCCCTGGAGAAGGAAATGGCAACCCACTCCAGTATTCTTGCCTGGACAATTCCATGGACAGAGGAGTCAAGCAGGCCACTGTCCATGGGGTTGCAAAGAATCAGACATGACTGACACACACACACACAGCACACCCACAGACACACAGACACACAGACTCACAGACACACACGCACACACACACTACTTGCTGTCCCCAAGTATGCTGAGGCCTCCTGAAACAAACGGGACTCAGTTTGAGCTGTGTAGTTACCTTGACCAAGCAATTTGGGTCACCCTGAGCATGAACAACCAACGTTTGCAAACAACCATGTATGCCAGTGTTTCTCTAGAGTCTCTTGTGTTAGTTTATGAGGTTTCTGGAATTTCTATACCCTATTAAAAGAAATCGCTCTGAAAAAATGAAGCCACCTTTAGCAATTTTGACTTCAGCCAGGAATCGTTAAGGGCTTGAAAACACTAGAAATATTTCAGGGTTTGGAGATGGGACAGAACAGGGTTATGAAAGAACAAGGGCCTTGGAGGACGAACTTCAGTCATTCATACCCCACTCCAGGCTGGCCCGTGGTCCTCACAGGTCAGTCTAGTGGCAGCATCAACACCACTTGAGATTTTCACCCAAAGTGCAGAACCTCAAGCAGCTCCAGAGGTGTTTAATCTCTGGGAATGGGCTCCAGAAATCTGTGTGTCAGCAAGCCCCCCAGGGAATCCTGATACACAGGCAAGTTTGAGAAGCTCTAAACCACTGATTGGAGATCTTCCCTGATGGCTCAGTGGTAAGGAATCCACCTGCAGGGCAGGAGCTGTAGAAGAGGCAGGTTCAATCCTTGAATGGGGAAGAGTCATTGGAGAAGGGCATGGCAACCCACTCCAGCATTCTTTCCTGGAGGATCCCATGAACAGCGGAGGGTGGTGGGCTACAATCTATAGGGTCGCAAAGAGTTGGACACGACTCAAGCAACTTAGCACACTTGCACTGATTCAGACCCACTTTTCTTCAACTTTTCTACATGAGTATCAGGAATTTGGATTTTATAAAATATTAGAAGTCCTCTGGCATAAGGATGATTTAATGAGTGTGTACCTATTCCTCAGCATCCGTACATGTTTGTGCCGAAAGCTTAGATTGTGAAGTAAGGCCAGCTCTCTCTCACTGTGCTGCAGTGTTCCCCTTCCTGTGATTCTTAAAACAGAGTGAGTTTCGAGACAAATCTTGTGAATGATAACTGTGACAAAAAAGGTGCATGCTCAGTTGTGTCCAACTCTTTGCAACCCCATGGACTATATAGCCTGCCAGGTTCCTCTGTCCATGGACTTTTCCAGGCAAGAATACTGGAGTGATAGCCATTCCTTCTCCAGAGGATCTTCCCGGCCCAGGGATAGAACCTGCATTTCTTGCATCTCCTGCATTGATAGGCAGGTTCTTTACCACTGGCACCAGGAGATAATTGTCCACAATCCTCTTTGATCCAGAAATCAGCCACGATTCAAAGAGAATCACGTGGACTCTCAAACCCATCACTGGTTTGCACCCATAACTGAACACCTGTCTGAATAGGAACATAGAATGTGAAGAAAAAAACATACAGTGGACTAAAAAGAGGAACAACTATTGAATACCTAAGAATTATTTTAGCTTTTTTGCTGCTAAGGTAACAGAAGAGCAATTTCCCCACCCCCATGTCAGGTCGTATATCCTGTTTAATGTGTTTTGGAACCAAGCAAAAGCAAACTGCACTTCTGAAAAACTCTTAGAGTAAGAAAATTACTGGAGTAGATGTCAGAACACTTGAACCTTTGTTCTGTTTTATCCCGGTAACTCACTAGCCATGCGACCTTGGAGAAGCAGACCGCTTCCTGAGCCTCTGTGCTCTCCACTGTAAATCAGGGTCCCAGTCCACCCCCTCTCTATATTGCAGGTTGTTGGGAAGATAAAATAAGAAAATGTGTACAAGTCATAGAAATATGAAGTATTGGGTTAGACAAAAAGTTTGTTTGCGTTTTTCTGTACTATCATCTTATAGCAAACTCCAAACAAACTTTTTGGCCAACCCAGTACATAGGCAATATGGTATCCTGGGGCCAGTGCCAGAATGCCTCTCTGTACTTCCACCCCTTCTGCTTCCTTTTTGTAAAAATAAAATAGGCTGAGAGTCAGAGGAAAATCCCCAAGGGCACATTGTTTCTGAGCCTTTACAGGGGAGCCAGTGGCAGCAGAAGCTAGGGAACCCACACAGAACTGGCTGGTTTCTTCCAGAGGCCTAGACTGAAGTCTATAGGTTTAACTGCTACCCAGGGGGGCTCATCCATGAGGGCCTTGGAGAAGGATGCGCTTACTTATCAGGGACTTGTGAGCCTTAGAGGGATTCTCTGAACTTGTGACCCTTGTAAGCCTAGAAAAGAAGCACCAGTGGGCTGGGCTGTTACTGGACCTCATGTGTGAAAGGATTAGCAAGTGCACTTGGATATGTCAGCAGTGCACTTCTCATTAATAAGCAATTTGGAGGGTTCTCTAACTCTATACCCAGCTGTAATATCATATGCCATGACTGGAAACAGCATCCATTTTCAGAGTTCTAAAGTCTCAGAGAGTATATCTAGAGAATAAAACTTTCTGAACCTTGAGCAAAGTATTCAAGGACACAGATTAACAAATTAGAATTGATTCATAACATGGATCTCAAGATAGGAATGTGCAAAGTACAGAAAGACAAGACCAGTAATGGCTCCTGCTTTTCCATATTTATAATCACAAGGGGAAAGGAAAACAGCATAACAGAGAGCAAACATAAAATAGTCTGGACACAAACCATACATTAGTTATTAAAGTAAACATAAATCAGCTGGATTCTTCTTTCAGAGTAGATGATCAGATTGAACTGAGGATAAAATATGCATCATAAAGAGTTTATCAAATATATACCAGGGAATAAAATCAAAATGAAGCAAAGCTGAGACTATTAACACCAGATAAAATGACATAGAAGAGCAAAACATCAAACAGGTAGAAGAAGAATAAATAACAGTGGTGAAAGTTTTATTCAACAAAGAAGATATAATAGTTGCAAAATTGTCTGCATTAAATATCTGCCATATAGAAATCAAAAAATAAAATGAAAACAAAAGCACATTATAAGTTTAAGGAAACTTTGGAAAAGTACTAATACAGCTGTTGATAATTGATAAGTAGCTTTCTGAATTCCAAATAGTAAATAAATAGCAAATAAACAATTTACTGAAGAATAGAATCATTAAACTCAACTAACTAGAAACATGCTACCAAATGGATAAGGCCTTTCTCTTTGTAAACTAGAAACAGAAAGTATACATTCTTCCCTGTTTTGATGGAGCAACTAATAGTATTGATCATGTACTTGAGTGAAGTCGCTCAGTTGTGTCTGACTCTTTGCGACCCCGTGGACTGTAGCCTACCAGACATCTCCGTCCATGGGATTTTCCCAGGCAAGAATACTGGAGCAGATTACCATTTCCTTCTCCAGGGGATCTTCCCGACCCAGGGATTGAACCTGGGTCTCCCACATTGGAGGCAGATGCTTTAACCTCTGAGCCACCAGGGAATAGTATTGATCATGTACTTAGCCATGTTGAAAATCTTATTAAAATAATCCAAGGAGAGATTTTTATAGACCACATTCTCTGATTAGACTCAGTTAAGCTACAAATCAGCAATAAAAAGTCCAGAAAGGACATTAACTACAAGAAAGCTCAAAGTATTCTTCTAAATAATTATTATATCCATGAGAAAATTCAGCTAAATTCACACAGTATTTAAAATACTAGGGAGAGAGTAAAATAAAAAGAACCCTTTGTACAAAAAATCNCCTTTGTACCAAAAATTATGGGATGTAGCTAAGAACATATTATGCAAAAATATGTCTTTATTGTTTTATTATTTATAAAAGACTATAAAAAGTGAACTTCATTTTTCAAATGAAGATATTAGGACAAATATGATAAACCAAAAAAAAAAAAAGAGGAAAGATGCAATTGTAAACTCTCAAAAAAAAAAGAATAGAATCGAAAAAGCACAATAGGAAGGATACATCAAACAAAAGCAATTTCACTGAAGAGATGAATGAGATTGAGTGACAAGCATGACTAGTGGGAAAAAGGCAGAAATGTTCAATGTGTTGCATGAAGAAGAAAAACTGCATACCCATGAGAGACTTAAATTTTTATTAGAAAATTGTATATATAGATATAGTATAAAAATTTTATAACCTTGATAAGTATAATCAAGTAAAATGGGCTCAACAAGAATTAAAACATCTGGTTAGGCAATAACCAGTAAGTTGATATTAAAATAATTACATATCTACCATTTAAAAAAATCACTAAGCCCAGATAGTCTCATTGTCAAGTTTAATCTAACTTTTAAAAATATAGGAATTTCTCGGCAATTGAAATGATTAGAGACAGCATGTAAATGACAGAAAGATATACGTTTGTTTTATTAATATTATATAAACTCAATACAAAATCTGATAAGGCTTATATAAAAAATAAAGCTCTGAGTCAATTTTCTAAAGTGTCAGCCAAAAATTTCAGTCAAATAGAATAACAATGCCACAGTCAAATGTGGCAATCAAAGAAATCTTGTTCAGAGAATTTAAGTAAATTTCAAATTTTGAAATATATCAACCTACTTCCTTACCTCAATAAATTAAAGAGAGGAAAAGCCATACGATTGTACCAAAAGAAACTGAAGTACTTTATAAATCCAGCATTCATTCTCCTTAAAAATTCTAGGTAAAATCTAAATAGAAGGAAGCAGGATAAAGATATTCTTAATTTAAAAAAACATGTAAATGAATAGTTGAACATTTCCTGGCAGTCTGGTGGTTAGAACTCAGCACTTTCACTGCAGGGGACCCAGGTTCAATTCCTGGTCCAGGAATTAATAACCCACAAGCTGTGCAGTCTAGCCAAAAAAAGTGAAAAAAAAAAGTAAAACTCTGAAATGAATCCTATCAAAATATAGAAAAGTTACAGATAACTTCTATTACTATTACAACTGGACACTGTTTAGCAAGTGCTAATTGATATTAAAACTGGTGAATAAAATAATCAATTATTGTGTCCTTACCAAATTCAAGAGACTCCACCGAAACAAGTATTACATTCATTAAGAGAACATGAAAGTTGGGTGGGAGAGGGATTGGATAAATGTACAAAATCAACAAATAGCCTTTCTCCATACTGAAATATCAACTTAGAAATTATTATTTGTAATAATGAAAAAATATATTCAGGAATAAAGGAGAAAATACATGTTAGAAATGAAGAAAACTGAAATGTTTCAAAAATCAATGAGAAAACGATCATACTCCTGGGTAGGAGGATGCACTTCATAAAAATACATAAGAATTCATTCTCCTTTAATGTATAAATTTAATGAAATTTCAATCTGAATTGAATCTGGTCAGAATAATTAAAATTCCATTGGAAAACTAAATGATTTTTAAAAAGCCAAGAAATTTTTGGAAAAGAGTAATAATTAGGGAGCCAACTTACCATTTAAATATACAAAAAGTTACTCCGTTAGTGTCTTACTGGTGCCATGCCACACTGCGGCACACTTGGTAGCCTCAAACGGCAGACATGTCTCCCGTCACAGCTCTGAGTCTGAAGTCCTGGGGTCCCAGGACCCTGCCCAGCAGCAGCTCCAGGGGAAGCCGTCCCTCGTCTCTCGCGTCTGGTGGCGGCGGCACCCCTGCTCCTGACACGCCTCCCCTGTCTCTGTCTCTGCGGTCAGGTGGCCTCCTCTTTTGCCTTCTAAGGACATCAGTGATGGCACGTAGGGTTCATCCTGACGATCCAAGGTGATTGCCTCCTCTCAGAATTGTTACCTGAATCCCACTAGTAAAGACCCCTTTCCCCCAAACAGGTAACATTTACAAGTTTCAGGGATTAAGTCATGGCTATCTATCATTTTCCAAGCTACCACAACCATTCAAATCAAAACCTATGGCTGTAAGAAGAAACAAACAGACCAGTGGACAGAATGGTCAAGAAGCAGAACCACATACAAAGGGGACTGAAACATAGGGCAAAGGTGGGATATTTCAAGTCCCTAGGAAAAGATGCTGTATTTGATGATTGGGTATCTACAGATGAAAATAAAACTAGATCCCTATTTCATTACCATATAAAAATAAGTCCCACGTATATGAAATATGTGAATGGAGTGGTGGTAAAGGCTTCGGTGTATTTTTATAGCTGACTTGAAAGTCAGTTTACTTACAATTGAGAGATCTGAGAATCCCCCACATTAGAGAATGGGGGAGGGGAGTTGTGCGGGGGAGCAGAGAATAAGAATCTACCCCAAACAAAAATTATTAGTTACATCTATTCTCAACTGACATGATGAAGAGAAAACACTTTCTTTCAAAATAAAAGTATTTCTAAATTTATCATTTAACCTCTAATCTTTTCTAAAGTCTTGAACTTTTTTGTTTTTTGCTTTACATTTATGTTCCTAGTTTCTGGATTTATCTTGCTGAAAGAGATATTTTTTGAGTTACGTCAGTAAGGCTATTGTTGGAATTTCTAAAGTGTTTAGTTAGGTTAAGAGGCCTTTGACTTACAAAAATCACATTTTCGCAAACCAATATCCATCATCAGTAAGGATACATTCAAATCTAGGAGATTATCACTTCCCACTTCCCTGGTGGTTCAGTGGGTAATGAATCTGCCTACAATACAGGAGACTTTGGTTCAATCCCTGGGTCAGGAAGTTCCCCTGGAGAAGGCAATGACAATCCACTCCGGTATGTTTGCCTGAGAAATCCCATGGCTAGAGTAGCCTGGCAGCCTATGGTCCACAGGATTGTAAGAGCTGGACATGACATAGTGACTAAACCACAACCTCCTGGGTTTTTTTGTTTGTTTGTTTGTTTTTTTAACAAGTGCCATCACTTTTGGCTCAGATGGTAAAGAATCCACAGAAGACCTGGATTTGATCCCTGGGTTAGGAAGAGGCCCTGGAGAAGAGAATGGCTACCCACTCCAGTATTCTTGCCTGGAGAATCCCATGAACAGAGAAGCCTGGCAGACTACAGTCCATGGGGTTGCAAAGAGATGGACATGACTGAGTGACTAATCTCACACACACTTGAATAATAAATTACCATCACTCTTAGAGAATAGGGGCTTCCCTGGTGGCTCAGATAGTAAAGAATCTGCCTGCAATGCAGGAGACCCCAGTTTGATCCCTGGGTCCAGAAAATCCCCTGGAGAAGGGAATGGCAACCTACTACAGTATTCTTGCCTGGAAAATTCCATAGATAGAGTAGCCTGGCAGGCTACAGTCATGGAGTTGCAAAGAGTTAGACACGACTGAAAATTAGAGAATGGAGTTAAAGAGCTGAGGAATTCTTTAGTCTGCTCACTCTCATCTCAGAGAAGAAGGAACCAATGCCAAGGAATGATCCAGTTGACCTTCCAGTGTCACACAGATCAGGCGAGATAACACCAGCATCTCCAAACTCCCAGTCTAGTGTCCTCTGCCCATACTCGGCCCTGCCCAAAGGTTGTGAGGACGGGCTCCCCAAAATGGTCTATTGTCCCTACCTCTTGGGGCCTAGAATGGTTACTCTTTTCCTCTCTGAAGGAGACTAGAACTGCATTACCCACCTCCAACACCCTACTGTGATTCTTTTCAGTCTGCATTCCATGGGCATCACAGAGAGTTCCAATACTCACAAATACTAGTGAAGGCCTTAGTAAGGAATCCACTGACTACACTGATGGATGATTAAATGGGCACAGAGACCTGATAAGCAGGCTAACAGGGACAGGGATGTCTCAAGAGAGAGGGGACAAATAACTGACCTCATACTGGCATGCCTTACAACTCTTCCTAAGCAGGGTTACCACTGTGGGGACATTTTTCTTTGTACACACAGTAGAGGGAAAATAGTCTCCATGATCTTTCTGAACTTAATATCAGACAACCCAGACCATCCCCCACTGTAACCAGATTGCCAGTGGAGACGTCTCCCTTTCTGTGGACACCCGAGGCTAGGGTTGGGTGCAAGTCATGTGGGTTGTGCAGGAGGTACTTGCAGGGTAGTGAAGTTGAGACAGGGAATGGAAAGAAACATGGTGTGTGTTAATGACATGTGTTACAATTGCACTCATCTCACATGCTCGTAAGTAATGCTCAAAATTCTCCAAGCCAGGCTTCAGCAATACGTGAACCGTGAACTCCCTGATGTTCAAGCTGGTTTTAGAAAAGGCAGAGGAACCAGAGATCAAATAGCCANAGATCAAATAGCCAAATCTGTTGGATCATCAAGAAAGCAAGAGAGTTCCAGAAAAACATCTATTTCTGCTTTATTGACTATGCCAAAGCCTTTGACTGTGTGGATCACAATAAACTGTGGAAAATTCTTAATGAGATGGGAATACCAGACCACCTGACCTGCCTCTTGAGAAATCTATATGCAGGCCAGGAAGCAAGAGTTAGAACTGGACATGGAACAACAGACTGGTTTCAAATAGGAAAAGGAGTACGTCAAGTCTGTGTATATTGTCACCCTGCTTATTTAACTTCTATGCAGAGTACATCATAAGAAACGCTGGACTGGAAGAAACACAAGCTGGAATCAAGATTGCCAGGAGAAATATCAATAACCTCAGATATGCAGATGACACCACCTTTATGGCAGAAAGT
>SJYQ01000512.1:543390-593356 GCA_006410935.1 Redunca redunca | reverse complement strand
CCATCACTTCATGGGAAATAGATGGGGAAACGCTAGAAACAGTGTCAGACTTTATTTTTCTGGGCTCCAAAATCACTGCAGATGGTGATTGCAGCCATGAAATTAAAAGATGCTTATTCCTTGGAAGAAAAGTTGTGACCAACCTAGATAGTATATTCAGGAGCAGAGACATTACTTTGCTGACTAAGGTCCGTCTAGTCAAGGCTATGGTTTTCCCTGTGGTCATGTATGGATGTGAGAGTTGGACTGTGAAGAAGGCTGAGCGCCGAAGAATTGATGCTTTTGAACTGTGGTGTTGGAGAAGACTCTTGAGAGTCCCTTGGACTGCAAGGAGATCCAACCAGTCCATTCTGAAGGAGATCAATCCTGGGATTTCTTTGGAAGGAATGATGCTAAAGCTGAAACTCTAGTACTTTGGCCACCTCATGTGAAGAGTTGACTCATTGGAAAAGACTCTGAGGCTGGGAGGGATTGGGGGCAGGAGGAGAAGGGGATGACAGAGAATGAGATGGCTGGATGGCATGACTGACTCGATGGACGTGAGTCTGAGTGACCTCCGGGAGTTGGTGGTGGACAGGGAGGCCTGGCGTCCTGCGATTCATGGGGTCGCAAAGAGTCACGACTGAGCGACTGAAATGAACTGAACTGAACTGAAAGAGAGATTACGTCCAGGGCAATAGTAGCTCAATACCACCGGGGGCCTCTAGGGGCAGTGTAGAACCCATTCCAAGAGTTGTCCTGACCACCTCCAGAAGCAAGGGACCCACCAGTTCCCACCCCTCATCTGCTCATTGGCTGAGGCCAGCTTCAGAGGAATTGACTCACCAGCTCATGTGACCAGCCCTGTGGGGAAAGCAGAGAGCGAACCTTCAGACAAGGAGCCGGCAGCTGCATGCAGCTGGCCACCTTTTCTTGAGCACTAACCCATCTGCTACAATGACCTAGAAAGAGAGTTCACATCTTAATTTTCAACAACTTTATTTCATAAATAGGTTAGGGCTTCTAACTTGGCCTTATAAAAATAATTTAGTCTATATTCTTAGGAAAAGTGCAAACAGTAAATTCGTTCACTAATGGGCATTTGAGTTTTCTGCTCTAATGTAAAGGAAAATTATATTTTAAAATTAAGATTCTAAATCTTTTTTTGCTATTACCTGTATTGGGAGTGGCTGGGTCCTGACCTAGAAGCTAAAGATCCATGCAGTTCACTCCAATTGTGACATTTAAGCCCCTACAATCTCATTAACAGGCAATGAGGCTCCCACAAACATTCATTTTTTAAACTGATGAGCAATTAGAGCTGATAGAGACATATACATTAAAATGTTCAGGGCAATTGCATTGGGACTGAAAACCACCATAGTTATCCTGCTCACAAAATCTGGCCAGAGGGTCAGACAGTCTCCCTTGGGTATGTGCTTCTCTGGATTTTTCTCTCTTCCTTTGTGCTTCTTACCTTTCTAGGGGCTAGACCCAAGAATGGAGGCATTAAAATCAATCTAGTTTTACGTTGTGTCAGAATATTCCCTTACAATGACATACTTTTCTCTCTTTTTTTTAAAATTTGATGATTTTCTTCAAATCTAGACTTGCTCTTATATTATTAAAGCCGGCACACACTTGTCACAATGCCATCTGAGGCTTGTCTCATTGCCAGCAGGTCTTAAATCCTAGTTTTCTGTCTAAGATGTAAGGGCGGAAATGTTATTTATGGGTAATTACAAAATCACCTTGCTCCATTTGATTTATTGGAGAAATTTCAATCAAGGTTTCATGCTCATCTCAAGCAGAAAACTATGCTGATAGTATTTAATGATTTTTAAATGCTGCCAACTCCAGCTCTTTCTTGCTTTCAGATTTTAGATGGTGGATTTGGGGAATGTATCAAATGCACTCCATGCTATGGCGATATTTGGTAGGTCCAGAAACAAAGCCCCACCCTTCCTCTTCCCAGCAGTTGATATGATTCGTTGTGTTTTCTGCCTGTTTGCTAGCTGGGACGGGCCTGAGTTATCACCAAAGTCGGCCTGGCTCCTGTTTATAGTATCTACTGCCAAGGTGCTGGGATGTGAGTTTAACTAGAGGTGACAGGGGCAATCAAGGTCTCTGAGTTAGTGATGAATTTAGTGTTTAACAAGGTAGACATTTATATTGAGTATATATTCCATTTGTGTTATGTTTTCTAGATATGCCAATATAATATTTTTAATTAAATCTTTTTGATAATTGAGGCTTAATTTCCATAGAGTGAAATGCATGGCTATTAAGTACATGGATCAGTGAGTGCATATACTCATGTAACATACACCCCAATCAAGATACTGAACATTTTCATCACCCCAGAAACTTCCTTGTAACTGTTTGCAGTCAGCTCCCCCACCTTCAATCACACTTGAAGCTTCCTATCAGTACAGGACAGTTTTGCTTGTTCTTGAACTTCATGTAACTAGAATCATATAGGGGAAGGAAATGGCAACCCACTCCAGTGTTCTTGCCTGGAGAATCTCATGGACAGAGGAGCCTGGTGGGTTGCTGCCCATGGGGTCGCACAGAGTTGGACATGGCTGAAGTAACTTAGCAGCAGCAGCAGAATCATACAGGATGCACTTTTTGGTATCTAGTTTCTTTCATCTTATGTTTGGTTTTTGAAATTCATCTTCGTAGTTGTATAAATCAAGTTTGTTTCTTTTTATTGCTGAATAGAATTCTGTTGTATGAATATACAATAAGGTCTTTCTGAAATCTCATGTTGATGGATATTTGGATTATTTCCAGTTTTTGGCTCGTATGAGTAAGGCTGCTATAAATATTCCTATACAAGACTTTTGTGGACATATGTTTTCATTCCTATTGAATAAAATCTCAGAGTGAAATTGCTGGATCATAGAAGAGGTCTATGTGTAAATTCACATCATTTTTATGATTTAGGACTTTTCCCTTAAGTTTCCATGATGAAATGTAATAATAAAAGCACTCCTAAAATTTACAGTGAATTTTACCTATAGATAGTATCCCAGCCATTTCTGTCTCTAACCAACATGTTGTTCAGTAACCCGAGTTATATTTTGCTTTTTTGGCATGTGAGGATGTCACCCAGAGGGCATTTTCAGGAGTATATTCAGCCTGTGACTTCACCCCAATAGGATTACACCCTTGGGCAAGACAGGAGCCCAGGACATCAATGAATCCTTATTGTGATGTCTCAATTGCATATTCAGCCTTTTCCCTGGAAGAGGCACTCTTGGAACCAGGTCCTGCATGAGCCAGAAAAAGTGATGACTGCTATGATGGCCCACAAAAGATGTGTGTGAAGGGGTGCTGGTCAAAGACCTTGTAAACAGCAAAGGGGAATGTGAAGTCAAAGAATCTTCTGGAGGAGCAACTAAGGATGGAGTCAGGATTGCTTTAGAGACAAGGGTGATAGGATTTTAAAACCAGACATTGTTCATTATTTAATCTGCTGTGGTGCCCCCCTGTTTTCTCTGCAGCAATTTATCAGAGTTAAGCACATAAGCTTCTTGATAGGGTGAGAGTAGGAGTCTTCTGGAGAAACCATCTTTCATGCTGGGCACTGGAAAGACATCCTATGGGGCAGAGTAGATTGTAACAGAAAGGAAACCAGCCTCTGTGACCTTAGAAATTGGTGGTCTGTAGGCTGATGGAGGGAGGTGTCCTTCAGTGCCTCGAGGCTCCAATACTGTTAAATTTTCATCCGTTACTATGAATTGACCAACTTATAGCCTTGTGCTGGTCCAATTAGTCTATGCAGCTGTATTCCGACTAAGTCATCATGTGACCTTGACAAATCCATGTGACATTGCGTTTTGGCAGATTTCCTTGGGCATTTGTGCTGGGTGAGGGTAATACTGGAGTTTTCTGCTGCTATCCAGGCAAAGGTGATGTACTTCCTTAATTAAATGGTTGAATTTCAGTCTAGGCTCCCTTTTAGCCTGTGAATTTCCTCCATAAAGATCACCTAATTTGATGATGTGGGAATTTTGTTTCTTGGCCTGAGTCCTTGTTGGCAATTCAACATGATTTAGTGTCTGGAGAGCATCTTCAAGCAGAGCACCTTTGGTGTCCCATTGTCATCTGGTCCTTGAATGGATGTGTTTCTCTTGGCCCTCTTACTCAAACTTTTGATCATTTATGGAACACTGCCAGTTGAGAAGGTAGCTTCTTGGTGGAGATTTTGAGAGATTAATCCGTGCTTTAGTTACTTGGAGGCTAGAGGGCTATGACTTTCTGCTTTCAGGAGTGTTGGATCATAGCAGGTTACCCAAGAACAGATCTTCATGTTCTGAGAAAGTATTAGATGTCAAGACGCCCTGAGACTTACCTGGTGGTTCAGTGGTTAAGGCTCTGCTCTTTCCCTGCAGGGAGCATGGGTTCAAACCCTGGTCCAAGAACTAAGAGCCTGCATGCCATGTGGCAAGGCTAAAAAGAAAAAAAGAGAAAGACTCTCCCTCCTCCACTGATGGGAACTGCAGTTTAAAAAATTTTGATATTGGATTCTAAGTTTAGTTAACTATTTTTTTGTTTGTTTGTTTTTTTAACCAGGAACTGGACTGAATATATTTGCTCAGTCTTTTGTCACCATAGGTCCCCAGTCACCTGGTGAGAGTGGAAGCAGCAGGCAATTTAATTTGTTCACAGTATCATCTTGGGTCCCTTTGAATAAGAGCTTTCAGCAGCTCTGCTCCCTAATTGTGGAATTTACTACCAGTTTCTAGTCACAGTGCCCTGACTGTCTCTGCTTAAATAAGCTAAGGCTGTCTGCATTCCCAGAAGCATCTGAAACCCTCCAGTGGTGGGAATGGGCGTGGTGGTGAAAGGGCATCTGAAAGAGGTGGGGAGAAATGAATGTTTATTGTTCAGTGCTCAGGTTGTCCCCTGGAAAGAGGGATGCATAGATTCATACTCACATTAATCTTATTTCTGTTTCAGGAGACTGTGTAAGGAAAATAAGAGTAATGATAATTAAATCAAGGAAAACAGTAGAGGGGAGGTGTGGAGAAGTGCAAGAGGCAAGAATGGAGAGGTGAGCAGAGCTTTTGGAAGAGCCAAGGAGGGAATGAGTCAGCCTCTTCTCTTGCGTCCTTGCCTCCCACTTCTTTGTAACTGCAGTGAATTTAGTGGCTTTCTTAAATCAGTGACATTCACATATATCACAGGGCTGTTCTTTTTGCTGAAATATTTATTTGCCTTGAGTTGGACTGTATGAAACATTAACCACAGACTTAGAAACTGACACTTAATGTTCTCTTGTTTTTCTGGAAGCCATTGCCCAGGGATTAAAGACCTCTGGGGTGGGTAGAGCCCTTCTGATGCCTCAAACACTCCCAGAGATGCTGCAGCCAGACCCCAGACTCCAGTGGTGGCTGGCTCAAGTTCCCCTCTACAACTATTGCACCCATAAGCCTCTGAGATGTGCTCTGAGGTCCAGCATTTTTCCTTTGTTTCTTCTTCACTTAATTTATTAACTGTAAGATGAAGAGAGCACACTTACACAAATTCTGGTGAAAGCAAAGTGGTGGAAAGAGTGAACAGATTTATGAATATGACTTCATCATAAGCTTCCCAGGGGAGTTGGAAATCCTTTGCTATTGCTCTATAAGGCGTCTATAGAAGGGCTCATGAGAAAGATGTCGCATCAGAGGGTGCAAGAAATGGTGTGAATCCCAAGGCTCCTAATGACCTGTGTTAGGGACATAAAATGACATCGGATGAGTAAATACTTCAGTTTTCAAATGGTTAAACACACACAGGCACACCGTCTGGACCTCAGTAAGATAAGTGCTGCCATCTTGGCAGAATGAGGAGGCCTAGCAGGGAGCTGGGACTCTGAGACTCTCACCTAGTTTTTCATGGAATCGGATTACTTGTGAGACTTTGGGGATTAAGGGCAGCATCTCTTTTTACTGCTGAGCTTGGAGCCATTTTGTCTCTGTTATGACATGTGAAGAAAATCTGCTACAGGGCTCTCCACTCTGTACAGGGAGCCACGGTGCCTCTATGGCGATGGAGTTTCCTCATTTATAATCAGATTCAGGAACCAAAATTATGTTTTCTAAGAGAAAGCAGTGCCCTTTATGCTGGGAAAATGTAACCATCCACCTCTGAGTCAGTGTCCTTTTGAAGGAGAGCTGGTCCAGGTGAGGTGGGCAAGGGTCTGAGAACTGGACAAACTTGGAGAATAGGCTGGTCACAGGGGTCATCAAGGTTCCTGTCAGAGGAAGCAGTGAACTGAGTCAAAGCCAGGTAGAACCGGAGAGCCTGGGAGGAGGGGGGGCATCCCCAGGGACTGTGGTCTGGGCTGCAGGTAGAACTTGAGTTCCTGAGTTAGATGATAACTTCAAGGAGAATGGATGCTTTTACTGTTTTACTCCCTGACACCACCTCCAGGCTTAGCCCACAGTCCAGCCCATTGTTGATGCTCAGTATATATTTACTGGAAGGGTGAGTGAGTAAATGGATGAGGTTCTGCAGGAACTGAACGATAAACTAGGATGTGTGTGTGGGGGGGCGGGGGCAGGGAATAAGACAGTGATACTACGTGTAGAGCAGGGACATTGTATCACTTGTGGCTCCAGGCATGAGCAAGGAGGTTTTTGGAAGCAGGCATGAGTTCTAATCTAATGGGTTGAGATTCTGGGTATTTATCCAGAAGAATTGAAATCAGGATCTCAAAGAGATATCTGCACCTCTATGTTCACTGAAACTTAATTTCTAACAGCCAAGATATGGAAACAACCTAGATGTCCATCAGCAGATGAATGGGTCAAGAAAGTGTGGTATATACCTACAGCGGAATATTATTCGGCTCTTCCCTGGTGGCTAAGAGGTTCAAGTGTCTGCCTCTAATGCAGGAGACCTGGGTTCAATCCCCGGGTCTGGAAGATCTCCTGGAGAAGGAAATGGCATATTATTCAGCCTAGAAAAGGGAAATCCTGGTATATGCAAAGACGTGGATGAACCTGGAGAACATTATGCTAAATGAGAGAAGCCAAACACATAAAAACAAGTACTGTATGATCTAACTTATAGCAGGAGTCTAAAATAGTCAAAGGCATAGAAACAGAGAGTAACACAGTGGTTGCTAGGGACTGGCATGAGGAATGAGAAGTTGCTGTTCAAAGGATATAAAGTTTCAATGATAAAAGATGAATACGTTCTATGTGTCCATAGTTCACAATACTCTATTGTGAACATCAAATTTTGTTAAGAGGATAGGTCTCTTGTTAAGTGTTCTTACAATAATAATAATAAAGAATTCGCTGCAAGGATGGTTTGATATTGAATGGTCCATCTTCAGGCCCATGGGCTTTACTTTCCTGCTGGGCAGACAGAGGGCAGTGATCTGGGACTGGTTTGGAGGTAGTCATGAAAGGTCTTAGCTAAGTAGATCTGAAAGGTACAGAAGCCACTTTCCTTGATTCAACTGACTCTGGAAAACTCCCATTTCAGGGCCATGTTTAAGGGTGCAGACAGAAAAGGAGCACTGGTATGGAAGTGTGTGCCTCCAAATCTTAGGTGGTATGTGTGCACGCACGCGCGTGTGTGTGTGCCTTTAAAAGAGAATTTGAGGTTGAGTACATGAGTCTGAGTGAACTCCGGGAGTTGGTGATGGACAGGGAGGACTGGCGTGCTGCAATTCATGGGGTCGCAAAGAGTTGGATACAACTGAGTGACTGAACTGAACTGACACAAAAGGAGGCATCAAAGAAACACTTACACCTGGAGATACACAGAGATATTGAGAGACAGCATGGCGCAGAGATACCGAGATATGTGGACACAGGAAGGGAGCAAGAGAAACAAAGGTCACAGAGAGAGGCACCAGTAGGCCTGTTGGAATTTCTTTTCCCCCATTGTTTACAATAGTTGGCATAATTGAGGATGAGGTGGTTCTTATCAATAGTGAAAACTCTGTAGGTCTGTTTTCTGTTGGATCTTTTAGGTCTAACAGAAGGTTTAGAAAAGTTAAGATTAAAAAAGAAGACCATCATCTTCAACATAGAGAAGAGGTACTCTTTAAAAAAGAGAGTCCTGTCATTATGAAATAATAAAATCATTTCAGTTCAAAAACACAGAAAATGCATTGTGATGGAGCCCAGTTCCCCAGGATGCTAGTTCCCCACCTTCCGGGTGCAGGTGACGGGACTTACCAACAAGCCATCATGTGGGGTGTTTGGGTTGTGAGCTCTCCCCCGAGAGTCCCTCCTATGTCTGTATCGACATAGAGGCCTGGCAGTGTGGTGACTAAAAAATATTTATGGATCAAAACATTAATGAGCAGTGCTCTTTTCTTTGCTCTTACTCACATTCAGGTGAGCTTCAGGCCAGTTTTCCTCGTGGCATCTCTGCCCCACCTCGTGTGTAAACAGAAATAATTATAAATTATACTGCAGGTTAGTCAATAGGAAGTCTTCCAAACCCGGGCTCTAATTCTTCGCGGGTGATGGTTCATCTCACACAGCCCCACCAGACAGGAATAACTTATTTTAATTGGCCATCATTCATGAACTGCAGCGTGGTCTACTTTCGAAATGACACAGCCACTTTATTGTGACTGTATTTCTCTGACTCATGGTGCTCTAACTGAAGGGAGTGGGTCAGTGTTTCATCAATCATGAAAGTAGGAAAGTAAAGCGGATTTCTTTCCCCAGCCCTTTCTAGCCCTCTACACAATACCCCCAGAGAAAAGGTCATCACATTCAATGACCATCCAGCTATTTTTCTAATCCCCCCAGTGGAGATAGCTTAGGAGGTAAAAGCCAGAGAGACAATGATTAGGAAAGGGAAGAAGGTGAGCTCTTTTCCAAATTTCTTTGGCCTTCTGTTAATTTCACTGGCTCAATCAAGATTCTCATCGAGTCTTGATTCTTTATCAGAGACCATTTTGTTTTTGGGAGCTGGGATGATCATTTACCTAATGGCATTCAGACTCCTAGACCCTTTAGATGCCAGGAAGGTAGCAAGGATATGACCAAGAGTGTGGGCAGATGGATCATGGGGGCAGGAAGTCCCTGTGTTCCCACTGGAAGCCTCTGGAACCACATCACCATGTGGACAGAAGACCTTGCCCTGAACCCCAGTGTCATTCTCTTTCTCTCCTTTAACCAAAGTCCTTTGGTTGGGAGGGGATGGAAGGCACTCCCACATTGCTGTTAAGAATTGCCACCTTAATAAAGACAACCTGGATGGTCAGGTGAATCCAAGTAGAGGCAGTGGACTCATGTGAATTCCTCCCACGATCACTCTGGATGCCCCCAAGGTGGGTGAGGCCTTCCCTCTGGGGTTCCTATGCTACCCGTTTCCCGGGTCTCTCTGCAAATAGCTCTGTGCCACACATTCTCCCCATAGAAGGCAGCCATATTCTCTTCTTGGACAATATGGTTTCCAAGAAGGAGTATAATTGTAAAGGAGATGTAGGTATGTTTGTGGGTATAGATGTGTGTGGTTCTGTCCTATCCAGAATATAAGTTATGAATATCTCAAAGATAAAATTTTAAACAATGCCCAAGAACCATTAAGGATCTAACACATAATGTAGTTGAGAAAGTGTATCTGGAGGCCCTAAGTCGCTTCTCGGAGGCACCCGGTCTCCTCTTACCTTTCCTGCAGCTTTTCTGAGTGATCGAAATCCCCACTCCCTCCCTAGCCAACCCACGGTTCTCACTACCTTAGCTGATACGTTAGGGAATAAATGGAGGCTCTCATGTAAGTCTAAGGTTGGTGCCAAAATTGGTTGTATTTTGAGGCACCTTTTCATACATTTGCATGAAACAGACTCCTGTATGTGTATGTGCATCATTATACATGTATGCATTTTGTGGCTGTAGATAAACAGGATAGCTGTCGTTTATAAACATCCATGAATAATCATTCTTATGTAAAACTGGTATACTTTTATTTGACGTACTTTAGCAGGCAAAATTTTCTTACAGATTATTGTAAGACTTGGAAATATTGCCTGGTGTAATTCAGTGATGTATTTCAAGTATGTTTGCTTCTCCCATATTTGTCCTAATAAATGGTACTGTTTGGTAATGAATAATTGATTCATTGAAGCATATGGGGTGGGGGCTTCCTCATTCTAGTTTTGTAAAAAGTTGTTTGAGCTATTTGCCCAAATCTCACAGATCTAGAACTGCTGGTTTAGTATTTTGGAATCATTGCTTTGGTGGCTTTCCCTGCTAATATACCTCTGGGCGACGTCTGTAAATAAAATAACTCTGAGTCACTTTTGTAACGTCTGTCTTCCAGGGTTTGAATTTAGCTTTTAAATGCTGCTCTGTGAGCATACCTTTAAAAAATGAGTTGCCCATAGACAGACAAAATACAAAGACAGAATTACCCAGTAAGAAATGCCAGGAGACATCTCTGAGCAGTTATGGAGATGAAGATGTCTGGAAAGTTTATTGCCCTTAATTTAATGGCATTTCCTCCCCTGCCCCTTCCCTCGTCTGTAGGTGTTAGATCTTTAAGGGAGCTTGACATTTAGCTTGGAAATGAATACACTTTTTTTGGGTTCTTCTTAACAACCAGGGTGAGTTTTCATAGGTAATTTAGCAAATGTCAAACTTTTCTAATAATATAGGTTTGATTTATACAGCCAAGCTTGTTAATCTCACTACCTAAAGGCCTCAGAACTTGGGCAGCTTTCAAACCAAGTTTCAGCACTGGCCTCAGATGCCACAGCCTCCTAAAGAGACATGTGTCTTCCTCCCTTTTAGCAGTTCAGCTTCTGCCTCTTTCTTGCCTACTCTGATTTTTAACTCCATTGGTCAGGATGCCAGTAGTTACAACTGCTTCTTTCTCTTCCTGATTCCTCCTTAACACAAGTTCAGTTCAGTTCAGTTGCTCAGTTGTGTCTGACCCTTTGCGACCCCATGAATCGCAGCACGCCAGGCCTCCCTGTCTATCACCAACTCACGGAGTTCACTCAGACTCACGTCCATCGAGTCAGTGATGCCATCCAGCCATCTCATCCTCTGTTGTCCCCTTCTCCTACTGCCCCCAATCCCTCCCAGCATCAGAGTCTTTTCCAATGAGTCAACTCTTCACATGAGGTGGCCAAAGTACTGGAGTTTCAGCTTTAGCATCATTCCTTCCAAAGAAATCCCAGGGCTGATCTCTTTCAGAATGGACTGGTTGGATCTCCTTGCAGTCCAAGGGACTCTCAAGAGTCTTCTCCAACACCACAGTTCAAAAGCATCAATTCTTCGGTTCTCAGCCTTCTTCACAGTCCAACTCTCACATCCATACATGGCCACAGGAAAAACCTAGCCTTTGACTAGATGGACCTTAACATAAGAGAACACGTTAAAAAAAAAAATCACTCCTCTTGATAATCACACAATTTCCTATCTTTCAATGATGAGACCAAATGGACAATTTTGGCTTGTGACCGATCAGTCAAGACTTTTGAATGGCATTGCATGCAACATCCTCTACACACACAATTCTCATTTGCTTACCGAGCGTCCTTTTCCATTTTTTCCGGTAATCCTTCTTTGTTCGTGTTTCGTGTAATTTGGTTCATGTCAGCGTCCTCCCCAGGTGAAAGTGATTCTGCTCTCCCTTCCTCATCAAGTGAGCCAGCCTGGCTTACTGGAACCTAACCTCTGTCTGCCCCTGTGATTGGCGAAAGATTGGCACATGGTCTGATGAAAACCAACAGGAGCTGAGAATGACCATGAATAAGAACGTCTTTTCCCACCCGAGCTGCTGAAGAAAGAAATGGCAAGCCCGAAACTGTGCGTGTCCATCTGTGGACCGAGAATGAAGCTCCCTCAGGGAAAATCGGAGTCAGGAGATGGAGAGAGAGGCACACTTTGAACCTTTGGATTGCCACACCTCAAGGCAGTGTCCACTCTGAGCCGATTCTTCACTTTCTTTAAACCGAGTTGATTTATTTGTTGTTTACTACTGAATGAGACATGAGACATGTCCCTCCTGCAAAAGCTGGTGTGGGAGACAACAGTGCCAGGCTAGGTTTGACACATGGGGAGGGAGACCTCCCTATGAATGAGGAAGGTCAGTGAAGGCTTCACATTTAGGAGGATTCAGCCCTTCAGCCTGACCTTGAAGGGTGGGGAGGATTTGGAGTGCCAGAAAGGGTCCTGGTGTGAGTATATTTTCCTTCTTCAACTCCACATCCCTCGTCTCTGTTGAACGTCTTCTCTCTCCATAGATACTGTAAACAACTGTGTTTTATTTACTTATTCTTGGTTGTGCTGGTCTTTGTGGCCACACGTGGGCAGTTGCTCTCTGTTGCATTTTGCCTGCTTCCCTTTGCTGTGGCGTCTCTTGTCCCGGAGCACGCCCTCTAGGGAACACGGGCTTCAGTGGCTGAGGCACCCTGGCTTAGTTGCTCCGTGGCGTGTAGGACCTTCCTGGACCCAGGAGCAAGCCCATGTCCCCTGCATTGGCTGGACCACTGGACCTCAGGGAAGTCCCCACTGGTCCGTTAATGCTCCTTTTCCTGAGGAGTCGGCGCTTGGATGACTTCTCATCATGCTTGGTAGCTCTCAGTTCAGTCAACGCTCGGAGTTTTTGATTACCATCTTTGTACACAAATGATTCCCGAATGCATTTCTCCTACCAAGATGTGAGTTTTGAATTCTAGCCCACATTTACAACTGGCAACAATATTCACCTTTTAAGTCCTAGAGGATGCTCATACTTAACATATTGAACTTAAACTCATCACCTTCCTCGTTCCCACCTTTTTTCTTTTTTTTTCAGGTTTTAATCCTAATTTTGGCTAATGTGACGCATCATGACAGTAAACCCTGAGTTCAACCCAGGCTCCCCCCTCTCAAAACTTAATCAAAAATTTCTTCTACTCGCTCAGTATCTTAGAACGTTATTTAGTTAAGTATCTGTGCAGATTTTTGCAAGAGTTCTATATGGGTTACCTTATAACATTTGCCTTTAATGTCAGAAAGATTTGTTTTTCCAAATCTCTTTTTGTCATGTACTCAGTCATGTCAGACTCTTTGCCATCCCAGGTACTATAGCCCGTTAGGCTCCTCTGCCCATGGGGATTTTTCAGGAAAGAATACTGGAGTGGGTTGCCATTGCCTCTCCAGGGGATCTTCCTGACCCAGGAATCAAACCTGTGTCTCCTGAAATGCTCGTGATTCTTTACCTCTGAGCCACTGAGGAAATACCCCCCGCTTAAAAAAAAATCTTGTTAGACCTGTATCTTGAATTCCTGTTTGCCTGACAAGATTATATTCAAATTTCTTAGCACCGTATATAACACTATTCATGGTCTGGGCACTGAATTCCTTTTCTTGCATTGTCTCTCACAAATACCAATGTACTCCCAGCTATATCAAACTAATTGTAGTTTTGAGAGAGTCAGTTCCTAGGCAGATTGATAAGAAGTCCGGGGTCCCCGAGGAGGAGAAAGAGGTCTGGGGATTTCGAAGCAGAGATAGGGGTCTAGAATTCTCAAGGAGAGGAAAGGACAAACATCTTTTTTTCTCTACATTCCTTAGTCTTAGTCACATAAAACATTTCTTTCTTTAAGCCCAGAATTGATGATCACACAACAAACATTTTAAACATTATAAACTCTGTACTAAGGATTACGTAACAACAGTGTATCCAGCTTGAGGACAGTTTCTCCTTCCTGAAAACCTTCTGGCTAATCCTGTTATCTTAAAATGTAAGTTATGACAGTGGGTCTAGTAAGATCTTTACAACCTTGAGATATTCTTTTGACTTATTGTAATAACTAATTTAAAAAGTATCTAACTCCCTTGCTAACACTAGCAAGGGAGGTACTCTCTGTCCCACTTCTGATGTCTGTGTCAGAAGCTTTCTCTGTCTGTTTTCACTTTAGTAAAACTCTGCCTCACAAAAGCTCTTGAGTGATCAAGGTTGGTCCCTGGTCCTGAAGCTAAATCTTCTACAGAGATCAAGAATCCAGCACCGTTCACCATAAGCTATCAGTTTCCTAAACACACTGTGTTCTCTGCACAATTGCTGAATTGGCAAATTATTTTGTTGGCTTAGATGGGCAGAAAGATCATTCACCTGTACTCTTTTTGATAAATCGAGGCTATAAAGCAAAGTCAAGCACACTCAGCACTCAAGACAGAGAGATTAGCCATCTTCTCCAAGGTGGGTGGAGATTCATCTTGTGGGCTACACGGTCCTCACCAAGGGGCAGTTCAGGAGAAGACAGTCATGTATGGATAAGGGGGATCTTAAGGTAGACCTTCAGGAGGATTCATGACTAGTTCTTCCTCTTAGTTGGAAATATGTCAGGAATCATCTCACCTGGGCCAGGTGCCCCACATACATCTTAGGGTTACATTGTATCTTGTAAAACAATCAGGTGTGAACACAAAATCACTTTCATGAATAGGTTAATGCTGCCTGGCTCAAAATCATTCCGGAACTTGGTTTGACTGTCTAGTCACCTCTGGGGTGTTGCCAATCAGTCTTTAGACCAGCTATAGAGATCATGCTGCAAAATACAGTGGTCCCCATCTTTGGGCCTTTGAATGTTCCCTATGTCTGATCTGCTCTTTTTCTCCTTCTTTACCTGTAAACTGCTACTCACCCGTTAAAACTCAGTAGGGATGTCACTGATAGGGCCCATATGGGGTCTCACTGATAAGATGTCCACCTTGCAAATGAAGAATAAAATCACAGTCATCTGTGAGACTGAGCAAACTGCCCAAAGGGCATCCTGTTACTTCACTGGTACTTACCTTCTCAGCTGCGAGACCACCAGATTCCAGATCTCCAGCAACGTGACCATCCCTTCAGAGAGTTTTTCATTGATGGGGAATAAGGAGGACTCCATCAGAAAGGGAGGGCACTGGTTCTCCTTAAGGGCCAGTCACCCTCTCTTTTCCCTCTAATAAACTTCCTTTTTTTTTGCCTGACTGCCCAGCTCACCCTCTTTTTCTCTACACTTGCCGTATAGTCACCACCTTTGTAAAGATGCCTCTGTCCTTTCACTGTAATTAGAGAACCAGCTTTTATGTTCTTGATGAACATTGTCCAAACCCTCTTCTAGAGCTAACTGTGTCCCTGTGATTGTCTCCCCCACCACATTCTGTTTATCTTGCCATGCTTGGGAGATATGTAATGTCTGGCATGTAGCAGGTGCCTATAACGAGTTTTTGAATAAATGATCACATGAGGTGAAGGATGGAATGAGCAAGAGTAACAAAGTCAAATACACACAGGTTGCTTGTGAGATCTTGTTGGGGAGATGGTGGAGAGTACGTTGCATACATAGATCGAAGAAGTCAGCTTTATTTTTGTAGTAAAATTTCTCTAAATGTACAACATTGTGAATTTGACAGGACAAAATGTCAGCTATCTAAACAAGTGTGTGAACAGGTTCCCATTAAAAATGGTGTTGTAGACATGTATTTGTTGATAGAAATGATCAACCTCAATTATAAGTATTGATGTGGGACAAAATCTCACAGGGTTGATTCTGGGAATGAACAAGTTGTATTTGTCAGCATAGCTGTAACAAATACCTCTCAAATCCAATGTCTTGACCCAATAAAAGTTTAAGTGTTGTTCATGCTTAATGAAATAAGGATATTCTTGGTTGAGTGGCTTTGCTCTAGGCAGTGAATTAGGGACCAAATTGTTTCTATCTTGTCACTGCATCACCTCATAGCTTCAAGACTGCTAGCAGCAGGCAGAGTCCAGAGGGCAGGATAGTCCCCACAGGAAACTTTCCTTCTGTCTCCTTTTCTGGGGTGTGGCTGATTAGGATTACAAACCATAACTCAGTTTCATGGCCCTTCTGAAGTTCTAGGGGGCTAAGAAATGCGGCCTTCCTTTATGGCTAAGAGGGAAATGATGTGTTTTCATAACCACGGAACATTGTTCTTTCTGCACTGGAAAATTCGAAAAAGAGAGAATATGCATTTAAAATAATCTATAGCTTAATGGAAATAATATTCACAGCTCTACATCTACCTTAAAAAGACCTGTAAAAAATTACAAGAGGCATGTGGCATTATTTGTCAGCTGTGGAAATAGTTGCTTTGTACTTATTCAAGTGGACAGGATCATTTAGCAACAGTGATTCTATCAGCATCGTCACCACCACCACCATCATCATCATTATCACATCTTCATTGAAAGCTAATATGATGGATAGGTCACTACACCGGGTAATGGAGTTCTGAGGAGGTATAACGGCCTTGAGGATCTCATAATCAAGTTGGGAAGTCAGAGTAACTACATCTATAAGGTAAATCATACTGCAAGACTGCATGTGCTTAGTGCTAAATGAATGGCAGTGATATTTTGGAGAAATGGGCCTCCTTGAGATAGATGCAATGGAAGCTAAGAAATATGCGTATAGAGCATTGTGGGCTGTAAAAACCACAAAGATCTTTGGGGATGTGGGCCACCTCCTTCGTTTAATAGGTGAGAGTGTCAAGTCTTCTTTAAAGATGCCCCGCTTTCAGATCTTTATAGAATCCTAAGGTGAGGTGAAGTCGCTCAGTCGTGTCCGACTCCAGGCAAGAATACTGGAGTAGATTGCCATTTCCTTCTCCAGGGGTTCTGCCCAACCCAGGGATTGAACCCAGGTCTCCCGCATTGGAGGCAGACGCTTTAACCAGCCAGCAGGGAAGCCCAACCCACTCTTATGTAAGATCCTCTCTCTCCTTGAGTCTAGGCTGGCACATTGACCTGATTTTGGCCCAGAGAAAGTGGCAAATGTCACACTGAGCCAGCGGCAGGGCTAAACCTGGCAGCTTCTGCTTTGGTTTTCTTAGAACACACACTCTGGGGAAGCCTCCACCGTGTACGTGGGCAAAGTCCCTGAGGTGCCCATGCTGTGAGGAAGCCCAGGCCAGCCAGGCGTGGAGGCCGTATGGAGAGAGAGGTGCCCTGCCAGCCCTTAGCCAGCCTGGTTTACATGCCAGGGTTGTGAGCCAAGCAGCACCAGCCACACAGATGACTTCTACCCACCCGCCACTGAACACCAACTGCACAAGAGACCCCAGGTGAAAATTTGGCAGTGAGTCCGGCCAACTCATGGGCTTCCCTGGTAGCTCCGATAGTAAAGAATCCACCTGCAATGCAGGAGATGTGGGTTTGATCCCTGGGTAGGGAAGATCCCCTGGAGAAGGGAAGGAATATCCACTCCAGTATTCTTGCCTGGAGAATTTCATGGACAGAGGAGGCTGGCGGACTACCATCGATGGGGTCACAAAGAGTCGGGCACGAATGAGCAACTGGCACTTTCACTTTCCAGCCAACTCACAGAGTCACTGTTGCTTTGAGCCTCTAGGTTTTGGAGTGGTGAGTCACACTGCCATTGGCAATCGGAACAGCGAGGAAACTGGGGTCACCGAGGCTGAGTGAGCTCCCCAAGGGTGAGCACAGCGTGGGACAGAGGCTGGAGGATGGCCACACTGCTCGACTGACTCATAATCTAGTGGGTCTGGGACAAGGGCTTCACAAATGGTAGTTTGGGGAACTTGCTAAGGCTTAGATTCCGGTGCTTCACCCTCAAGTGTTCTGATTCAGTAGGGCTGAGAGTTTGCTTTCTAACAAGCTCCCAGGTGACGTTGATGCTACTGACCAGGACGCCACTTTCAGTAGCCCTTCTGTTGACCCGGCCAGAGCTGATCCCAGCACACGGCTGGCAAACAGCATCTGCTCCTTTCTCACAGAGCTGCTTCACAATTGTCTGCTTGCTGCATTTCCAGGTAAATAATTGAAAAGTGCAAAGTGACAGGCCCTGTTCAGGAAGGGCTTGATCGCAGCTGAGCTGATTTTAGCCTTTCCAGCTGTAGGTTGAAGAAGCCCATATGGTCCGTGAGAGGAGCCTCACTTCTCTGCGCTCTGCTTTCTCTCACTATGACACCCACGTCTCATAACCTTGTTACCCGAAGCAATTAGGGGCATCATCCAGATTTTCAGATCCATTTCCCATGGAGACACATGCTAGGCATCTCCCACAGTGAATTTAATTAGCAGAAACTCAGTTCAGCCAGCGACCTGCAGTGCCGATAACAGTCATGGCTGCCCAGCAATCGCAGCTCCCTTTTCTTGAAAAATGACAAGTTTCCTAAAAGGTGGTGATGAGTCCCAGCCAGACGTCAGGTGGGGCTCTGTGCAGTCTGATTTCCTGTAACCAAGCAACTCACACATCCTGCTTCTATTCAATTTAAAGGACTCACCTAGACAGAGATGCCAGTGAAAGGGAATAATATATTGCAAACGATGGTGTTTCCTTAGCGGACCTGGGCCCGAGGTTGGTGGACCTCTGCAGGTGTTTTGGTTGTGATACACTGCTCATATTTACTTCTGGACTTGTTAGTGGGGATTATCTAATGAGTATTTACATCCTACCTTAGTGATGGGTACACTGTGAATTTGCTTTAGCTATCTGCACAGAAAGAGGATTCTAGTCTTCTTTCCTCGTGTTTTGGAGATGAAAAGTGACCTTGTTAGGCATGAATGAAAGTCATGGGCAAACATTTATAAGGCATCAGTGGGGGAATAAACCCCTCCTATGCAGAATATTCATGCTATTACAATACCTATTAGGTATGATGTGAGAAATTGATTGAATATGCTCCTTGTACTAGAATCCTATATGAGGATTAATGAATATATTAACTACCAGATGGTGTAATTTGGCATTGACTAAAGTTACTGGTAAACTGAGAATTTTTAATGTCCCCAGTGTTTCTGGTTTGGACTAATTGATTAATGATCAAAATTTAGCCAGGTTTTTTGAACTAATGGGGCCCTGTGACTTAGGGTGGTTGTTCATGGCAGCGTGTAACTCCATCACGAGTTAGCTGTAGAGGATTAGCTGTGGAAGGGGACCTCTTGGCTCAGTTGGTGAGTGCCTCATTTTCTACTGTGATACCAATTCACAGTACCATAAGCAGCCATAGTTGAAGGCATGTATTTCTCTTCATCATTTCCAAAGTAGAACAGTATTAAAACAAACAAAAACATAAAAACCTCAGTCCATCTCACACCTCTTAAAAATTACCACTATTTATTTTTATTTGCATTTATTTAATGACTGCTAAAATATGTTTTTTTTCCTTCTTATGTTTATGGGGTACCCACTCCTTTCTCTTTTTATGAACATTAAGTTTTTTTTATCCATTGATATTTTTGTCATTCTTTCCCATTGATCAAAAAGATTTTATACAAGCTTATTGAGCCTTGAACCATGTCAATGGACATGGGCATTGAGGGAACTCAGGACTGTGCACAAACTGTGTGGCCAGACAAGTCAATTGTGTGATGGGTGATGGGATGAAAAGGTGGGTTTCTGTGAACCCCAACTACGGGTTCACCCACAGAGCAAGGGAAGAATACTTGTAAAGGTGGGGCTAGCAGGCAGCTGTCTAAAGAAGCTGAAGTTTGGGATAATGTATTACTTTAATTTACATGTACTTTACAGTCTGCGCACATGAGAATTATTTGGAAGAGGTTTAATTTTACTAGCTGCTGAAAGCAGGAAGGTCACTAGCAACAGCAGAGAGAGCTAAGCATTTTGTTAATGCTCAGGGGCCGCAGCTATTGTAACAATGCAAGGCTGGGAGAGACCATCCACATGCTGTTCTCTGCCTTTGAGGGTTATTTGTTTTACTGCGCCAATATGTTTTTTCTAGTTAACATTTTCTGTAGAGTTCTGTTTTTGCCTTAGTTTGAAAGGCTTGTAAATACAGCTTGAAGGTGCTATGCAAGGACAAGGTATTGCCAAATTCATCCTGGTGGATTAAACGTGCTACATTCACTTCTTTTCCCCTGAAACCCAAGCATGCTGACCTTGTATGTCTTTTGAAATATGGCAGAACTGAACTTAAAACCTGGACTTTTTCAGGTGAGTGGATCCTCATTTTGAGTAGTCCCCAAAGAACTCTTAAAATAGCCAGAAAATCTAATTTTGCTGTATCACAACCTACCTAACTTTGCCATATTTATTATGTTTGGAGTGACTTGAATGTTTAACCATTTTAATCAGTGGAAAAACTATATTTGGTTGAAAATTTAGTTTGTGACTACTGGGAAATTTGATTTATCTGTTTTAAACAACCATCTGGAGTAAGTTTATTTGTACTACGTGTCATGCATATATTTATGCTGCAAGATCAAAATCCTTAAATTGCATCCTTTTGAAATTATATATATTATATAATGACAATTGCCAACACCACAATGAAGTGATTACATGGCTTTCAAAAATGGAAACCTCATGCAGCAAAAAGATTACAGTGCATAATGAACAAGTTCATTTACCAGAATATAAGTGTGTGGTGAATAATGAGATGTATACACTATGAGCTCAGATGAATCTTCTATCATCAGAAATACAATGACCGTGTATTGAAATTTCCAAAATCTAACAAAAGTAAAAAGATATACTGTTATCCAGCTGAAAACAGATTCAATTCATTTGTGAAAATTTTCCTTAATTATGCCATAAATATATTAAGTAATTTATATTTAATAAAGACAGCCTGCCACCTGGGAGAATCCCAGGAACAGGGGAGCCTGGTGGGCTGCCATCTATGGGGTCGCACAGAGTCGGACATGACTGAAGGGACTTAGCAGTAGCAGCAGCAACCACCTGGGAAGCCCCTGCAAAATACTGAAATGTGTATGTACATATGTGTAGTTTTTTTTTTTTTTCAGCCAGAGAGCAGTGCTCATCTGGGTCTGCTCTGTGCACAATCTGAAGTCGTCCCAGGTAGCTTTCTGTAGTCTACTCTCATCCCTTTACTCCACACCCTCCATATCTTGCTGACAGCAACATTGCCTAGCCTGATGCCTTACGTTTTCCCTGTCAGCATAATTTCACAGGGAAAGATCTGAGGAACACAGTCACACAAAAGGATGAGCTAATGGATACTAATTCTTCATGCATATGGCATGGCAGACCCTTCCTGTCACTGGAGTCCTGGCTATTTGGGTTGAAATTCCAAAACTGTCACTTTCCACTTGACCTTAAATTACTTAACCTCTTTTGAGTTTTCTTTTATGAAATAAGCTATCCGTAATATTCTCATAAGGTTTTGGTGAGGATTAAGTGGTATATTTCATATAATGCTATCAATAGAGTGTGTTGCTCATGATGGGTTAATATGTTACTTCCTTCTACTACCAGTTCCTTTCTTTTGCTAATTGCACTGCAATCTTTTTGGTAATTAGCTTCTCACGTCTTATTTCCTGGCGTGTCAGATAGGACAGTTCAGCTACAAGTAACATAACAGCCACCTAAAAGTAACTTGAACAATGTTTATTATTTCACATAGCAACAAGCATAACAAAAGGGGGTTCAAAGGTTGGAACAGTGGCTCAGTGGTTGCATCAAGGATCTCTCTTTCTGCTTCCCACTTTCTCCATATTAGATTGGTTCATTAGGTCTCTCTCCTCAGGGTTGCAAGATGGCTGCTACTGTTCCAGGTATCACATGTAGCCATGACCATATCCAACTGAAGAAAAATAGTGTTTCTTCCTTACAGCTCTTTTTATTGAGGTGAAAAAGTCTTCACTTTTCTCATCCCTCTCTCAAATGTTCTTCCGTTGCATTATGTGAGAATTACCTTGGCCAAGTTATTTGCAGGGGAGTTTGGGGGGTTATATTCTTTGTAGCTGAAGATGGAGAAGCTCAATACAGTCAGCAAAAACAAGACCAGGAGCTAACTGTAGCTCAGATTATGAACTCTTTATTGCCAAATTCAGACTTAAATTGAAAAAAGTAGGGAAAAACCACTAGACCATTCAGGCATGACCTAAATCAAATACAGTGGAAGCAACAAATAGATTCAAAGGATTAGATCTGACAGATAGAGTGCCTAAGGAACTATGGACAGAGGTTTGTAACATCTTACAAGAGGCTGTGATCAAAACCATCCCCAAGAAAAAGAAATGCAAAAAGGCAAAATGGTTGTCTGAAGAGGCCTTACAAATAGCTGAGAAAAGAAGAGAAGTGAAAGGTAAAGGAGAAAATGAAGATAAATCCATCTGAATGCAGAGTTTCGAAGAATAGCAAGGAGAGATAAGAAAGCCTTCCTCAGTGATCAATGCAAAGAAATTGAGGGAAACAGTAGAGTGGGAAAGACTAGAAATCTCTTAAAGAAAATTAGAGATACCAAGGGAACATTTCATGCAAAGATGGGCTCAATAAAGGACAGAAATGGTATGGACCTAAAAGAAGCAGAAGATATTAAGAAGAGGAGGCAAGAATGCACAGAAGAACTATACAAAAAAGATCTTCATGACCCAGATAACCACGATGGTGTGATCACTCACCTAGAGCCAGACATCCTGAAATGCAAAGTCAAGTGGGCCTTAGGAAGCATCACTACAAACAAAGCTAGTGGAGGTGATGGAATTTCAACTGAACTAATTCAAATCCTGAAAGATGATGCTTTGAAAGTGCTGCGTTCAATATGCCAGCAAATTTGGAAAACTCAGCAGTGGCCACAGGGCTGGAAAAGGTCAGTTTTCATTCCAATCCCAAAGAAAAGCAATGCCAAAGAATGTTCAAACTACTGCACAACTGCACTCATCTCACATGCTAGCAAAGTAATGCTCAAAATTCTCCAAGCCAGGCTTTAACAATACATGAACCGTGAACTTCCAGATGTTCAAGCTGGATTTAGAAAAGTCAGAGGAACCAGAGATCAAATTGCCAACATCTGTTGGATCATAGAAAAAGAAAGAGAATTCCAGAAAAAATCTAATACTGCTTCATTGACTACACTAAAGCCTTCGACTGTGTGGATCACAAAAAACTGTGAAAAATTCTTAAAGAGATAGGAATACCAGACCGTGTTACTTGCCTCCTGAAAAATCTCTATGCAGGTCAAGAAGCAGCACTTAGAACTGAACATGGAACAACAGACTAGTTCCAAATTGGGAAAGGAGTACATCAAGGCTGTATAAATTAAACACCCTGCTTGTTTAATTTATATGCAGAGTACATCATGTGAAATGCCAGACTGTATGAAGCACAAGCTGAAATCAAGATTGCTAGGAAAAATATCAATAACCTCAGATACACAGATGACACCACACTTATGGCAGAAAGCGAGAAGGAACTAAAGAGCCTCTTTATGAAAGTGAAAGAGGAGGGTGAAAGAGTTGGCTTAAAACTCAACATTCAAAAAACAAAGATCATGGCATCTAGTCCCATGACTTCATGGCAAATGATGGGGAAAAAATAGAAACAGTGAGATACTTTATTTTCTTGGGCTCTAGAATCACTGCAGATGGTGACTGCAGCCATGAAATTAAAAGACAATTGTTCCTTGGAAGAAAATCTATGACTAACCTAGACAGGATATTAAAAAAAAAAACAGAAACATTACTTTACTGACAAAGGTCCATCTAGTCAAAGCTACAGTTTTTCTAGTAGTCATGTATGAATGTGAGAGTTAAACCATAAGGAGTTGAGAGCTGAATAATTGATGCTTTTGAACTGTGGTGTTGCAGAAGACTCTTGAGAGTCCCTTGGACTGCAAGGAGATCAAACCAGTCAGTCCTAAAGAAGATCAGTCCTGAATATTTATTGGAAGGACTGATATTGAAGTTGAAGCTCCAATACTTTGACCACGTGATGTGAAGACCTGACTCACTGAAAAGACCCTGATGTTGGTAAAGACTTAAGGCAGGAGGAGAAGGGGACAGCTGAGGATGAGATGTTTGGATGTCATCACTGACTCAATGGCCCTGAGTTTGAGCAAACTCTGGGAGTTGGTGATGGACAGGGAAGCCTGGCATGCTGCAGTCCATGGGGTGGCAAAGAGTCAGACATGACTGAGAGACTGAACTGAACATGGTGGGTTATAGGAGCTGAGAGTTTGTCTTATCTTAATTATGAGTAGGAAACGTCCACACAGGGGTCCAAATTGATGAGTCCATGATGGATAAGGAACTGCAGAGAAAATGAAGAGCCGTGATACCTCTATTCCAGCCAGAGACCCAATCGTGAGATTTTGGGGGTTTGAGGAAAACACCAACCATTCTAGATTGGCCATGCCTGAATATTTATGCTTTGTTCATTGATTGTACAAATATTCACTGAGAATCTTTTTTGAGCAGACATTGGGCTAGATGCTGAGAATTTAATGGGTGCCAAGATAGTCCCTGTCCTCGGGGAGGACAGCTCTGTGACAAGTTTGCTCACTTCAGTTTATTGGGCTGTTTCAGTAACATGTTCCATGGTATACTAGTAGTGAGCATGGTCCTGGAGCTTTGCAGGGAAGAGGGGTTATCAGGAAGTGTCCATGCTGATGGATGTAGGTTTCAATGTTAGTAAAGGAGAAAGAGGGCAGAAGGCTGTTTTACGTCATGAAACAATAGTAAGTTATACCATCAGCTTTGCGTTCCTTGCTTCGTGTACATCATTACAGCCTTGACAACAGCCAGGCAAGGAGGTGGCATCTCAAGGTGCTTTCCTCCACTTTACAGATCGGTTACCTGAGCCGTGGGACTTCCCTGGTGGCTCAGATGGTAAAGAATCTGGCTGCAATGAAGGAGACCCAGGTTCAATCCCTGAGTTGGGAAGACCCCAGGAGAAGGAAATGACCACTTACCCCAGCATCCTTGCCTGGAGAATTCTATGGACAGAGGAACCTGGTGGACTACAGTCCATGGGGCCGCAAGGAGTCAGACACAACTGAACAACTAACACTTTACTTTATCTGAGGTATGGGGAGGTGAAGTGTCTGTCCAAAGCCCTATAATAAGGAGAGGAGTTGTTGTGGGACACCAGGCAGGTTTGAGGGAGAGTGTATGTTCTTTTTGAGAACAATACTGCCTTCTCATTGTCCCAGGGAGACACCCAGGGTTGAAGAAGTGGACATGGGTGTCATATCACCCAGCTGCATAGAGAAATGCTCTACCCTACCATTCCGTTTTTGTTTCACAGCAAGATTGCTATACGGTGGTACTGCAAGCCTCCAAATGGTACTGCAAGTCTACACACACCTCACTGGTTAGGCACCCCCCCAGAGCAACACCTGAGAAGACAGGTTGGAGAGAAAATGCACATCTTGCAAAGCTGGTAAGAAGAGCCCAAGGAATCCCCTTCAGTCTGGTATTTTGTGTGTTGATTATACTATGAACCAATATGGAATCTATGTACTGTGATGTCTCAAGCTAAACATCTTGGTTTAGCTCATGATATTCTGCTGTATGTATGTATGTGTGTGTGTGTGTGTGTGTGTGTGTGTGTGTNTGTGTGTGTGTGTATATATATATATATATATATATATATATATATATATATATATTCATTTGTATCACTTAGTTTCTGCATTTAGCAAATAAGATACAGGTTTTCAACTAAGAAAATCCTGGCTCCACACTTGCTTAGTTTCCATCACTGGTTAAGAGTCTACTGACAACACCTTCTCAGTGTTATTTGTAAAGTCCAATGAGCTAATATTTGTAATGTGCCTGACACATCCATCTGCCTTTCCTTCTCCTTCTTTACCTTTAAACAAGCCACAAAGTTTCAACCAGGGAGACTTGACATTTCTGGGTCTGTTGGTTTAGCCAAGACCGTCCTAGGTGCAACTCAGGCTACATATTAGAATCACTGGGCAAATTTAGAAAAATACTGAGCCCAGGACTCACCCCAGATGAGTTACATAGGACTCTCTTGGCATACTAGTTCTTTTGCAGTAGATTCTCAGGTTATTCTAATATTTAGTCTGTGCCACAGCTGGCCGAAGAAACAAGGAACTTCAAGATAAGATAACCTTCTGGACAGGAATAATTTTTGCAATAAAGCAGGGGCAGCTGGACAATGTTCCTGAGCCCTGATAGGTTACCTCTTATCTGGATTAAGCATTTAGGCAGTGGGCTGCATTGAAATGGCTCACAAATTTTGCCCCCTCTATGTCTTCATTATAAAGCCATAGCAGTGAGGTTTAGGGCCACACACACACAGAGAATTTAGAGTTACAAGCATGGTTCAGTTCAGTTCAGTCACTCAGTCATGTCTGACTCTTTGTGACCCCATGGACTGCAGTACTCCAGGCTTCCCTGTCCATCACCAACACCTGGAGCTTACTCAAACTCATGTCCATTGAGTCAGTGATGCCATCCAACCATCTCATCCTCTGTCGTTCCTTTCTCCTCCCGCCTTCAATCTTTCCCAGCATCAGGGTCTTATCAAATGAGTCAATTTTTTGCATCAGGTGGCCAAAGTATTGGAGTTTCAGCTTCAGCATCAGTCCTTCCAATGAATATTCAGGACTGATTTCCTTTAGGATGGACTGGTTGGATCTCCTTTAAGGAGTCTTCTCCAACACCACAGTTCAAAAGCATCAATTCTTTGCACTCAGCTTTCTTTATAGTCCAACTCTTACATCCATACATGACTACTGGTAAAATCAAAGCTTTGACTAGATGGACCTTTGTTGGCAAAATAATGTCTCTGTTTTTTAATATGCTGTCTAGGTTGGTCATAATGTTTCTTCCAAGGAGCAAGTATCTTTTAATTTCATGGTTGCAGTCACCATCTGCAGTGATTTTGGAGCCCCAAAATAAAGTCTGTCACTGTTTCCACTGTTTCCCCATCCATTTGCCATGAAGTGATGGGACCAGATGCCATGATCTTAGTTTTCTGAATGTGGAGTTTTAAGCCAACTTTTTCACTCTCCTCTTTCACTTTCAGAAGTTCAATTTCTGTTAATGAACTGATTTTCCTGCTGGAGGACTGATGGTGGCTTGCTGAGATACTGTTCGAGGCTGGCGCTCCAGAGGACCTTCAGGTTTGTATCAGAAAGTACCTTCACTCTTTAGTTCAACACAGAGGGACCACTTAAGTCTCTGAAGACGGTGCATTTCAGAGTTAACTTGCATAGGCCGGGGGTGGGAGTGGGCAGTTGTTCAAACAGATTCCTACTCCAGAGTTTTCTCCTCAGTCGGTGGGGCCTCAAAAATTTGCATCCTAACCAGCTTCTACGGGCTGCTGTTGGTCTTGGCTACGCTTTGGGAAGGACTCTTTGAAAAGCTAGCCAAAGAACACTTGACTGGGAGCTTCTCCACAGACTGTAGAGGTGGCCTCAGGGCAAAACTTCTACATCATTTCCCTGGGCTCAAGCTTTGCTGAGAAAAGGTGCAAGGGTGGACCAACCAGCGGGAGGGAGACGTCATTTCTTTCCCATTCAGCCTCCAGAGGTGCAATGGAGAGTAGAATTCAGGGAGACACTGCAGGATACTGGGGTGCAGGTGCGTCACCAGCAGGCCTTCCTGAACATCTTCAGCTGTTAGCAGGAGCGGGTGGGTGACAGGCCTGCCTGTTTCCGGGCTGTAAGGATGCTCTCCTGTGGATGTCGGGACTGACCCCTGCCCCCTTGCTGAAGAGCGGGTTAGCTTACCCACTGCTTAGTTACCAACATGGAACCTTCTTACCGCACGGGGGAGCCTATGCCAGGAAGGCAGAGATACGAAGAAGCAACAGTCTCCCCTGGAACGGAAGAGGCTCCTGAAGTCCCTGTGAGGTGGACACACTGGGGGCAGAAATGTGGAAGCACAACCTTTCATCTGTAAGTGAAGTCAGCTCGCTCCCCAGCGCGCCCTCACCCGCGTCTAGGATGACTCTGGCCCTCAGGGTTCACAGGTAACGTCGGTGAGGCGAATATGAAGGTGATTTCGACTCCTGAGGGCACTCCTTTCTCAGCAAGGCTGTTGTCTGCCTCCACAGGGCTTCTTCCTCGCTTCGTTTCGAGGCGGCTGCGCATCCGGCATGAGAAGAACGGATGCCATCCGTGCTTCTCCTCCAGCGCCCGCCGTCTACCCCGCCTCTGCCCCACAGCCCCGGCTCCGGGGCCACTGCCCCTGTCCGACCCGGGCACTTCTTCAGGGGGCGTCTGCTTATGCGCTTCGTTGGGGGTTGGGGTCCTGTTCCACTCTCAGGACTTTCTGGACCTCCTTGTGCCATGTATAGGGGGAGTGGACGTAGGCTGAGGTGGGAACTCTTGATCTTTCTGCCTGAACAGGGCTTGCCTGTCATCCCTAGGCTGCCCTACAAATTGTGGGGCCCCCTAGGAAAGCCTCATCCCAGGCACATGGGAACCCAGGCACCTCTCCTCTGCCGACAGGCTGCCTCTGGGTCCCCCACCCGCCCCAGCCCAGGAAGGCTCCTTTCAGTCCAGGAAATGCCCCAAGTCACTCACACCCGATTCTGAATCCTCCCAATTCTCTAGCTTCTGCTTAGCAAAACAAACAAAAGTAAAAATACTCCTTTTTCTCCTTGAGCCTGCCAAGCTTTCATATATATATATATATACACACACACACAGACACACACATACATACATACATATACATATACACACATATATAAATAACTTCTCTGGGTTTGCAAAGGAAAGCTTTGGTTTTAATAACTATCTTTTTTTCTCTCTGAAATGGGCTTTCTGAGCCAACTTTGGCATCTGAACCTGAGGACTGAGTTCTTTATTCTTCCCTGGACTCTGCTCCACCCCAAGCAAAGAAAGCCTCAGCATCGGTGGGAAGGAAGTTGTCAGGAGGGGGTGTGAGAGTCACTGGGAATGAAAATATATTGGATAATAATTCAAATGATGGTGCAAGAGCACTCCCTGGGCCCATGAAGCCCTGCAATGGCCCCTGCAAACATCCCTATTTGAATTCTTCCTCCTGTCACTCCCCTTTCTCCTCTTCCTTCCTCTCATCCTCTGTTCTGAGTTCCCTGAGTTATTATAGCTCTGGCAGCGGGACCAGTGTGATTGAGCACAATAAATAAAATCAAAAGTATTTCATCTTTTCTGTCCAAAATTCAAAGAAATGACAATTCTCAGAGAACCCATAAGCTTTTTCAAATTGTCAATATCATCTAAAAGTTTCTCTCTCTTTAAAAAAATTTTTTTTAAGCTAAAGCAAAAGTAAAAACCAAGGGAGTTTGCACTTCCTATGAAATAACTTCTCTTACACATGGCTTTAGATGTCAAGCTTGGGAGAATATTATTGTGACTTTAATGGAGCCTACTGATGTTTAAAGCTGGTATATGGTAGAAGGAAAAGTGTGTATGCATAGAGACTTATTCTCTGGAACTCAGCAGATAGGTATATTTAATGATGCGGCCAGAGGGAAGCTACATGCCATTTCCAAATGTACACAGGTCTGCCTGTATTGAAACTCTCTCTACCAACAGCCAGGGAAAAGCACTGGAAATCTGAGAAGCAAGCTGTAAAACTTCAAGCAATTGGCTAGAGCCCCAGAAGGCTCAGGGGAGAGACCTCAGAAACCAGGGCTGGGAATGATTATCTAAAGAAATCTGGCTTCTTCTGTATAGTATATTACATTTGGATTTTTTCTACTGACCAAGTTCGTATGGATATAATTAAGATGTTAGAGGTTAGTGTTAGATTTTAATGTTGAGATTACTTATCTTAATTCAGCTTTTAATTATTCCCATCCCAAATGCTTTATATATCCACCTGGCTCTTTTTAAAACTTAATTTTGATGGTGGTTGGCATTGTTTTTGTTTTCATTAGAAGGACTACATACTGTTCCTTGTATGTAGTTCATAGATATTCTTTCACAGAATATAGTGGTCTGAGGCTCTGGGGTGCAGGTTAAGTTCTAGTCCTTGATTTGGGTGGTGATAACACGGTTACATTTTGTGAAATTTTTAATTTGTCACTTTTCTGTTTGGATGTATTATTTCACTCAAATCGCTTACTTTGGAATTCAGAGAAATGGAGGCATATCTCTAAAATCTCTTTTATATGATTTGTACTTTAGAGTCCATTTATTATTAATTTTGAATGTAGGAATGTCTCAGGGCAATTGGTAAAGGTGCCTGAAAGTGAAAGTGTTAGTCCCTCAGTCATATCCGACTCTTTGCAACCCCATGGACTGTCACCAGCCAGGCTCCTCCATCCATGGGATTTTCCAGGCAAGAATACTGGAGTGGGCTGCCATTTTCTTCTCCAGGGGATCTTCCCGACCCAGGGGTTGAACCCCTGTCTCTTGCTTTGCAGGCAGATTCTTTACAATCTGAGCTACCAGGGACTGGGTGTATGAAAGTTGTGAGATAAAAGGAATTTTAAAATATTACAACCCATCCCCTTCATTTTGCCAGTGAATAGAAGGGAAACCAGAGAGTCAAGAAACTTAACCAAGAAATCCTGACCCATAAGTGGAAGAGACAGAATTTGGATCCAGAGCCATATTTCCAATTATGCCATTTGCACAGTAACATATGGACTCTGTACTAGATAATACGAGTCTATCCTTTGTTGAATACTAAACATTATATATACACAACATCTCAATCCATAAAACACTCTTGTTTGGAAATGGAATTTTTATTCCCATTTTTCAGATCAAGAAACTGAGGCTTCTCTAGATAAGTGACTTAGCCAAGGTCACACAATGAGTGTTGAATTTGAATTTGTCTATCAGTATATCTCTCTTTTTTTGTGTACATTATTAGCATCAGCATGCTATCTACTTAAACGAGGCTTTTACCAACCACAGTATGTCTAATTATGACGTGAAGCCAGTGAGCACAGGGGCTGCTAGAAAGGATTCATTCAGTGAACAAAGACCTCTTCAGCCATTGAATGGAAATGAAAAATGTCTGTAGTGAAGTAAAAATAAACTCGGCTTGGCCGCCCACCCTACTGACATGTCCCCTAACCACATCAGTTTAGGGAAGCCAATTGTTGGCCTCAAGGATGCCAGCCACAGACTTGTACAAAAGCCAGACACCTTCACTCCGGAATTAGGAGCTGAGTCTAGTCCAGCGCTCTGTGAAACAAGTACTTTCTGGATGGCTGTGTCATTGCTCGGATGATGGTGTGTCCACTAAATGCTATCATTAACTGAGCTATAATTGCTGGAAGTAATTTTCTTTCAGCATCAGGGACCACAGAGAACTTGTTCTGTGCCTGTTATGAGTCAACATTTGAGAGAAATTCATTTGCTCAAGGAAAGTTATTAAAATGCTCTAATTCAATATTTGTGTGAGAAATCATAAAATTGATAAATTACAGGTGAGCAAGATCAGTCAGCTCTTTTGTTTCTTCCTTCGGGGACCCACTGCAAATTTCCTGTGTTTACTGTGCTACAGCTTCTTAGATGAATGATTTGTCTATTTGAGCGTGGGATTAAAGACACATGTTCTTGGCAGAAAAGCCAAATGCAGCTGAAAGATCTCCTACTCTGCTAGAATATCACCATTCTTAGTGCTATAAAAACCATCAGTGAGCGTATTTTATCCAAAAGTGACCACAGCCCTATTTAGTATAGGAAAGGCTTGATTTGTCAACAATAAATAGATTATTCTAGGAGCCACTGACTCTAGATATTACCATACCCTTAGCTGGTCCCATCACTCAGAGTTTAACAGTATATAGAGGGCCAAAACTAAGTGCACACGTCATTTTGTCTTTTCTTGATTTTCGTATTGAAATGCACCATAATTTTCCTCATGTTCCTTTGAAAGTCTGTCTATGGTGTTTTTATTGGGGGAGCGTGCCCTTTTGTTTGTTTTTTCCTACTTTTCAGCTCCGTAAAGGAACTGTCCAATGTGCAAACTTTCTTTCCTTCCAGATGTACACTTTCTCCCCTTTCAGATGTACACTTTCTCCTTCCATGATCTCATCCACTCTTCTCATCCAGTGGTTTTCAAACTTTAGTGCATAAAAAATCATCTGCAGAGTTTGCTAAAATACATCTCAGAGATTCTGACTCAGTGGTCTGAGGTATAGCTTAAGAAAGTGCATTTCTGGGGAGGGGGGAGAGATGAATTATGAGTTTGGGGTTAACATATATACACTAGTATATGTAAGATAAAATAAGTAAACAAGGACCTGTTGTAAAACACAGGGAACTATACTCAATATCTTGTAACCTATAATGGAAAGTAATCTGAAAAAGGAGACATATATATATGCGTGTGTGTATATATATGTGTATATATATATATAGGTATGTATATTTACACATGGATATATAACTGAATTACTTTGCTATATACCTAAAACTAACACAACACTGTAAATCAACTATAGTTCAATAAAAAAGAGAAAATACATTTTTCTATTCTTCCAGATGCTGCTGCTGGTCTATTGACCATTCTTGAAGTCACCCTGCACCGGAACTCAGTTGATCACGTCTAGGCAATGATACCCAGTGCGAGGCCTTTCCCAAGAGCTTGACACTGATTTTTCAAACTGCCTTCCAGAGGGTTCTCCTGAATACACCTACCAGAGTCTCCTGTGTAGACTGCGCTCAGCACTGCCACCTGATCTTCCCTTCCGGTGTCTACTAACAGTGCTTTTATCTCAGGCAGCCAAGCTGGAGGCTCAGTGGCCACTTGCTCTCGTCTCTCACCCTTTGGCTTCTGTTCCATCGGGTACCAAGTCCAGCAAAACCTATCTGCTTGGTGATCCTCATAGCCACACCATGGCACACGCACCCGTAACTCACCATGGCACACGCACCCGTAACACTTAGCTGCCCTGCTTGTAGCCCCCCATTTAGCTACAGCCTTACCAAGCACTCCAGTGCCTTCGTGTCTTTAAAAGTGCTTTTTGTTCAGGTTGTAGCCACCGTTTCCTTCTTTTCCATCTGTGGCATGGCTACAGTTGATGGGGCATGGATGGATGGAGAGCAGGGTTCTATTATTTTAGAGACTATGATCATTTAGATTAGGGAGATCTAAGACAAACTAATTCAATTTAGATAGATAGTTCTTGGGTTTAAGTTGGGGTGAGAATCTATTTCTTTTTCTATTTTTCTCAGTTCAACCCAACTGCTTCTGAGGTCCTCACATCACCCACATTGACTGACCGAAGATGCAATCATATCTTTCTTGGGACCTTGGAAAAGTGAAAAGTGGAAGTGAAGTCAGTCAGTCATGTCTGACTCTTTGTGACCCCGTGGACTGTAGCCTACCAGGCTTCTCCATCAATGAAATTTTCCAGGCAGGAATACTGGAGTAGGTTGCTATTTCCTTCTTTTGGTGACCTTAGTTTTCCTCATATTGTATCTTTTGCTGCCCCTTCCACCTTGAGTAATGTGTTATTCTTAACAATTTTAGTCATCCTATCTTCCAAGCAAAAAAAAAAACTTTAAAAAAAAAGATTTTCTGATGTGGACTATTTTTAGCCTCTATTGAATTTGTTACAATATTGCTTCTGTTTTATGTTTTCTTTTGGCCCTAAGGCATGTGGGATCCTGTCTCCCCCACCAGGGATGGCACCGCCTGCATTGGAAGGCGAAGTCTTCACCACTAGACTGCCGCTGAAGTCCCCAAGTAAACTTCCTTCGTTCTAATAGGAAGTCTATTGGGGGACACTTTTTCAGTTTATGAGAAGCCTAGGTCAGAGTACCTGAACCGGGAAACTGACCCATAGATTCAGGGTAGCTCTAAACATTCATGAATGTTTCAGATTTTCACAGCTTTTCCTTATAGGGCACGACAGAATTTTGAAGCATTTGTTTAAAGTCTTGCAAAAACATATTACTCATTTCTGTGCCTTTCAACACAAAAATCCAGAACTAAACTTGTCTTTCCTTGATGATTCACAACTGCCATAACAGACAGCACTTTCTGTATCCTGCTGTGTTTTTCTCTTTTCTCTGGCTTCTGGTTATGACTTTATAGGTAACTAGCCTCCTGCAGCTCTCTTCCCTTAACAAAGTGCTGATTTTAATCTGCAGAGGCTGGTAAATTAGATAACCAAGGATGGAACAACCCTATGCAATATATGTCAATTGGCTCAGGGTGAACTGAGGACCCAGCTGTTAAACCATGACTTTCAGCATTTGTACTTTATCACAGTTGTTTCAACAACCCAGAGTGACTCCATCTTTCCTTATTTTTCCCTCTTTCCTGCCTCTCTTTCTTTACTTCATTTTATCTTTCCTCCCTCCCTTCTTCCCTGCCTCCATCCTTCCTTCCCCTGCTTTCCTCCTTTCCTCTCTCAATCTCTCTCTTTTTGTAAACTGACTTTGGGCTGCTCACTGTATCTTCTGGTTTCCAAATAGCTGAGATTTCAGGTGGAAGACTGACCTTCAGATGAGTACAACTCAGTTACCTTTTTACCCTTTCATTCACGTAACATGTCTTCATTTCTAATAAATGCACTTAAGTTTAAGGTTAAGATACTCATTGAAATGTATTGCCATGATTTAAAAACTATAGCATGAAAATTGGGGGAAGAATTTAAAGCTCCCTTTTGATATGTGGGCTCCATTTGTATATTTTGTTACTTACACAGTTTAAATTGAAATTTTAAATCATTTTGCATAATGAAGGCTTAGAGTACATGGTCTAAAAATGGCCTTTACTCTAGTGGTATAAATCATCTTAATTAAAAAAGATTTTGAATTTAATTGGGAAAGAGAAAGGAGAGTTATTATAATATTAGATTAAAATGATAGTGTTAACTACCAATCTCTATTGCTGTTTACATTCTGTATTGACAAACTTAACTTGCTAAGGGCTAAAAATTGATTTGTCCAGCCTCATTTCCATTAGAGTTAAAGTCATTATGTGAAACAGCGGCAACTTTTGCAAGGGAGAAAAAAAATTTATCTATCCTCACAATTAACTGGGAAATTGGCATTTTGGCATTTCCGACTATTGGGCTCTTATTGTACAGAATATAATTCTTAAAGATGTGATATTCTGAAATGGCAGCTCCCAACTATGTAGTTAACCTTTTCTATGCTCTGGTAGTAAGGTTAGATGCACACCTTGCACTATGGAACATGAGTGTAATTGTAGGCTTTTCGTTTTTTAGCTAATCAGTTAACATATATCTGCAAAACAAGGTACTATGGCATATGAAATTATAAGAAAGATACATTCCCTATAACTGAGGACCTTCTGTTTTGCTGGAAAGACAAGGCAAATGAATAAAACCAAAGAGGAAGGCACATTTTGTGCTTAAAGCCAGCACATAGAGAGTTCTTTCAGGAGCAAAATGGCCTGCACAGACTTTAAGTGAATAAAAAGATGGAAAAGAGGTCCATGTGGGCTGGAATTGGGGGGAAGTTTTCCTGGAGGAAATAGAGCTCCATGTTAACCTTGAGTGCTTTCTAGAAAAATGTGGAACAATAAGGCAGAGATGTTTCACCAGAGTCCTGCCCAAGATGGAGGTTTCCTGGGATGCATGAAGTCAGAGAAGGGTTAGTAGAAAAAGAGACGTTTTAAGGTACTGAAGAAAATGGCCATGCAGCACCATCCCTGAGACTTGAGAAGCTAGTGTTCAGAGTGAGATACGTGACTTGAGAAGCTGATATTTAGAGTGTAGCTACTTGGAGCCAGTGGGAGGGAAGAGGGCTAGGTGGATACTGATAGACCTCCTGATGGGCACCTAGAGACTCTTCAGGGAAGCAGATGTACTTTTGAACTG
The DNA here is from genome assembly GCA_006410935.1 of Redunca redunca. NCBI lineage: Eukaryota > Metazoa > Chordata > Mammalia > Artiodactyla > Bovidae > Redunca > Redunca redunca. Next base: position 557,952 of record SJYQ01000512.1, on the reverse strand, counting down.
TGGCATTGGAGCAGACTCTTGAGAGTCCCTTGGACTGCAAGGAGATCCAACCAGTCAACCCTAAAGGAAATCAAACTGAATATTAATTGGAAGGACTGATGCTGAAGCTGAAGCTCCAATATTTTGACCACCTGATGTGAAGAGTTGACTCACTGGAAAAGCCCCTGATGCTGGGAAAGATTCAAGGCAGGAGGAGAAGGGGATGACAGGGGATGAGATGGTGGGATGACATCACCGACACAATGGACATGGGTTTGAGCAAACTCAGAGAGACAATGAAGGACCAGGAAGCCTGGTGTGCTGCAGTCCATGGGGTCACAAAGAGTCTGACATGACTGAGCCACTAACAACAAGATGCTCTTCAGCTGGGATCCCTAGAAGCTGAGCGGAGAAAAGGATTATGGGTGGGTGACTTTTTCAAGGAGAAAGAACAACGGGAGAAAGGAAGGATAGGGCAAGAGAAGCCATCGATACAGGCTTTCCATGAAGACCGAGCCTCAGCTGACCCCGGGGGAGTTCCAGAAAGCGAACGGCCCGCGAGGGCTGTTCTGCCTGAAGAAGCTTCTGGACGCTGTGTCGTTAGCCAGCTGTGGGTTGCCCCAGGGTCAGAAGGGAGCAGCCGCAACCTCTCAGGTATTTCTGGGCAGGCAGCTTCTGGCTGGTGCAGGCCATTCTCTGCCAAAGGGGACAGGTGTGAGTCACTGGCAGCCAACAGTGCCACAGCTGGGGAGGGGCACACCCGCCCAGGGAAGGGAGGCACCAAGGGATCTGCCACGTGGATCTTGCTGTTGTTCAGTCACTCAGTGTTGTTGGACTCTGCAACCCCATGGACTGCAGCACACCTGGGTCCCCTGTCCTTCACTATCTCCCAGAGTTTGTTTTGAGAAACTCATGTCCACTGAGTTGATGATGCCCCCTTACTCAAATAAAATGCTCTCTATCAAGCTCCCTCCTCCTGGTTGGTCACATAATGTCACAAAGCAACTCTGATGCATCCTTAATTAGAACATAAAAACTGTCTAACAGTCCCTCCCATACTCCCCAGTGATCTACAGCTGTTACCTTCCCTTTGTACCTCGTTTTGCCAGATTCACAGCCTGATCTAAATATTAGGTACAATAGCAAAAATGTTTATATCTGTTTAAACCAGCTTCCAAAGGGAAGGTAGGGGCTGCCTCTGGGGGATGAATTCTCTCAAGCATCCCATAAGTGATAGTCCTGGATACTGGACAAAAATCACTGTCTTCTTGCCCACACGATGGACATGTCGAGGACCATTCTGCATGTAGGAAGACAGATTTGCCTTGTTCTCAGTGATACCATGTGCAAGAGCAAACACACTTTAGTATCATCCAGACCCAAGATAAGAAAGACCTGGATTTTTAATATTTGTAGAAGTTGGAGGAAGCAAATTTCTAGCCAGGTCGTTTTGACTCTGGCTGCATGTTAGAAACCCGAGAAACTTAAATAGAACAAAATAAAAGAATATCTAGGTGAATTAAACAGAGTTTCAGCATAAAGAGAAGTGATTGGTATATTTTTAAAACTCTCAGGAGGCTCTTATGTACAGCCAGAAACTAGTCTTTATCAGAGAGTTATTACTACTCAACAGTCCACTTAAAGCTCAGTAGACTAAAACAAGACTTTTGTTACTAGACCTTCTGAGTCTGAGGATCAGCTGGATGGTGTTTCTGATATAGGCTGGGCTTAGCCATGTATCTGGGGGCCAGCTGTGTCTTTGTGTGAGGTTGTTCTGATCATCCTGGCCAGGTTCTCACATGGCTGAGGGTCTGCTGGCTGCTGACTGATCTAAGGGAGCCAAGGCTGGACAATTGAGCTCTGCTCCATGGGGTCTCTCCTCCTCTGGTGTGTTCAGATCGTGGCTTGCCAGAGATCCAAGAAACAGAGCAGAAATACACAATCCCTCGAGTTCTAGGCTCAGAACTAATAGGGCTTCACGCTAACACGTTCTGTTGGCCAACACAAGTCACAGAGCTGGCCTGGAGTCAGAGCAGGAGGAGAACAGAAGGTTTGAGGGCCATGTATGTTTTCTTGCAAGGAAGCCAGTAATTGAGGTCAAGAGTGCATTGGATCTGTTAATTAGGTCGAACCCATAACTTTATGGGAGGACAACTGATTTGTCAAAGTGGTTAATTTAAGTTTGATATTTCATCACAGATCTGTCCATGGCTCACCTCCCTCCCCCTCCACCGCCATACCCCCCACCTCATTCTACACCTCTTCATTATAATAGTTGAAGTTTGGCCTATAGCTATGGCATACATATATTTACATAAAATATGTACCTATCTCTACTTTTAAATGTCTAATTCACTTCTATTATATTTGTGCTCTGGACTCGAATTGCAGACAGTAAATCCACAAATAGATGGACAAGTGAAAGCACATACTTGAAATCTATTTTCTAAAGTATTAGCTGTGGAGTATTAATTATGAAGTATGAACATCTGGGGTATGTTCTAAGGAAGTGGACATTTGATCGCTTATGTTTTGACAATCCATTCTAATTACTGTAGATTTGCAGGTTTCCTTACCGGAAGAGGTGTTGCTCTGAAGTGGATGGAAAGATAATGGAAGAGTAATTTCCTGTATACCTTCAACCAGGAGAGAAACACAGTGAAGTAGATTATATACCTGCAGAAGACCTGTCATTCACTCCCCAGCCAGTTTTCAAAGTGCATATTAAAGAAATTGTTTTCTCTTTGGGTTTTTCTCTGACTGGTGCCTTCACCATCTGGCCCGACATTTCTCACTTAGTTTTGCTTTCTCTGACCAAGAATCTGGCTGGACTAGAATCATCCTTGGCCCATTAATCACACTCATGTTGTTCTTGTCTCTTCCTTCTCCTCCCTGGCATGTCATCTGCTTTCTCTTCTCCCTATCTTTTGAATCCTACCATATTCTCAAGAAACTACTCTAAACTGTCTTTGGGGGGTCTCCTAAAACTGTTTTGGCTACACCAGTCCTTCCACCCTTTGAACAGCCATAAAACTTATTATCTGAACCCAATGACACCATTCTGTCTTGAACAGCTGTCTAGCTTTTTAAAGTATCTAAGCTGGCCCATCTGATTGACTGTGAATCTGGTGTGTCAAGGCAGACTGACCATCTTGGCTGCTCAGCTATCGCTGGACACAGTCATAGGCGTGTCAGCTCCACGAGACCAGGGGTTCCGTCTGCTTTGCTCACCGTATCCACCTCGGTGAGCACATGGAAGATGCTCAGCCACATCTGCTGAATGAATGAGAAAGAATAGGCAATGAATACTTAATAAATTGGTATTCCAGCAATAAGAAACAATGAAAAACTAACATTTTGAGTGTGTCAGAAATCCAATGTCTGTCCATTTATCTATTACAAGGGATCCCCTATTGTGGGAAGGCACTGGGGAGTTGAGCATAAACAAGACCTAACCCTGCCATCAAAGATCTCACAGCCTTATGTGGAGAGGGCACCATTATGTGTTGCCTTTTGTATACCAGGTGCTGATGTTGCATGCTGTTGGAGTAACTGGCTTCTGCTATCAGCAACTGCAGTAACATTAAAGGGCCCAAATCCTAGGACTTAAACTGTACGACTATTGACCTCCAAACAGCTAAGGACCTTAACTAAGGCATTTATCTGTTCTGGGACTCAGGATTCTCACCTGTGAAATGGAGAGGACATCTGGAAGGAACCCTCTAGTTCTTGCTTTCTTTGACTGGTTGTCTTAAGAAAGGCTTAACATCCCTCTGATGAAATGATATGACCTCAAATTTATGGGAACAAATCCCAAGCTGGAATGTGTGTCATTATTCTTCTAATTGTCCGGCATGTCTTTCAGTGGCAGTACAACCTTCCTTCATGCCAGTGTGGTTGAGAATGTTAAGGTTCTCAAGGCAACTCTCTCAGACATTTATCCAAAATACTATTCAGCATCTCACAAACTACCATTGGATGAACTGGTTAACACAAAATAAAATGACAAGAACAGAAGTTATTTCTTCCTGACTAGCCTAATCTTAAGGGTGTTTTTGTTGAATCTTGTTGCTCATCCACCTACCCGAATGTTCCCTTTGAATCTGCCCAGGAACAGAACGTAATGTGTGGAAACTGATCACTGTTAGCAGTTGCCTCAAACTCAACAACTCAGTAGAAGAGAGTTTATTTTGGCTCATTCTGGACCTCAATAAAGAATTCTCAGCATTGTCCTAGGCTGGGCCAGCCAGGATCCTAGCCCCTGTGTGACTCAGGAGTGGTAGGCACTCTGCCTCCAGACTCATCATGGCTACATCATCCCAGGGTTTCACCTGCCCCATTTTGGGGAGGCTGGCCAAGTTTACAAACTTACCAAACTGAACAAGCTTATAAAATCAGCCCCAAAGACAGCACATACCGCACCTCACATGGGTGCATTAACCTGTCGAAGATGTCAGCAAGGATGAATTCTTTTATGAAACTAACACAATATTGTAAATCAATTGTACTTCAGTTTTTTAAAAGAGGGATGGTTTCTTTCAGTGCTCATCTTTCTGAGCCTTTCAGCATTGAAAAATACTCTGTTGCTGGGACTGCACTTACCTGCCCTCCCACATGATGAAGCAAATGTCTCCATAATAGGTGGGCCACGCTGCAGTCCCCCAAAGTCAGCTGATGGAGAGGCTTATTGAGCCAGAGAGAGAACAACCTCCAGAAGCCACAGTGGGAAGCACCCTTTGTCTCAGCCCATTTGGGCATCTATGGGTCTAAGTTGGCTAAAACCTAAATGGGTTTTGAGGTTGAAGTCTCCCAGTGATATGGAGGGTTGGTGCTTACCATAGAGGCAACTATTGCAATTTTGTGACAGGAAATGGGAAGGTCAGATCCATCTCTGAGTTAGTTTGTCACTGTGAGTGCAAAATATTGCCTGCAAAAGGAAGGCTCCCTCTCTTGGAAGGACTCTCTGTCCGAAGGAAGGAGCCGTGTACCCCCTGGACATTGTCTTCTTGATGACATCGAGGACAGAGACAGTGACCAGCATCTGTGTGTCAGCCTGGTGGCTTTCCCGTTAAGAGTGAAAGGCAAAGCATTTGCCGTGGTGTGTATAAAACCCCCAAAGACTGGCCCATTCCGTCCCTTAACTGTATCCTAATCCACTGCCTACTTCACTTTGGCCACCCAGCCCCCTGACTACCCCAGAACAGAATGGTTGAAAATGACAACAATCATTCATTTTGCTCACAGCCCTGCAGTTTGCTCTGGGGTCCTTGGAGAAGGTTCAGAGCTGCTGTTCACAGGGTGAGGTGAGGGGCTCGGCCCTGGGTCTGGAGCAGCTGCTTTCACTCCTCACCCGGGCTGTTCTGTCCACTGGATGCTCAGCTTCTGGTGGCCAGGCTTCCGGTGGCCGGGCTTCCTCACATCATGGTGGCTGGAACTGTTTCCAACATCCAAGAAAGAGAGCCCAGCAGAAGCTGTTCTGCCTTTTATGCCCAAGCCTGGAAGTCACCTAGCATCACTGCTGTCAGACAAGCCATAAGCTACAAGGCAGGGCAATCACAAAAGCTCATTTGGGTTCAAGGGGAGGAGACAAAGACTCCTAACAGAGGACAGAAATGTCAAGGCTTTGGAAGGTCCTGCGGGAGAGGACTATCACGGTGGCCATCTTTGGAATATCAAACCTGGGCTGTGGGGACTCTTGTTTGCAATGGCTGCAAACAGCAGCCTCCTCGGTGGTATATTTGGCCTGGGCAGGTTGTGCTAAGGAACTCTGGAGATGGTTCTTTCCAGTGGACATTCATGACTGACCTGTGACTGGCATGCTGTCTCCATTCTAGACTGGAGACAGGTTTGTGCAGTGCCTTTGTAAAGCCCCCAGGGGCCACAGTGGTTGCTTAGGAACATCCATCCACACCAAGCTGCAGAACAAGGGGCACATGACTGAGTCCCTTTGCAGGGTCAAGTTCAAGGTAGCTGGCCACCAGAAGATCCACATCTCAAAGAAGCAGGGGATTACTGAGTTTAACGTGAAAGAATGTGAAAATATGGTGGCAGAGTGGTTCATCCCAGATGACCGTGGAGTCATATACATCCCTAATCATGGCCCCTCTGGACAAATGGCCAGCTTTGCACTCGTGAGAGGCTTGGTGTTGGCCCCTCCCTACTGAGGCCCACCAAACCTGTTCCTGCACCATGCCAGGTGTGTTCCATCTCAGTGCTTGGTGTTTGCTCTCTGTTTATTAATATACTGCTCTTCCCCAGGATAAGCACATGCCTCACTTCATCAACAACTTGGGTGCTTGACCCAAATATTTTCTCCACTGCATGGTCTTCCCTGAGTGTCCGGTGCCAATGAAAACCCATGTCCTAATCCATCCCCTGCTTTCTTTTCCTCAACAGAACACAGCACCATTTACGTACTGTATGTTTTATTATTTATTCAATTTTTATACTGTTCCTCTCCTTACATTTTAAACTTCCATTAAGGGAGGAGTTTCTGTCTGTTTTGTTCATTGCTCTTTTTCCCAAACTGGAAGAGTGCCTGGCACATAGTATGGACTCAGTAAATGTTTGTTTGAGTAAATTAGTGAACAACTACCCTCATAAAACATAAGACAAGGCACTAGTGATTATTTCTTCTCATTTTCTTTGGTCTCAAGTACAGTGCCGGGAATCTCTCCTCATCTACAAAAGAACAGTGCCAGCCAGTATTGATATTAAATTCTGTATTAACAGTGCTGCTCCTGCCTCCAATTAGAGCCAGGGAGTTATCAGAAGAGAAAGAGGAGCAATGGTGGGGGATGCCCAGGAGAATTGACAGGGCTCTGACAGTGAACCTCTGAGCACCGGCCTGATCTTCCCTCTGTCGTTTGTCATCTGAAGGGATTGACCTATAGGTTGGGTGGAAGGTGGGTTTCCCCCAGCGTGGTTCAGTGTTCACAATTCAGATAATAGATGTCTTAAGAAATGGGAAGAAAGCAGGAAGACACTTACTTCATGTATTATCAGGTAGTCAATTGGGCACTTTTGCTGTCTTTGAGGAATGACCTCTCTTGTTTCACTGCCTCGTGCTTGTTAGTGCATTCTCTGGAGGTGCCTAGAGTAGTAACATTTCAAAATGGATTAGTAAAGGATGCCGGGAGAAATATCAATAACCTCAAATATGCAGATGACACCACCCTTATGGCAGAAAGTGAAGAAGAACTGAAGAGCCTCTTGATGAAAGTGAAAGAGGAGAGTGAAAAAGTTGGCTTAAAGCTCAGCATTCAGAAAACAAAGGTCATGGCATCTGGTCCCATCACTTCATGGGAAATAGATGGGGAAACAGTGGGAACAGTGTCAGACTTTATTTTTCTTGGCTCCAAAATCACTGAAAATGGTGATTTCAGCCATAAAATTAAAAGATGCTTATTCCTTGGAAGGAAAGTTATAACCAACCTAGACAGCAGAGAAATTAAAAAGCAGACACATTACTTTGCCAACAAACGTCCATCTAGTCAAGGCTATGGTTTTTCCAGTAGTCATGTATGGATGTGAGCTGGACAATAAAGAAAGCTGAGCACAAAATAATTGATGCTTTTGAACTGTGGTGTTGGAGAAGACTCTTGAGAGTCCCTTGGACTGCAAGGAGATCCAACCAGTCCATCCTAAAGGAGATGAGTCCTGGGTGTTCATTGGAAGGACTGATCTTGAAGCTGAAACTCCAATACTTTGGCCACCTGATGCGAAGAGCTGACTCATTGGAAAAGACCCTGATGCTGGGAAAGATTGACGGCAGGAGGAGAAGGGATGACAGAGGATGAGATGGTTGGATGGCATCACTGACTCAATGGACATGGGTTTGGGTGGACTCCGGGAGTTGGTGATGGACAGGGAGGCCTGGCGTGCTGCGGTTCATGGGGTCACAAAGAGTCGGACATGACTGAGCAACTGAACTGAACTGAAAAGATGCTCTACGTTGAATATATTCTTGAATTTTGCTCAAATAGCATTCACTAACAAATACAAGTTGGTATTAGGCCGGAATACCCTGGACTCCATCATCTATTATATTATTCTAGGAATTCAAAAGGAGTCTACTCTGAGATGGGTTGATGATATTTCAATGGATGTTGTGTTTATCAATTTTTCTTCTCTGCCAATGAAAAGGGAAGCAATAAATATGGCCCCAAACAGCTCTGATTTGGTGGAGAGGATTGTGGTGGTGACCTAGATGTGTCCCCTGAGTCAAACATTGCTCCCTCTTGAACTAGGATCTTGAATCTGGGAATGTACATGAAAGAGGCAGAGAGGGCCCCGTTTTCCTTGTTGTATGTATGTGTATGGGTGTGTATGAGGCAAGGGGGAGCCCAGGGCCTACCAGGGTGGCTTTTTCCCCAAGCAAAGGTTATAAGAATGAAAAGGGTCAAACATGCCTTGAGCTCCTTCTGAGACAAGGTAAGGAGAATACAAACTATTAATGTAATTTATGGGCAGAAGCACTTTGAATATAAATGAAGCAACCAATGGCCTCTTTGATTGGCATTTATATCTCATTTTATAGAGATCACATAGAGTAGTGTTATAATTCTTGACAGTTTCGATTGTAAAATACATGGGACTTTAAGCTCCCTATAAGAAAGCAAAGATGATTAATATTAATAATGGATGACTAGATATACAACAGACATGAGTAATATGTTTTGTATTTATATAGCTATTGTTTTAACTCATTGGAAAACACTGTATACTTTATTGTCAGGAATGCAGTCATAATAAGGCACTATATTATCTAGGTCACATTAAAAAAAGACATTCAAGCTAATCCTTAAATCCTATTAATTTTTTTACTCACATTACAGAAAAAAAAAAAAAAAAAACAATAGCCGTTTGACTCCACTACTCAAATGACTGTATTCAAAGCAATGTGCCTGATTAAAGATACAGATCAAAATTCAAATAACTTCATGCAAGTGCGGTCAGTCCCAGAAGCATTTGGAAATGTTGATAGCCACAAGGAAGGCTATGGATCTCAGAAAAATAAATAAATAAGAGACTGGGCAAATCAAAGCATAGTGATGAATGCGGGGTGTGTGTGTGTGTGTGTGTGTGTGTGTGTGTGTGTATTCTTCTACATGCAGGATGCTGAGTGAAGCAACTCTGGGCTCTGTCAGCAAAAATACGGTTCTAATAAGAGTGTGCACTGTTATGGAGAAAACTATTTCAATGGAAAACGCACATCTCTTAGATTACATCTAGCACTTGGAAAATTGCAAAATGTTTTACCACCTCTATTTCCCACTTCCTCCTCCCTTCCCTGACTCGTTCCATCACCACGTGAGAAAAAGTAGAAAGAGAAAACAGACTGGATGTTGTGGTCACCTCAATTTAAGGTGTGCCTCTGATTCAAAATAGGAATAATTCAATAAGTAAATGTTACATATATCAAGTCTTCATTCAAAAGGCATTTGGAATGTTTTAAAGGCAAATATATTCTGGAAAAAGGTGAAAATGAGGTAGAATAGAAGTAAAAGTTTGTACAATATGTGGAAAATAAGCCCCAAACCCGAAAAAGTAAATGACCAGTACATTGAATTCTGGAAAGTCCTAGTCATTTCTTAGACGTAGGACTTAAACTTGATTCTGAATTTTTTTTTTAAACCAAAGAGGAGGAAAAAAAACAAAACATGGCCATCCACATCGTTTACATAAGCAGAACTACTCTGCAGAAAAATACACCTGTTTCATTTTCTAAGATTTGAGAGGAGCTATTATTTTGATTTTACTTTGTACTTTTCGTTGTTGTTTGTTTTATCTTCCTTTCCCTGTAGGCTTTTAAAATAAGATTCTGATGACAGAGACAGAAATAAATCCTCCCATCCTATCCCCTTCAGGATTTGCTGTGGTTTGGGAAGCTCATCTTATACGAGGAGATGTAATGGCTCCCCACTCCACCGTTCACCTCTGACACCCGATACCTTAAGGTTTTTAGTGATGTCCATTAGCATTTGCTGCATAAGTAAGTTTTTCCAAAACTTAGTGGCTTATGCCAACAGTCATTTATTTGCTTACAATTTTGTGGGTTGGCAATTTGAACTGGGCTAGGCTGGGCAGTCCTTCAGCCTCTCTTACTGAAGCTTCACTCATGTGGCAACTGACCCTGACAACTGGGTGGGTAAGGATGCCCTCACTCATGTGTCTGAAGGGTAGTGGACTGAAGGTTGGGTGCTTTGGTTTTCCCCAACATGGCTTCTCTGACAGGCTGGCTTGGGCTCCTTCGACCTGCTATTTCTTTGCATGGCATTTGCTTGTCCTGTTGGCCAAAGCAAGTCACATGACCAAGCCCAGCTTCAAGGAGGGGAGAAATAGACTTCTCTTTTAATGGCAGGATCTGCAGTGAATTTGTGTGTGTGTGTGTGTGTGTGTGTGTGTGCGCGCGCGCGCGCTAAGTCACTTCAGTCATCTCCGGCTCTTTGTGACCTTATGAACTACTGACTTCCAGGCTCCTCTGTCCATGAGATTCTCCAGGCGAGAATACTGGAGTGGGTTGCCGTGCCCTCTTCCAGGGGATCTTCCTGACCGAAGGATCGAACCTCAGTGTCTTAAGTCTCCTGCACTGACAGGTGGGTTCTTTACCACTAGCACCACCTGAGAAGTCCAATGAATTTACGGCCATTTTTTTCTTTTTGCAACAAGTTTAATTTTTGCTGCTGCTAAACGGAAGGGAACACCATACCCCTGCTTATACTGTAGCTTGAAGCAAAGAACTTTAGTTTCTACTCTCTGCATAAAATCCTGTGTCCCAAAGTGAGGGGAACTCTGAGGATTATAAGATGATCTTCCAGGAAGGAATTCACTTCTCCAGTTGCCATGGTGGGGAATGAAAAGCCACATGATCTAAGAGGTGTGGGAGAGTAAGGGGAGGCAGAGAGGATGCAGGTGGACAGTTCGTGTGTGAGTGCATTGTCTTGTATCCATATGAGGCAAGAGATGAAAGAACTTGCCCTTTAGTGTTAACCAGCTGTTTTTTGTTTTTGTTTTTTTGTTTTGAGAGAGAGCAAAGGAGAATTATTGAACAATGTCAGACTTTTATAAATCATTATTTTCAAGTCCACACCAGGTGGTGGAGTAAGATGAGTCAAAAACATCATCTCAAGGCATTCTTTCTTTGGCTGGACCTTTCAAGGTGCCTGCTTTCATCACTGACCATCTCCCGGCCTCGTCTACAATGTTCTCACAGTCACAGTCCTCTGAGCTGCCACGGGGTGTCTGCAGTTTCGCCTGCTTCAGTTCCCTGCAGGGATGTCAGCTGCCGAGGCCTCTGATGCTGCCACATGGCCTTGGAAGATTCTGAGGACACTGCAGTGCTGATGCAGGCTTTGTCTCCAACTCATGATGCAAGTGCTAGCACCAGCATCATTGGCTTGGCAGGTGCCCCCTGTGTTCTTGCAGACTTGTTAATAAAGCTTTTCCTTCAGTGCCCACCAACAGGTTTGCTGGCTCTTACATTTGGTGCCTTGATGAAGTTGGATGAGTTCTCTTACTGTAGTTATTCTTTTATCATGAAAATAGGGCTGTGATGGACTTGCTTCACAGTTCCTTCATATAATTCTTGAATCAGTGACCTATGGCCATGAGATGCTGTATAAGAACCATCCACAAAACCTCACCAGTCTTTGGGTCACATGAGTGGCTATGGCTTGTTCTATAACAGGGGTCCTCAAGCTCCAGGATTCAATGGCTGGTGATCTAAGGTAGAGCTGATGTAATAAATAGAAATAAAATGCACAATAAATATAACGTGTTTGAATCATCCTGAAACCATCCCCCTACCCCTGGTCCGTGGAAAACTTTTCTTCCATTAAACCTGGTCCCGGGTCCCAAAATGACTGGGGACTACTGCTAAAGTGATCTACTTCTGCTCAGCTGTGAGTAGTCAGGTGGCTTAGCTGACTTGGCTGTGCTCTTTGATGTGTCTGGAGTTGCTTAGCTGGAGGATGTGGCTCCATTCCATGTTATTTCCTCCACAGCAGGCTAGCCCAGGTTCATTCCCAGGCCAGTGGCAGGGTTCCAAGGGAGGGCACATGCACAAAACCTCATGAAGTCAAGGTTGAGAATCTCTAACATATCACCTCTCCTGTTCTGAGGACATCACCAGGCCCCTAAGATTCACAGATGGAGAAACATATCACCTCTCCTGTTCTGAGGACGTCACCAGGCCCCTAAGATTCACAGATGGAGAAACATATCACCTCTCCTGTTCTGAGGACATCACCAGGCCCCTAAGATTCACAGATGATGGGAGGACCTGAAACATCACATCACAAGGGACATGGATTTGGAAAGTGCAGAGAACTGGAGCCATCTTTGCAAACAATCTAACACACCCAAAAACCTGGGGGCCCTGGGTGAACACGGTTGGCAACCCAGACAACTTCAAATGCATGTTAGGAAGATGAATTTGGTAATCTTTCTAAAAGGCAGAAGATAAATTGATTTGGGTAGTGGGAGGAGAGGTTAATGTAACCTGCAAAATGGCTTTTGCTTTAATACAGGTGATAAATCAGGAGGGTCTAGAACAGGGATAGCAAACAAGCTACACACCATGTGACCGATTTACATGCCTGCAGTGGAATGTTGAGGAGAATTATGTGGCCATTTTCCTGGGTGAGCTGAACACCGAGGCTTGATGGATTTGCCCTTGAATGGAGCAGAGACAGCATAGTCCCATGTGTGTGCACTTTTGTGCTACCAAGGTGGTGAGGTTAAAGAGCCTTATGAAACTGATAAGGAGGTAGAAGGATCACATATTAATAATCAAGTGTAAATGAGGGAAAATATTATTCTAAAATAAGCCTAGCTTTTGGATTCATTCCCTTAATGGTAATGTCATTTCTTAAAGTGGGTCATATTGTATAAGGAGGAGATTTGAGTCTATATTATATAGATCAGTCCTGTATCGTACCATGGAAGGAGTACCAGTTTTTCTGTCATCTATTGAGGCCCAACAAATCACTTAAAGATTAGAAGCTGTGATAGTTAACTTTATGTACCAACTTAAGTGAATCTATTCATTTCCAAGGCAAATCATTCAAATCATTCAATATCACAGTAATCCAAGTCTATGCCCTGACCAGTAATGCTGAAGAAGCTGAAGTTGAATGGTTCTATGAAGACCTACAAGACCTTCTAGAACTAACACCCAAAAAAGATGTCCTTTTCATTATAGGGGACTGGAATGCAAAAGTAGGGAGCCAAGAAATATCTGGAGTAACAGGCAAATTTGGCCTTGGAGTACGGAATGAAGCAGGGCAAAGGCTAATCAAGGTTTGCCAAGAGAACACACTGCAAAGATCCTCTTCCAACAACACAAGAAAAGACTCTACACATGGATATCACCAGGTGGTCAATACCAAAATCAGATTGATTATATTCTCTGCAGCCAAAGATGGAGAAGTTCTATACAGTCAGCAAAAACAACACCAGGATCTGACTGTGGCACAGACCATGAACTCCTTATTGCCAAATTCAGACTTAAATTGAAGAAAGTAGGAAAAACCATTAGACCATTCAGGTATAACCTAAATCAAATCCCTTACAATTATACACTGGAAGTGACAAATAGATTCAAGGGATTAGATCTGACAGACGGAGTGCCTGAAGAACTATGAATGGAGGTTTGTGACATTGTACAGAGGCAGGGATCAAGACGATCCCCAAGGAAAATAAATGCAAAAAGGCAAAACGTCTGACTAGGCCTTACAAATAGCTGTGAATAGAAGAGAAATGAAAGGCAAAGAAGAAAAGGAAAGATATACCCATGTGAATGCAGAGTTCCAAAGAATAGCAAGGAGAGATAAAAAAAAGCCTTCCTCAGTGATCAATGCAAAGAAATAGAGGAAGACAATAGAATGGGAAAGTCTAGAGATCTCTTCAAGAAAATTAGAGAAACCAAAGAAACATTTCATGTGAAGATGAGTACAATAAAGGAGAGAAATGGTATGGACCTAACAGAAGCTGAAGGTATTAAGAAGAGGTGGCAAGAATACACAGAATAACTATACAAAAAGATCTTCATGACACAGATAATTGTGATAATGTGATCACTCACCTAGAGCCAGACACCCTGGAATGCTAAGTCAAGGGGGCCTTAGGAAACATCACTACTGACAAAGCTAGTGGAGTTGATGGAATTCCAGTTAAGCTATTTCAAATCCTAAAAGATGATGATGTGAGTGCTGCACTCAATACACCAGCAAATTTGGAAAACTCAGCAGTGGCCACAGGACTGGAAAATGTCAGTTTTCATTCCAATCCCAAAGAAAGGCAATGCCAAGGAATGCTCAAACTACTGCACAATTGCACTCATCTCACAAGCTAGTAATGTAATGCTCAAAATTCTCCAAGCCTGGCTTCAACAGTACATGAACCATATACCTCCAGATGTTCAAGCTGGATTTAGAAAAGGCAGAAGAACCAGAGATCAAATTTTCAACATTTGTTGGATCATTGAAAAATCAATTCATGTCAATGTTTGGCAAAACCAATACAGTAATGTAAAGTAAACTAAAGTTAAAATAAAAATTTTAAAAGTAAAAAAAAAAAAAA
>SJYQ01000512.1:393673-536342 GCA_006410935.1 Redunca redunca | reverse complement strand
TTTTCTAAAACCAGCTTGAACATCAGGGATTTCACGGTTCATATATTGCTGAAGCCTGGCTTGGAGAATTTTGAGCATTACTCTACTAGCGTGTGAGATGAGTGCAATTGTGTGGTAGTTTGAGCATTCTTTGGCATTGCCTTTCTTTGGAATTGGAATGAAAACTGACCTTTTCCAGTCCTGTGGCCACTGCTGAGTTTTCCAAATTTGCTGGCATATTGAGTGCAGCACTTTCACAGCATCATCTTTCAGGATTTGAAACAGCTCAACTGGAATTTCATCACCTCCAGTAGCTTTGTTCATAGTGATGCTTTCAAAGGCCCACTTGACTTCACTTTCCAAGATGTCTGGCTCTAGATTGGTGATCACATCATCATGATTATCTGGGTCGTGAAGATCTTTTTTGTACAGTTCTTCCATGTACTCTTGTCACTTCTTCTTAGTATCTTCTGCTTCTGTTAGGTCCATACTATTTCTGTCCTTTATCGAGCCCATCTTTGCATGAAATGTTCCCTTGGTATTTCTAATTTTCTTGAAGAGATCTCTAGTCTTTTCCATTCTGTTCTTTTCCTCTATTTCTTTGCATTAATCGCTGAAGAAGGCTTTCTTATTTCTTCTTGCTATTCTTTGGAACTCTGCATTCAAATGCTTATATCTTTCCTTTTCTCCTTGGCTTTTCACTTCTCTTCTTTTCACAGCTATTTGTAAGGCCTCCTCAGGTAACTATTTTCCCTTTTGCGTTTCTTTTTCTTGGGGATGGTCTTGATCCCTGTGTCCTGTCCAATGTCATGAACCTCATTCCATAGTTCATCAGGCACTCTATCTATCAGATCTAAGCCCTTAAATCTATTTCTTACTTCCACTATATAATCATAAGGGATTTGATTTAGGTCATACCTGAATAGTCTAGCAGTTTTCCCTACATCTTCAATTTAAGTCTGAATTTGGTAATAAGGAGTTCATGATCTGAGCCACAGTCAGCTTCTGGTCTTGTTTTGTTGACTGTATAGAGCTTCTCCATCTTTGGCTTCAAAGAATATAATCTATCTGATTTCAGTGTTGACCATCTGGTGATGTCCATGTGTAGAGTCTTCTCTTGTGTTGTTGGAAGAGGGTGTTTTCTATGACCAGTGCATTTTCTTGGCAAAACTCTAGTAGCCTTTGCCCTGTTTCATTCCTCATTCCAAGGCCAAATTTGCCTGTTACTTCAGGTGTTTCTTGACTTCCTACTTTTGCATTCCAGTCCCCTATAATGAAAAGGAGAACTTTTTGTGTGTTAGTTCTAAAAGGTCTTGTAGATCTTCATAAAACGGTTCAACTTCAGTTTCTTCAGCGTTACTGGTTGGGGCATAGACTTGGACAACTGTGATATTGAATGGTTTGCCTTGGAGACGAACAGAGATCATTCTGTCGTTTTTGAGATTACATCCAAGTACTGCATTTCAGACTCTTGCTGACCATGATGGCTACTCCATTTCTTCTGAGGGATTCCTGCCCACAGTAGTAGATATAATGGTCATCTGAATTAAATTCACCCATTCCAGTCCATTTTAGTTCGCTGATTCCTAGAATATTGATGTTCACCCTTGCAATGTCTTGTTTGACCACTTTCAATTTGCCTTGATTCATGGAGCTGACATTCCAGGTTCCTATGCAATATTGCTCTTTACAGCATCGGATCTTGCTTCTATCACCAGTCACATCCACAGCTGGGTACTGATTTTGCTTTGGATCCATCCCTTCATTCTTTCTGGAGTTATTTCTCCACTGATCTCCAGTAGCATATTGGGCACCTAATGACCTGGGGAGTTCCTCTTTCAGTATCTTATCATTTTGCCTTTTCATACTGTTCATGGGGTTCTCAAGGCAAGAATACTGAAGTGGCTTGCCATTCCCTTCTCCAGTGGACCACATTCTTCAGACCTCTCCACCACGACCTTCCCGTCTTGGGTTGCCCCGCGGGCATGGCTTAGTTTCATTGAGTTAGACAAGGCTGTGGTACTAGTGTGATTAGATTGACTAGTTTTCTGTGAGTATGGTTTCAGTGTGTCTGCCCTCTGATGCCCTCTTGCAACACCTACCATCTTACTTGGGTTTCTCTTACCTTGGGCGTGGGGTATCTCTACACAGCTGTTCCAGCAAAGAACAGCTGCTGCTCCTTACCTTGGATGAGGGGTATCTCCTTACCACCACAGTTCCTGACCTTCAACGTGGGATAGCTCCTCTAGGCCCTCCTGTACCTGCGCAGCCACCACTCCTCAGGATGCTCTTCCCGGCCTCCGGCCCTGGCCTCGGGCGTGGGTGGCTCCTCCAAGGCTATGTTTTTTCCAGTAGTCATGCATGGATGTGAGAGTTGGACTATAAAGAAAGCTAAGCACTCAGAATTGATACTTTTGAACTGTGGTGTTGGAGAAGACTCTTGAGAGTCCCTTGAACTGCAAGGAGATCCAACCAGTCCATTCTAAAGCAGATCAGCCCTGGGTGTTCATTGAAAGGACTGATGTTGAAGCTGAAACTCCAATACTCTGGCCTCTTGATGCTAAGAGCTGATTCATTGGAAAAGACCCTGATGCTGGGAAAGATTGAGGGCAGGAGGAGAAGGGGATGACAGAGGATGAGCTGGTTGGATGGCATCACCAGCTCAATGGACATGGGTTTGGGTAGACTCTAGCCGTTGGTGATGGACAGGGAGGCCTGGTGTGCTGTGGTTCATGAGATTGCAAAGGTTCTGACGTGACTGAGTGACTGAACTGGACCGAACAGTCACCATCTGCAGTGATTTTGGAGCCCGCAAAAATAAAATCTACCACTGTGCCCACTGTTTCCCCATCTATTTCTCATGAAGTGATGGGACCAGATGCCATGATCTTAGTTTTCTGAATGTTGAGCTTTAAGCCAACTTTTTCACTCTCCTCTTTGAATTTCATCGAGACTCTTTAGTTCTTTATTTTCTGCCATAAGGGTGGTGTCATCTGCATATCTGAGGTTATTGATATTTCTCCGGGAAATCTTGATTCCAGCTTGTGCTTCCTCCAGCCCAGTGTTTCTCATGATGTACTCTGCATATAAGTTAAATAAGCAGGGTGACAATATACAGCCTTGATGTACAACCTTTTCCTATTTGCAACCAGTCTGTTGTTCTATTTGTTGCCTCTTGACCTGCATACAGATTTCTCAAGAGACAGGTCAGGTGGTCTGGTATTCCCAGCTCTTTCAGAATTTTCCACAGTTTATTGTGGTCCACACAGTCAAAGGCTTTGACATAGTCAAGAAAGCAGATATAGATGTTTTCCTGGAACTCTCTTGCTTTTTTGATGATCCAGCAGATGTTGGCAATTTGATCTCTGGTTCCTCTGCCTTTTCTAAAACCAGCTTGAACATCTTGAATTTCACGTCTCACGTGTTATTGAAGCCTCACTTGGAGAATTTTGACCATTCCTTTACTGACGTGTGAGATGAGAGCAATTGTGCGGTAGTTTGAGCATTCTTTGGCATTGCCTTTCTTAGGGATTGGAATGAAAACTGACCTTTTCCAGTCTTGTCGCCACTGCTGAGTTTTCCAAATTTGTAGGCATATTGAGTGCAACACTTTCACAGCATTATTTTTTAGGATTTGAAATAGCTCAACAGGAATTTTGTCAACTCCAGTAGCTTTGTTTGAAGTGATGCTTCCTAGGGTCCCCTTGACTTCACATTCCAGGCTGTCTGGCTCTAGGTGAGTGATCACACCATTGTGATTATTTGGGTCATGAAGATCTTTTTGATACAGTTCTTCTGGTGTATTCTTGCCACCTCTTCTTAATACCTTCTGCTTCTGTTAGGTCCATACCATTTCTTTCCTTTATTGAGCCCATCTTTCCACGAAATGTTCCCATGGATCTCTAATTTTCTTGAAGAGGTCTCTAGTCTTTCCCATTCTGTTGTTTTCCTCTATTTCTTTGCACTGATCATTGAGGAAGGCTTTCTTGTCTCTCCTTGCTATTCTTTGGACTCTGCATTCAAATGGGTATGTCTTTCCTTTTCTCCTTTGCTTTTTGCTTCTCTTCTTTTCACAGATATTTGTAAGGCCTCCTTAGACAACCATTTTGCTTTTTTGCATTTCTTTTCCATGGGGATGGTCTTGATCCCTGTCTCCTGTGCTATGTCATGAACCTCCGTCCAGAGTTCATCAGGCATTCTGTCTATCAGATCTAGTCCCTTAAGTCTATTTCTTCCATTGCATAATCGTTAGGGATTTGATTTAGGTCATACCTGAATGGTGTAGTGGTTTTCCCTCCTTTCTTCAATTCACGATTGAAATCTGAATTTGGAAATAAAGAGTTCATGATCTGAGCTACAGTCAGATCCTGGTCTTGTTTTTGCTGATTGTATCTCCATCTTTGGCTGCAGAGAATATAATCAATCTGATTTCGGTGTCGACCTTCTGGTAATGTCCATGTGTAGAGTCTTCTCTTGTGTTGTTGGAAGAGGGTGTTTGTTATGACTAGTGTGTCTCTTAGCAAACCTCTATTAGCCTTTGCCCTGCTTCATTCTGTACTCCAAGGCCAAATTTACCCGTTACTCCAGGTTTTTCCTGACTTCCTACTTTTGCATTCCAGACCCCTATAATGGAAAGGACATCTTTTTTGGGGTGTTAATTCTAGAAGGTCTTGTAGATCTTCACAGAACCATTTAACTTCAGCTCCTTCAGCATTACCTGTTGGGGCATAGACTTGGATTACCATGATATTGAATGATTTGCCTTGGTGATGAACAGAGATCATTCTGTTGTTTTTGAGGTTGCATCCAAACACTGCATTTGGGACTGTTTTGTTGACTATAATGGCTACTCCATTTCTTCTAAGGGATTCTTGCCCACAGTATATAATGGTCATCTGTGTTAAATTCACCCATTCCAGTCCATTTTAGTTTGCTGATTCCTAAAATGTTGACGTTTCAATGCTTCTCAAAGTGTGTTCTGGCGCACAGTATCTATTTGAGTGACCTTTAACACTTGGTAAAATACAGACTTACTTTTAAAACATGAATTAGTTAATTTATTTTTTGCCTGTGCTGGCTCTTTGTTGCTTTGCTCGAGCTTTCTCTGGTTCCAGAGAGAAGTGTCCTCTCTGGTTGAAGTACACAGGCTCTAGGCTCATGGGCTTCAGTAGTGGCAGCGTGCAGGCTCGGTGGTTGTGGCTCATTGGCTATAAAGCATGCGTTCAGTAGCCGTGGCACATGGGCTTAGTTGCTTCACAGTATGTGAAATCTTCATGGCCTAGAGATTGAACCTGTGTCCCCTGTATTGGCAGGCAGATTCTTATCCCCTGCACCTCCAGCAAAGTCCAAGACAGACTTACTTAATTGGAATCTTTGGTGGTGGGATTAGGAAATTATAAATTTTGATAAATAGCCCAGGTGACTCTGATGCACTTAAAATTGGAGAATATCTTCTCTAGAACAGTAGAAATTTATTCTGCTTCAACACACCCTCTTCCCTTAGTAACAATGACTTGGAAAAGCAGTTACAGGGGTGGCAGCTGCAATCTCCTAGACCAGGATCATCCGAAGGATGGCCATCCCTGGGAACTTGTTAGAAATGCAGAACTTCAAACTTTACCCCATATCTACTGTTATGGGATAAACTGACTTTGATAATTCATATGTTGAAGTTCTAATCTCAGAACCTCAATATATAACTATATTTGAAAATAAGGAACTTAAAGAAGTAATTAAATCTAGTTCTCTGGGTCTGCAGACATCTTCAGACCAACATTTAGCAGTTGTTAGTAGAGACTTGACAGGACACTATCCCCTTCATAAGTTATACATCAAGGAAAAAATATTTATTGAATAGTCTCTGTTTGACTTATATCAGTAATCATTAATAAGTGAAGGTCATTTAGTACTTCATAAGTGTGTTTGAACTTGACTCGATCTTTCTGGCTCACAGCAGTCCTCCAAGTTTAGCTAACACTTTGCTGTACACATTCCTTTGAACAGTCCATAAGCTGCTCCTGCCTGCTGGGTTGACACACATTTCCCTATAAGCACATTTATGGACATGTAACCATCAGTGGGGAAAAAAATTAAATCAGAGTAATAGAAAGACTGCCAGAATGGTATGTGTATCTTAAAATACCTTTACAAATGTGTTCATTGCTGAGAAACAGCTTTGTTCAAACCTAAATCCAGCCTAATTTTTTTTTTGTTGTTGTTGTTACTATACAATTAGGCTCTGAGTCAGCTTTGAATCTTATGTTAATGAGACCCCCTACAGTCTTGGCTCATACCTTCAAATTAGAGATTGATCTATAATTAATAAGGCTTATAATGCCAGTACCTGAGACAAAAGAGATGGTCAGGCAGCTGGGAAAGGAGAGAAGAGAGGTGTACTAAATATCAAGCTGGCTTCTGGTGGCAGAAGCAGGTATCTGTTGGTAGTCAGTCTGCTGGTTTGAGTTCTTCTGATGGGGAGAGCAGCTCACTGCCCTCTGAGGTCTTAGGAGAGGACATGGGTGCTGCAGCTAGCTTCCATCCATAGCAAAACATTCCTGCTCAGAGAAACACTGGCTGGCCCTTGCATGAGTTTTCCAATGTTACATTAGACTGCCTTTGAATTCTGGGGGGAAAAAAAAACCCTCACCAGGCCAAGGAGTCATATGTCTTTTCCCAGCTATTTTTGGAGGCTTGTAACCTCCCTATGCTGTAGTTTCTACTGCCTCAAAATTCCCAGTGATTGGAAGAGAGGAGTGCTTGCTGATTAATTAAAATCCAATTTTCTTTTCTCTCCTAATTGCAGCAGTAGAGGGGGAAAAAAGGAAGACTTATTATTCCAAAAATGAAAATCATCCCTCAACTGTTTGGGCTTATTATGAGCTCCATGTTGCAGTTTGTTTTAAATTGAATCAATAGAGTAAACATGGAAATGAGCTCTTTGAAATCACATCTTTTGAAACTATTTAAATGAGAGCCTGCATCATTTTGTTTAAAATGTTTTCAACTCTGCCTGGATAGACTTCTTGATAAAGATAAAGGGTAAGGGAGGGCTTAGGTTTGCAGGCAGTCTGACCATCATGTGGGTCTGCCCATATGTGGCTTTATGATGGGATTTGGGGCACTGTTTAGGACTCTGCAGTGGATCAACCCTCATTAGCACAAAGATGACCTTAACTCCCACCTGCTAACACACAGAATTCAAAACATAATTTCCATTTGCTTTGAATTTGTAGGCTCTCTGTGGTCCTGCAGAGTTGGAGTGGCTGAACTTACAGGGGAGCATCCGCAGGGCTGGGACGGTTGTGGCCCCTGATTTGGTGCTGGGTGTGTGTGTGGGGTGGGGCGGGCATCCGCATGGAGGGTGTTGGCCCACCACCTTGGGAAAGGGGCTGGTTCCCCCCGGTAATTGCCTGATTCACTGGTTCCCATGGGAAGGGAGAGGTGATGTTAACCTCTTCACTCGCCACATAGTCTTCATGTAATCTGCACGGTTTTAGAGCCTCTAGTTGGATGGTGGCTACTGGCAGGTGGGGGAAAAGGGAGGCAAAGTCAGTGAGGGACACCGAGGGAATTTAAAATTTGCACTGTGTAACTGTCCTGTATAAATGAGTAAAATGCAATACAGCGCTAAGTATAAAAATGTAGGGTACAAAATTGTGTGTGTATATTTTTATTTAGAAAACTTTTATATTATCTATTTATATTATATACTTATGGAGAAGGCAATGGCACCCCACTCCAGTACTCTTGCCTGGAAAATCCCATGGACGGAGGAGCCTGGTAGGCTGCAGTCCACGGGGTCCCGAAGAGTTGGATATGACTGAGCGACTTCCCTTTCACATTTCACTTTTATGCATTGGAGAAGGAAATGGCAACCCACTCCAGTGTTCTTGCCTGGAGAATCCCAGGGACGGGGGAGCCTGGTGGGCTGCCGTCTATGGGGTCGCACAGAGTCGGACATGACTGAAGCGACTTAGCAGTAGCAGCATTATATACTTATATATTTTATATATTTATACACATGCCAATTACATATATAAGTATATACATACTTATATATTCATACTTTAAAAGTTTTAAAATATTTTTGTTATTGTTCAGTCACTAAGTCATGTTCAACTCTTTGCGACCCCATGGACTACAGCATGTCAGGCTTCCCTATCCTCCTCTATCTCGTGGAGTTTGTACAAATTCATGTTCTTTGAGTTGGTGATGCCATCCAATCATCTCACTCTCTGGCATCCGCTTCTCCTTTTGCCTTCAATCTTTCCCAGCATCAGGGTCTTTTCCAATGAGTCGACTTTTGTATCACACGGCCAAAGTATTGGAGCTTCAGCTTCAGCATCAGTCTTTGCAATGAATATGCAGGGTTGATTTCCTTTAGGATTGACTGTTTTGATCTCCTTGCAGAGTGTTCTGTAGCACCACAATTCAAAAGTGTCAGTTCTTCAGCGCTCAGCTTTCTTTATAGTCCAACTCTCACATCCATACATGACCACTGGAAAAACCATAGCTTTGAAAATACAAACCTTTGTTGCCAAAGTGATAGCTCTGCTTTTTAATATGCTGTCTAGGTTTGTCACAGCTTTTCTTCCACAGAGCAAGTGTCTTTTATTTTGGCTGTAGTCACCGTCTGCAGTGATTTTGGAGTCCAAGAAAAGAAAATTTGTCACTGCTTCCATTTTTCCTCTTTGATGTGGAATAGAGTGATGGGACCAGACCATGATCTTAGTTTCCTGAATGTTGAGTTTTAAGCTTTTTCACTCTCCTCTTTCACCCCCATCAAAAGGCTCCTTAGTTCCTCTTTACTTTTGACCATTAGAGTAGTATTATCTGCATGTCTGGGATTATTGATATTTCTCCTGGCAATCTTGATTTCAGCTTGGGATTCACCCAGCCTGGAATTTTGCATGATGTACTCTGCATGTAAGTTAAATAAGCAAGGTGACAATATACAGCCTTGATGTACTCCTTTCCCAATTTGGAACCAGTCCATTGTTCTTTGTTTGGTTCTAACTGTTGCTTCTTGACTCACATACAGGTTTCTTATGAAATAGGTAAGGTGGTCTGGTATTCCCACCTCTTTAAGAATTTTCCACAGTTTGTTGTGATCTGCACAGCCAAGGCATAGTCAATGAAGCAGAAGTAGATGTTTTTCTGGAATTCACTTGCTTTCTCTATGATGCAATGAATGTTGGTAATTTCATCTCTCGTTCCTCTGCCTCTTTGAAACCCAGCTTGTACAGCTAGAAGTTCTTGATTCATGTAGTGCTGACTCCTAGCTTGAAGGATTTTGAACATAACTTTACCAGCATGTAGAACGAGCCCAATCAGAGTAGTTTGAACATACTTTGGCAATGCGCTTCTTTGTGATTGGAATGAAAACTGACCTTTTCCAGTCCTGTGCCACTGCTGAGTTTTTTAAACTTTGCTAACATAATTTACAGCATCATCTTTAGGCCTTGAGATAGCTCAGCTGGAATTCCATCACCTCTACTAGCTTTGTTCGTAGTGATGCTTCCTAAGGCCCATCCTTGACTTCACACTCCAGGATGTCTGGCTCTAGGTGAGTGACCACACCATCGTGGTTATCTGGGTCATTAAGACCTTTTTTGTATAGTTCTTCTGTGTATTTTTGCCACCTCTTCTTAATCTCTTCTGCTTCTGTTAGGTCCTTACCATTTCTGTCTTTTATTGTGCCCATTCTTGCATGAAATGTTTCCTTGATATCTCCAATTTTCTTGAAGAGATCTCTAGTCTTTCTGTTCTATTGGTTTCCTCTATCTTTTTGCATTGTTCAT
The DNA here is from genome assembly GCA_006410935.1 of Redunca redunca. Classification (NCBI taxonomy): domain Eukaryota; kingdom Metazoa; phylum Chordata; class Mammalia; order Artiodactyla; family Bovidae; genus Redunca; species Redunca redunca. Next base: position 526,563 of record SJYQ01000512.1, on the reverse strand, counting down.
TGAAGAATGTCTTCTTATCTCTCCTTCTATTCTCTGGAACTCTGCATTCAGATGGGTATATCTTTCCCTTTCTCTTCACCTTTCCCTTCTCTTCTCTTCTCATCTGTTTGTAAGGCCTCTTAGACAACCACTTTGACTTCTTGCATTTGTTTTTCTTGGAGGTAATTTTGGTCATTGCCTCCTGAACAATGTCACGAACCTTCATCCAAAGTTCAGGCACTCTATCTACCAGATCTAATCCCTTTCATCGTTTCATCATCTCCACTGTATAATTATAAGGGATTTGATTTTTAATATATGTATTTATTATATGTATGAATGTCATATATAGTATCTGTATATGTTCATATATAATATATGCCATAAATGCATAGGCATATTTACATTTTTATATATAACATGTATGAATATGTATATGAATGTATATTTACATTTTAAAAATGTTTCTCACATATATAGTAGTGAGCATGTGTATATAGATAGATAGGATATAGAAGATACACCAAAATATCAAGTGGATAAAGTGACTTGATCTGGAGAATGGGAATTTTGATTATTTTCTTCATGTCTTTCTGTATTTCCTAAATATTCTACAATAATAAAGTATTGCTTTTACAGTCATAGAAAATTCACTAAAAAAGAAAACAGAGGACCCTTCCTACATGTCCTGTGTATCCCCAGGACAATTTTCTTGCTGTGCTGAGTGAGGGCTCCTGGTTCCCAGGTCCCTTTCTTCATCTCATTTTGTGGGACCAAGGAGCACAGTTTCCAGGCTACTATTGTAGCCACGTGTTCCCAGAAACAGACTCACTCAGAAGGACAATGCAGATAGTGGAGTTTATTACACCAGCGGACCCAAGGCAGAGTCTCCTCTTAGCCAAGGACCCCGTCCAGTTTTTGTGAAAACCTTATATACCCTAAGTGTATGTGCCCAAACCCACCTCCCAAATTCCCTGAAACTAATCTGAACAAAGGAAAAGAAAGATACAATCAAAGTTAACCCATGATTCATATGCCTTAAGCCTAGGTAGTTAACAGTGGACAATTATCAATAGGTTTGTGGTCACACCCCAATAAGCATAATAGAATGCATGATTCTATTCAGTTACGTAGATAATTAGGGTTTTCTTTTAGGCAACAGAGAGTCTAGGTACGACCCCTGGGGCTCTTCCTTCCAAGGGTCTGCTTTTTAGTTGGTATGTCGTTTCCATAGATACTGGGCATATAGCTCAAAGTCCACAGTCCGGTCCAAGATGGGGTCCTGCTTTCAAGATGGAGCCTGTTCTGTCTGTTTCCTCCTTCACTACGAGGGGTTGGAAGACCCTGTCCTCTTACCCACTACCCCATTGCATGCATAAGCTCACTCATCTCATATGAATGCAGAGAATCCCCAGGGTCCCTGAAATGTTCCTGGCCTTTGTATTCAGTGATGCTGATCTGGTTGGTCAAAAAATGTCTTCCCTTCCCTCAGTCTTACCTGGCAGACAAGGGGGAAATGAAGCTTTTTCTAATATGCACATGTGAAGCTCAAGTTCTAGACTGGTATTTTCATGTGCTTGGGGACTGGGAGGGCTGTTCAAACCCAGAGGACAGGCTTCAATTCTGCAGAGATTCTGAGTCTGTGAGTCTGACTGGGGCCTGGGCTTCTGTGCTGCTCACAAGCCCCCAGGTGATGCCCCCACTGCTGGACCACCCTTCTCCAAGTATGTACCATGGCAGCACCCACAAGTAAAAGGCTGAGGTCCAGGGACTCCTGCATCTCAGGCCTTGAGACTTGAGCTGAATTGTACCAGCAGCTTGCAGTCGGCAGATTGTAGGACTTGGCCTTCAGAACGGTGTGAGCCAACTCCTATAATAAATCTCCTCTTACATGTCTCTCTATATCTGTTCTGTTTCTCTGGAGAATTCTGACTAATACACTATCTATTTTCAGAACTTTTTCATCACCTCAAGTAGAAGGTCTGTAACCATTAAGCTGTAATTCCTCAGCCTCCCTTCCCCAGCCCTTGGACACCTTTAGTCTACTTTCTTTCTCTAAATTTGCTTATCTTAGGTAACTCGTATGAGTACAGTCATGCAATATTTTCCCTTTTTTGTCTGTATTATTTGACTTAGCATAATGTTTTCAAAGACTCTGATGCTGGGAGGGATTGGGGACAGGAGGAGAAGGGAACGACAGAGGATGAGATGTCTGGACGGCATCACCAACTCGATGGACATGAGTTTGAGTGAACTCCGGGAGTTGGTGATGGACAGGGAGGCCTGGTGTGCTGCAATTCATGGGGTCACAAAGAGTCGGACACGACTGAGTGACTGAACTGAACTGAACTGAATGTTTTCAAGGTTCATCCATGTGGAAGCTTGTATCTGAATGTCATTCATTACAAAGGCTGGATACCCTTCCATTGTATGTATAGACCTCATTTTGTTTATCCATCCATTTATTGATGGACACCTGGGTTGTTTCTACCTTTTGACTATTATGGATAGCCTGCTATGAACACTGGTATATAAGTATCTGTTAGAGTCCCAATTTTCCATTCTCTTGGGAATTACTGCATTACATGGTAATTCTGTTTAACTTAACTTATATGCCAAAATGTGTTCTGCAATGGCTACACCATTTTAGTTTCTGTGGGCTCTTTTAAAGTCAAAAATTTTTATAATATGTTACCTCTACACATATTACAAAAAAATAATTTATTCTGTTAGCTTCAGTATGCAGTGATGTCTGCCTTCTTAACTCATGAGATGGAGCATTGTCATCTTGTGAATATATTGCCAAAGCTTCTTTCTCCAGACCTGTGCAAGTGAAGGGCTTGGAGCTTCAGTTCCATTGGCTTCATGATAAATCCATCTCTGTGTATTTCCATCCAAGAGCAACTACTTTTCATTTGCTAAAAATCACTGAAGTTCTGATCTTACAAATAAAATAAAGGGAAAAATGAAAGAATTATTTTTGGTGTTTGGGGACTAGCATCTTGATTGGGCTTTAGGATTCCAGACCATCTCCCTGTCATATCTGGGTTAACATCATCCCTTAACCAGCCGCTCCTAAGTACCACCTCAGATCCAGCCAGGAGGGGCTCCCGCTCCAAGCCATGGGCTTAGGAAGGCCTCATTCCTTCAGTGTTCCTAAGACAAAGGCTTTTTTCTAGATTATTCTTCAGGTACCCAGGGCCCTAAAATGTCTTTCCAAATGGCCATTATTTGCTTTCAGGCAGTCTGTTTTGCAGTGGGATGGTATAGAGGCATCCCGAGCAGCAAGAGTGTGCTGTCACTCAGTCATGTCTGATTCTTTGTGACCCTGTGGGCTCTGTCTATGGGGATTCTCCAGGCAAGAATACTGGAATGGGTTGCTATGCCTTCTTCCAGGGGATCTTCCCAACCCAGGGCTCTAACCCTGGTCTCTGGCATTACAGGCACATTCTTTATCATCTGAGCCACCAGGTAAACCCATGAATCCTGGAGTGGGTAGGCTGTCCCTTCTCCAACAGAATTCCCAACCTAGGAATTGAACCAGGGTCTCTTGCATTGAAGGCAGATTCTTTACCAGCTGAGATACCTGAGAGGCACCGCCAAGCTGCTTCCCCAGGAACTATACCCAGCATCTCAGCATCAAGCTGCTGTAGTTTGAACTGAGTCTGTGAGCACCTCTGCTTTATCTCGATTTATTTTTTGCATCCACCAGCAAGATATGTTCCAAGGTAATCGCTTCTTCACTTCATGCTATTTTGACTTGTGAAAGGTTTCATTGGAAACTCTACTTTCAGATAATGGGACAACTTATCCAATCATCCCTTAGTATATGCAGGATATTGTTTCCAGGACCTCTCTCAGATACCACAGTCTCCAGATGCTCAAGTCCCTTATGTAAAAAATGGGGTAGTATTTGCATATTGAGTAGGCTTATCCTCCCATATACTTTCAGTCATCTCTAGATTACTTATAATACCTAATAACACGGAAATACTATTTAAATAGTTCCTGGCAGGCGGCACATTCAAGGTTTGCTTTTGGAAACTTTCTGGAATATTCTTTTTCCTGGTAATTTTCATTTGAGTTTGCTTGAATCCATGGATGTGGAACCAGTGGATACTGAGGGCCAACTATACCTATTTCTAGACAAATGGCAGGCAAAACAGAATGGTTTCTTTGATTGGCTTAGGCCAGTTATGACTTGTCCTCTGGCAGCTGGGAACTTTGCTGCCTGAAAAAAAAAAAAAATCAGGTTACTCTCACCAAAAAAGAAGAGAGAATTTGCTTTAGGCTGGGAAGCCATAGCAACCGTTAGAGAGAAGAGTCACTTTCCTTAGAATTGTAAAGGAGGATTACCAATTAGGAAGGAAAGAAGGAAAGAGGATTTGTCACAGGATTGAAAAGGCAGCCACAGCTGAACTTGTAATAAGCAGATTGTGAGAAGAGATTGTTCAGATGAAGTTCTGTGGGCCCCCATTGTAAATAGTGAGTGATTAATGACAGTGCCTTCCCTTACATTTATGACTTGTATTTGTTACATAGCTCATCACTAATAAATAATGTCTGATGAATTAATATTGCTATTCTCCATCTATATTTTCATGATGTCATTTCACCAAAATTAGCTGTAGCCAGGAGAAAAATCAACCCTAAGTCCTTCATTGCTCAGGAAGTAATATGACTTTATCAGCTCATCTTAGGATAGCTGAGAAGGGATCTGGAGTCACCAATTTAAAATCCTGATGGAGCACTGAACTTTTGACATTCCAAGAAGGAGAAGCAGCTGGGTTTGACTTCTTCTTGCCTTATCCCAGGGAGGAGCACGGATGAATTGCAGGAAAAGGCACAGATGCCACCAAGTGCCATCTGAAGGCTGCTCACATGCTGTCTGACCCCAAGGTATTTCTTATGCTGGCCTCACTTGCCTGGCACTCAATGTTTACATCCCATTGGTGGCAGGTTTATGGTGTCCTTTTCTATGCAAAGAATAATGCATTTATATGGACCATAAATATTTTGACCTATAGATACTACATATATAACAACTGGCCTGGAGGTCAGAATGATATCTCAGTAACTACATTTCTACAGTGTCCTGCTAAGTGGGATTTTGAGTTGGAAGGGGTTTAGATCAATGACAAATGTGCTCTCTACTTTTGGAAGTGACCTGTGGGAGGAGATCGCAATATATATCTGCCCCTCTAAGGCAGAAGGCTCACAGTGTGCTGCATGGCCTTGTTCCGAGAGCAAGCATCCCCCATCAGGACAGGAAGGAGAAGCTGGCAGTTTACTTAAGACCTCAGCTCTGGAAGTGGCATGGGGTCACTTTTGCTTTGTGCTGTTTGTCAGCAGAGAGCCTGGATTCAAGGGACAATGGGCAGGGACATAGACTCCCCCTCTTGATGGGAAGAATATGCAAGAATTTGGAGGCAGCATTTCAAGACTACCACATCAGCTTGAATGTCATTTCCTCAGAGAAGTCTTGCAGGCCGTCTCCTCTTAAGTAGCCTTGTCTACTCCTCAAATCACTGTCTATCATGATACCACTTTGATTTTCATCATAGCACCATTACCTGGGCTTTCTCTATGAATGCATTTGCTAAATGGCATAATTTTAATCTCATTTCCTGCCTAGTGTAGGATTTCCAGGAAAGCAGTAACATTAGGGATCATGTTCACAGCTCTATCCCTATGTAGCATAGCAGGGGCTCCATACAAAGCTGGTGCACCATAAACACTGGGTGAGCGGATGAAATTTTTATCACCTAACTCTTCCAACAGCACAAAACAGAGATATGCCTAACACTCCCCATTCAATATTTGGTCCCTCAGCTTTCTTCTATAATCTAGAGCTCTATTGATATGACCACTCTGGGACCTAAGAATCCTTCTAATTATCACAGATGTATCCTAAGAAGCCATTAGTCAAAGCTGCCTAGAATCTTTGTGGCTATGGCTGATCCTGGCCGTGTGGAAATGTACCAAATTCCCTGTCACAGAAATTCTGAGCTCTGATGGAAAAATTTGGATTAGAAAATGGCTGAGGAAAAGATATTCATGAGGACGCAGCTCTCAGAAGCACAGAGAAGAAAATTCTCTGTGTATTTTGTTACCATCCGTGGTTATAGAGTTATTGGGAAGTGAACAGTAATGTTGCAGTGTAATCCTAAGAAAATGGGCTGAGTGACTTACTGCCTGTTGGTTCAGAGCCTGCAAATCTGTTTTCCAAAGTGCAGCTGGGATAAAGGTACAGAAATAATGTGCAGCTTTTTACCTGCTCCCAAGTCCTTTATTGGGTCCCAGGAGGGGAAAGCTGAGAGGGAGGAGGAATAGAGAAGCTTACACACTAGTTTCTATGTATGCTGCAGGCTGGTGAGCTGCAAGATGGATATTTACCAGCCTTTAATTTGCATCTTAAGTTAGTGATGTGTCTCCATTAATGGGGCTTCCCAGGTGACACTAGCAATAAAAAAAAACCTGCCTGCCAATGCAGGAGATATAAGAGACATAGGTTCGATCCCTGGGTTGGGAAGATCCCCTAGAGGAAGGTGTGGCAACCGAGTATTCTTGCCTAGAGAATCCTATGGACAGAGGAGCATGGTGGGCTATAGTCTATAGGGTCGCACAGAGTTGGACATGGCTGAAGAGACTTAGCACACATTCCATTAATGAGAGCAGATCTCAACCATGATGGTGTATCTTTCTTTCCTCTTGGAAGACAGATAAAGTCAATTAAAATCATTGCATGTTGGAGGGGAAGCAGTTTACACAGGGTTGTTTTTTGTTTTTGTTTTTTAGTAGCACAGTGGTGTTGTTTCCCTTTGTTACCAAGACAGCAATTAGCAGGTTTCTAACAGCACAAAGGTGGGTGACAAGTACAACAGGCTTTTAGGAAGGTGGCTGTTGTCAGGCCTTAAAGCAGAGTAGGAGGTTGAAGGATTTATATATAAAATAAAATCCACCAAATTCTATGTCACTGCTGTCTTCTATGAATTTTTACACCTGCTCCAGTCTCAGGACTTACATTATCTGGTTGAAAGCTTTAAAGAATGATATTTTCCAGTGTATCTCAAGGAGTAAAAACTTTCAAGTCATTTTCGAAAAGTGAGGAGTGCATTTGTCCACTTTGATTGCCTTAAGATTCCAGATGGGAGTTTGAGTGGTTATTTCTACATGTTATATATGTATTTGTTATTGTTATTTTTTATTCCGTTTACACATTATAATAAATACATATATTTTCCCCATTTTTGTTCATAAAAGTAGCAAGTTTGGCTTCAAGAGAGAATTAAAAGGAATACTTTGTTGGAAGTTGTTGACATTTTCCTCAAGAAGTCCCATGAGACTGAAGAAAGTCCTGATCAAAGGCCACTAATCTTGTGGCCAAGATTAGTGAGAAAAATAGGAAAGGACCCCAGGTCTGTGGCTAGAGTCCTTAAAACTGAGAAGAAAAAGTACTCAGCATGGAAAACTAATATGATCCAAACAGAATTCTTCACTTTTCCTTTAATCCTAAAACTGATTTTTTTTTTCTCAGCTTCCCTAACCCTCTCCAAAAATGTCACCATTCTCTGGTGTATCAGGCTGGAACATTCTGCTTACGATTCTTTCTATCTCCCTGTCTTTTATGTTGTATTTCCTTAAGATTAAACTTTTGGATATGTCACTTCTTTCTTTCTTTTCTTATATCCATCGTCTTCTGTTGTTATTAATCATTGCATTTCCAGTTTGGAATGAATTTTTAGTCTAATTATGGATATACCGACCTTATATATAACATTCAGGACGCAATTTTCATCCGATGGGTATGTACACGGAGTTGGAATTCAGAGGAAATCTTGGGGTTCTCAGGGAGATTCAAATTTGAAAACCACTCGGAAAGACTCAGTGGTGGGTTTCAAGACACTTAAGTGAATGGAGATGGTCAGAGAAATGTTAGGTTCAAGAATATTCTTGAGGCTAATGGGAGTAGGAAACGAGTCAGAGGAGGCAGTTTCAGAAAGGCAGGAAAGAACATGGTATACTCAGCCCCTCAAAAGCCAAGGAGACTCACGCTTCAAGGAGTGCACAAGTCATCATTTCCAGTATTGTAAAGCACTTGAAGAAGGTAAATGAGAAGAGGCAGTTGAGTTCAACATTCCAGAGGGGACTTTCCAGATCGAACAGAGTCTCCGGACACTTAACTGGAGCAGAAGCAGAGGATGACTTGTGGTGAAGGAGTCTAAATGGCAATAAAATTCTTCAAAACGGACTGAGGCTTCTCAAGTTCTGCTCACATGTGCCGTTGTCCTGGTCAGGGTCCACCCACTCCCCTCCCTAAACCGAGCTCAAGGAAAGAGTGTGAGTGGAGGTCGGTCACCATGCAATGCGACGCCCCAACAGAAGGGGGCGCTGGGGCGCAGGGAAGGGAGAAGATGAAAAAGCCACACAAGGATGTGCGCCCATCGAGCTGAGGCTGTCTGCCCCTCAGGGCCAGAACGTGGACTCAGTTTTAGGCTAGTTCCCCAATTCTTCTCCCAGTTTCTTCCCAAACCCAACTTTTCGGAAGCTCTTGCTTTGATGCTGCTGGAGAAGCATCTGGCTAGAATATCCTCTACTTCCCCGATGGTCTTATAGACCCTTCACCAAATCTATCAAGGTTTCAGCCCTCCAAGTCCCTGGTACAGGCTCGCCTCTTTCTGCACGTCTTTTTTTTTTTTTTTTTTTTGATTCCCATTCCTGTCATTGAATGTAGGTCTGTGGAGACAAAAGCCAGGATGTCATTCAGACACGTGTGGATTCCTCATGTAAGACAGCCCCCCATCAACACACAGACACAGAACCAGTAAAGCTTGCAGGTGAATGCTCCTCTCACGCCCCTTCACCAGGAAAATGTCCCTGGCAGGATGGAGCCCATGCACTTGGTAACATGCCCTTGGAACTGGCCTTCCCTCCTCCATCTTACTCTGGAAGAACCTGAATGAGAGAAGGGAATGGGGAAATCTAAAGTGGAGAAAACCATAAATGAATATCTCTAGGTGTTATAGTCAACCCAGTATCTTCAGATGAATACTTGAATGGGAGAAAGGAAGGACGATAAAGTGAGAGACAGCCGTACGTTGATAGTTTCAACTGTTCCCTAGCCACAGAAGTCTTCTTTTTTTTCTCCTTAGCTTGACTATGATAGGCCATAAATTCCTTGGGATTAGGCATACACTGCCTATATTTTATCCCCTTCTATTGCCTCCTAGGATGCTTCACATATGGCCAGCACTGCAGTATTTATACTTTGGTGACAGCTGTGACTCTGGAAGGTTTTTAAATCTGACTTCTCAGAAATATAGGACTTCTCAGTTTCAAATAGCTACTAGAGCGGTGAGTACCCCTCTCCTAGGTGGAGAGCCGTGATGCATAGGGAAGGGTTCATTAGGTCATCAACAGCCTCAAGAGCAGCAAGGAGCAGCCAATGGCCTGTGTGAGGGAAATCGCCTGCCTGCCTCTGGGCTTAAACGAGGTGCCTCTTCATCACCTCGCAGGGGGAAGTCAGTGTCACACATCAGGGTCTGTACTGTGGGCTTGCTTTTCATTCTCCAGCTCCCTCAGGAGGTCTACTGACTTTAATAGCCCTGGATTCTCATCTCAGCCTAACCTTCCTACTTCACTGGAGTAAAACCCTTGACCTTACCTTCCTTCACACTCTTTCTTTGGTAAATATGCCTAGTGTGATCAATTCTTGTTGTTTATGCTGTAAATCAATTCTCTCCTCCTGTCCTCATCAGAAAACTCCTGGTTAGTTTAGTATGTAAGACATGCCGAGACACACAAGCACGCACACACACACACACACACACACACACGCACGCACGCAATTCTCAATACCCTCTGTTTGTGTGTGTGTGTTCATCAGTCATGTCTGACTCTTTGCAACTCTATGAACTGTAGCCTGCCAGGCTCCCCTGTCCATGGGATTTTCCCAGGCAAGAAGGCTGAAATGGGTTGCTACTTCCTCTTGCAGGGGACCTTTCCAACCCAGGGATCAAACCCATGTCTCCTACATCTCCTGCATTAGGCAGTAAATTCTTTACCGCTGAGCCACCTGGGAAGCCACTCAACCAAGTTTGTTTTGCCTGGCACATGACAAGCCAAATGCTCAGACGCTGAGGTTGGCAGTAGAGAAAAGGTTTATTCAACACAGACAGTCAAGTGAAGAGATGGGAGGACGGGTCTCAGATCCCCCTTCCCGAAGGGTTGGGATGAGGGGTTGGGATGCTTATGGGCAAAGAGTAGAAAGGATGGTCAGAGATGCAGGGAAGGTGTTTGGAGGCACAGAAAGGCAAGGTGATGGGTGCTCTGCACGGTGGTGGTGGTGGGGGGGGAACTGAGCTTCCTGCTTCTTTGTAGGATGTCTGTTCAAAACAAGGGTGTATTAGCACGATCCAAGGGTGGAGTTTTGAGCCCACTGATGTCAGAAGGTCGGCCATCAGACTGTCAGACATGCTCAGCTGAAGGGTCAGTGACCAATTTGAACTAGATGACTAGCTGACTCCAAGTTCCTTAAAAACAAACTGGGCAAACATCATAATGTTCATATATCAGAGGTGCTATTTATAGGGGCAGTGAAGGGGTCTTGTGATTTATTGTCTAGGCTACATGACCTGGGACAGCAGTTTTGCAAGAACAAAGGCAGGTTACAATTTTCTACTTATTAGACAAGCAGGTTATAGTTGAATGGATCTGACTAATGGCAACCCTGGATTTTACCTATCTAATTTAAACTGTGTTGTTGTCCACCATTGCATAGATTGGGTAAAGTGAACAGTTTTCTACTATATTATTACTAGGTCAGACTGAACACCTTCAGTTATTTTCATTTTGTTTTTATTTCCAGGGATTAATGTCACTGAGGTGGACATTGAGCGATGATTTATTCCAACATGTTTCCATTCAGATGGCAAGTAAAGGACTCATACTTACTTAGACAATATTCATTTTTTTTTAAATTTTTATTTTAACTTTAGTTTACTTTACAATACTGTATTGGTTTTGCCAAACATTGACATGAATTCACCACGAGTGTACATGCGTTCCCAAACATGAATCCCCTCCCACCTCCCACTCCATACCATCTCTCTGGGTCCTCTCCATGCACCAGCCCCAAGCATCCTGCATCCTGCATCGGACATAGACTGGAGATTCATTTCTTACATGATAGTATACATTCATTTTTAATAGCAAGGAAATATTCATAATTTTGTTACTATGAAGCACATTTTTCAGAGATGTTTCCAATGATCCTAAACTCTGAATAGACTTGAAAGGGAGTTCTATAGAAAGGGGTTCTTTCATACTGTATTTTTGATAGAACTAAAAAAATAGCCCCAGATAAAGACTCTACAGGCTGCTCTTGGAAACAGGATGGGAGGAAGAAAAAGGAGCCCTTTTCCTTGTGTCTGCTAAAATGCAGGGGCGGATTAAGACCAAATGGATACTTTAATTCCTAAGAGAGGGTGCTGGCACTTCCCAGTGCACTATCTGGGAGCTTGTGTCAAATTCTGATGTTAATGGAAAGTTGTTTTGACTCTTGTTCTCTTGGTTCTGTTACCAACAAATTCCCTGGTGCAAAGTAACAAACCCTTTTTCTACCTCTTGCCCCAATTTTCCCATTAGGAAGGGGATGTTGTTTCCAGCAGGACTTTTGGTATCTTATTGGGAAACTGTTTCTAGTAAGATGATACTCAACCTCACTAATAGGAATTATTTTGGCAAAATATCTTTCCCCTGAAAATCCCTTGTGTTCCCAAAGAATGTTCTCAGGTAATATATATAACCCTGGCAATTATCTCTCCATCATCATAAACAAACAATGATAATCCATCTTTGGGACATGCATATGTAATTCCTTCTCAGACTCCTTGGAGTAGGCTATATCAGGCATCAGGCTGTCAAGTTAGGTGAAGGGAGGGACGAGCAAGTGCTGGGATTCTCCATCATGGCCACTGAGAGAGATTTTCTCCTGGATGATATTATCAACAGGTGCTGGAATTGGAGAAAAATAAAAAAACCTTTAAAAATTGTGTTCTTTTATGGTTCTGAGAATGGTATCTTCCATATAGACACCCAACAATATCCCAGGGAATGACAGAGTGAGTGCAGAGAATGAATAAATTACACAGGGGATGCTGTTGTTAGGAACTTCTTAGTGTCAAGGCTGTATACTGTCACCCTGCTTATTTAACTTCTAAGCAGAGTACATCATGAGAAATGCCAGGCTGGATGAACCACAGCTGGAATCAAGATTGCTGAGAGAAATATCAATAACATCAGATATGCTGATGACATCACCCTTATGGTAGAAAGCAAAGAAGAACTAAAGAGCCTCTTGATAAAAGTGAAAGAGGAGAGTGAAAAAGTTGGCTTAAAACTCGACATTCAGAAAACTAAGATCATGGCATCTGGTCCCATCATGTAATGGCAAATAGATGGGGAAACAAAGGAAACAGTGACAGACTTTATTTTCTTGGGCTCCAAAATCACTGCAGATGGTAACTACAGCCACGAAATTCAAAGATGCTTGCTTCTTGGAAGAAAAGCTATGACTAACCTAGATGGCATATTGAAAAGCAGATACATTACTTTGCCAACAAAGGTCCGTCTAGTCAAAGCTGTGATTTTTCCAGTAGTCATGTATGGATGTGAGAGTTGGACTATAAAGAAAGCTGAGCACTGAAGAATTGATGCTTTTGAACTGTGGTGTTGGAGAAGACTCTTGAGAGTCCCTTGGACTGCAAGGAGATCCAACCAGTTCCTCCTAAAGGAAATCAGTCCTGAATAGTCATTGGAAGGACTGATGCTGAAGCTGAAACTCCAATACTTTGACTACCTGATGTGAAGAACTGACTCATTGGGAAAGACCCTGATGCTGAGAAAGACTGAAGGCAGGAGGAGAAGGGGATGGCAGAGGATGAGATGGTTGGATGACATCACCAATTCAGTGACATGAGTCTGAGTAAACTCCGGGAGTTGGTGATGGACAGAGAGGCCTGGCGTGCTGCAGTCCATGGGGTCGCAAAGATTCGAATATGAATGAGTGACTGAACTGAACTGAACTGAGTGTAAAACAATTAACAACAGAGACCTCAATTAAACAGAGTCAGGAGACCAGAAGGGGGAGCTTTCACGTCCTGTGACAATAGCAAAGCCCAACCAGAAGAAGAAAGACTCCTTCTCTCCTGGCAAGAACTCAGCCAGTGAGAAGCCGTGGACCTTGTGTTCTGTATCCTCACCTTCCTTTTTCTCTCTATGAAAGAGTGCTCCTTCTCTTGCCATGGAGGGACTTGTACTGTGACTGGCTGTCATTGCAGACCCTAATTTGCAATTCTCTGCTGAACCTGTCTCCACCAGGGAAATATCTGGCTGTCTATTTGTTTCAGGTCAACATCAGTCAAGACTTTCTTGGCTCAAAGTGATAGAAACTGAACTGATTTTAGTGTTAAATAATCAGAAGACAGAATTCCAGGCTGTGTCTGGAGTTTACACATCTGCATCTTATGTTTTTTAAGAATATGCCTTTCTTTAAAGGTTTGTTTTTTTGGTATTCCCCTTTTTGCGGTGCCCCTTGTAACTACAAGGCTGACAGAGGCACAGTAGCTAAGCTCAAAGACTCTTCTTCTTCAGCTTTCACTTGACTTTAGTAGTCTTTCTCTTCTTTACTCTTTGTGATCCCAGATGGCACAGTGGTAAAGAACCCTCCTGACAATGCAGGAGATGTAAGAAACGCAGGTTCAATCCCTGGGTAGGGAAGATCCCCTGGAGTAGGAAATGGCAACCCACTCCAGTGTTCTTCCCTGGAAAATGCCATGGACAAAGGAGCTTGGCAGGGTGCAGTCCATTGTGCTGCAGAGTTGGACACAGCTGAGGAACTGAGCACACTCGAAACAGGTCCCAGAATGAGATCTTAGCCTTTTGGACACTTGAGCCCAATTTCTGCACCACTGAGGAAGCACTTGTTCCTGGTACACTGCACTTTGATGGAGTGGGGGACCCTTTAAACATGACCAGAAGCCGCCTTTGTGGAAGAAATGGAGCCTTAGTCTTGGAGCATTTTCCTGGGGTTGGATCTGAGGTGCGTGCCCTGCAACGTGTGCTGGACTAGGCTGGTAGTTGCTTGATTCAGTGAAAACAAAATCACAAAAAGCAAGAGGTCATAAAAGATGATGCATATGGGCCTTAAACATTTTTATTTTAATGTAAAACATATAAATTGACATTCATTTGCCAATCTTTGATGTAAAGCTAAGGTGTTTTCTCTTAATTGGCACTATATGTGGTCTCTCTTAATAAATTACACCCTTAATGCATCCCCTAAGGTTTGCAACTCCAGTTTCTTTACATTGGAGCAAGAAATAAAGTGACTTGCAAAGAAATCTGATGGAAAAATCTTTCTCAATTGTTATAATTTCCCTCCAAGTCCTTCTCTCAGCCACAGTAATCCGACGGTTTGCATGAACTTTTACAGGTTCGTGTTCATCAAGCAGTTCTGAAGAATTTGATTTATTTTTCACTGACTCATCTCTCTCCTCATACACTCATATTTCATAGGTTGTATATATTTAATTTACGTAAGCTTCATTTGCTTACATAATAACGATAACAATGATAACTCCAACATGTTTGGGAATAAACCCAAATGATTCTTGGTAAGCAGTGCCAAGTTATCAAGTTGGAATTCACCAGAGAGAAGCCTTTGAGTGAGGGCTCACAGATGCTCAGGGCTGTGTGCTGGGTCCTGGGCTCTGTCCTCCCCTGGACTCCTCGGTCTACTTGGACGTCACCTACCGCTTTGGCATTTTCTGTCTCGTGTGGTGTCTCTTTAGCTAAGGAGAGTCTGGAAGTGGAAGTGCCAGGGTGCTGCACATCATGGAAGAAATTCATGAGGATGGGAGTTGATGGAGAAGCATGCCACCTTTTCATGCTTCAGTGAGATTTTCCTCAGTCACTAGGGGCCCATGGAGCTCACCTGCTCACTAAGAGCCTCTTAATTAACTCCTTCCCCTTCCGGCTTCCCTTACTCATCCCTCATGGGTCTCCTTCGCTTCACCTCCTGCATAAACAACTGGGACCCACATTCTTGACTCTAGGTCCTCTTTGGAGAGAATCAAACCTATGACAGGCACGGCTCGGGATGCTGCGTGCGGAGGACACAGAGGCACTGTCAGGTGAGTGCCTTCAACGGAAGCCATGCAAAAAGCAGCCACGCAGCTGGGAATTCTGACTTGGTCTCTCCCCCCTCAGACTGTAAAGTAATTTCTGCCCTTGTTTTCTGCACATGGTGCTTCTTCCAATCAGCTTTGACTTCCTTGTTAGCCTGATGAGGACTTGTCTTGGGGGATCTGTTAGGAGTTTCTGGCTGGAACAACAGTTGGATGGGATTTATCTCAGTCCCCTAACCCCGGTCTTGTCTCTTTACTTCTTCATTTGCCTTGAACTTTACAAACTGGCCATCCTGGGCTTTTAGCATCATGTGTGTCCTGGTTTCAGTTTTCCATCCTGATTCTTAGGTGTGCCTCCCCTAGACCTCAATTTACCTGTGGTTCTTCTGGACTCCTAACTACTGGAATTCACCACTCAGCCAAGACCTGGTTTTGGACTTCTGTCCTGAAACTCCCCGGCCTGCTTCCAACTCTCTTCTCTTCCCCATTTTCCAGCTTACCTCTACTCCGGTCCTGGCCTCATGCCCCTCTCTCACCTGTGGACTCTGGCCGGTCTTTCTAATGCATGCACTGATAAGTATTTTCCTGCAAAACTTACCTTCCCACCACTTAATGCCATTTAAATGTTTTTCTTCAAAGATACACAATATTGAGTTAATGCTCTTCAGCGACAGAACAAAACTATTGTACTCTGTCTCTCCCATTCTTAAGAACAAGTGTTTGGATTGTAAAGTGATTGCACCACACTCTATTCTCTCTTATTAATGGAAAATTGGTCATAAATTGCCGAGGCGTGACTAGCTCATTTTCCCAACACAGCTGCAAATGCTTTATGCTGGGCTCACTTTCGATTTCTCAGAATGAAAGGAGAAAACTGTAGAACTGACACTTCTTTGAATGGTTCCCAGTGTGGATCCCTACAGAGACAAGGGATTAAAGGTAGCACCATCTTTAGTCAAGGCTGTTTCCTAGGAGTGTCTGTCTTTATGTTCTCATGGAGTGTTGGAATCAGCTGCAAACTTTGGGATTAAACATTTTCTTTAAAAAAATTATTCTAAAAATTGATCTAAAAAAGCATACATACAAGTGTGCCTTGGAAGTGCTTGTATTTAATGCACAGTAATTCATAATAATACTTTACTATAATTTTTGAAGGCACATTAGATCTTACAAAGCATCTTTACTCATAAATTGTCTATTTTAATCCTCGACCATCCTGGTGAAATATATCAGTGTTGCCATTTTGTCCTTGAAGAAGATGTTCTGATAGATTTATCTATGTGCCCAAGGACACAATGCATTAAAAAAGAACTTGAGCGCCTATATTCTGACACCACACCTGGTATCTCAGTGGATATTCCTTTTTGGTCTCCCTGAAGTTTTGCTTTCTTTTGGGACCAACCCTCCCTTTGGGAAACTATTTCTTTCTCAATTTCAAGTGAACATCATAGAATGGCTGCCAAACACTGGCCCCCACTGCTATCTCTTGCACAGGGTTTAGAGTGTGTGCAATCAAAACAGTCCTAGGCAGCAAGAACCAAGGCACAGCATATTAAAAAGCAGAGACATCATTTTTCTGACAAAGGTCAGAACCTTTGTCAGGACCATAGTCAAAGCTATGGTTTGTCCAGTAGTCATGTATGGATGTGAAAGTTGGACCATAAAGGAGGCTGAGTGCCAAAGAATTGCTGCCTTTGAATTGTGGTGTTGGAGAAGACTCTTGAGAGTCCCTTGGACTGCAAGGAGATCAAAGAGTCAATCCTAAAGGAAATCAACTCTGAATATTTATTGGAAGGACTGATGCTGAAGCTGAAGCTCCAATACTTTGGCCACCTAATGTGAAGAGCCAACTCATTGGAAAAGACCCTGATGCTGGGAAAGATTGAAGGTAGGAGGAGAAGAGGGTGTCAGAGGATGAGATGGTTGGATGGCATTACTGACTCAATGGACATGAGTTGAGCAAACTCTGGGAGAGAGTGAAGGACAGGGAAGCCTGGCATGGTACAGATCATGGGGTCACAAAGAGTCACAGACTATTGAGCAACAACAGCAAAGAACCAAGGGAGGGAGATTCCTCTCTCTCCGGTGGTAAACGTCAAGGCTGTTTGCTGCCATTGGGAAAGACAGTCCAGTTCATGAGGACAGAGTTGACATCAGGAGGGGAAGGGAGATGAGAGGAGAGATGGAGAGCCCCGTGGTCTGAACCAAGTGGTGTGAGCTGGTGTGGCCAGACCACCCCAGTCCATCATAGCTTTCTGATAGCGTCAGAACACGGTCGACTCCTTCCCCCAGGCCCGTGCACTTGGGGTTTGTCCGTTGCATTCAAAAGACACAGCTTTGTTTTCTGGGGGCATTATTACTCATTTGAACCTCACAAGAACACCAGGGGCTAGGCATCAGTTAATACAATTTCTGTTTTGGAAATTTACTGAGATTCTGTTCATCTGAGACTCATCTACAAGAGACACAAATCAGTAGGTGACCAAGTTGAAATTAGAAATCCCCTGTTTTCAATACCAACTGCAATAATTTTCTTCCTTTCCATGCAATTTATCTACTGCCAGAGATCAGAAAAAGTAAGTTAAGACAGAATACTCATATTTGATTAGGTGTAATTTTTTCATTTTTCCTGAAATAAAATCTCTATGTCCATGAGATCACAAAGAGTCAGACATGACTGATTGAACAACACCAAATGTCCTATAAACTGTGATGTCCCAAATCTGAGATTAAGAAATAGGTCTTCTTCCAGTTCACTCCATCCCCAACACATTGCTATTTAGTTTAATCACTGAGTATCTGTCTCACATAAGGACCAATATTGGTGGTGGAGATTTTAATACATGTAGAAGATCTCACCCTTGAACTTAAACATTCTTTGGCTTTTTAAAAACTGCGCTGATATTTTTGTTACTTTTGCCATCCGTGACCTGTATGAGGCTGATTCTCCTGGCTGCAGGGGGTGTTGGCTATAATTGGCTCTCATACACCCCCTTCTTCTGAGAGAATTGCCTTCGGTTTCCAGGAGCTGCACCAGTTAGAAATGTCTGAAGGTTATGCTCTTGTCTTTTTTTTTTTTTTTTCAATTTTAATACTTTTATTGCAGTATAGTTGATTTACAATGTGTTCATTTCTGCTGTACAGCAAAAGGATTCAGTTATTTATCTCTTCCATTATGGTTTACATTTATGTTATTTATATTCTGTTTTGTATCTTTTCCATATGGCTTATCATAGGATATTAAATCTAGTTCTCCTGGCTATACAGTGGAGCCTTGTTGTCTGACCATCCTGTATAGAAAAGCTTACATCTGCTAACCTCCTTCCCACTACGTCTCTCACTTAAGCCGCTTTCTGTTGGCAAGCACTGGTCTGTTCTCTATGTTCGACTCCATTTCATGGATAGATTTGTCTCTTGAGGCAGCTTTCAGCCAGTGACAGACTGATCTGGGTGCCAGACACATGTCAGAACTCCCCATGGGGTCAAGCTGAGAGTAGGCTTCACGGAAAACACTTCTTTCCTTGCCTTCTTCCCCTGGTCTCTCCTGCATCTCTTCCTTCCTGACCAGGTCCCCCTGAGCATTCTGTCTCTCTTACCAAGAATCCCCATCTCACACTCCGCTTCTGAGGACTCTGGCCTCAGGCATCATCTTCCCTCTCTTAGTCACAGCTTCATTTCCTTATCTCATGAGTCCTTTCTACTCACCTCTGCACCCAATAATCACATACTTGCTAACTATGTGGGTAAATGGAGGAGAATGAACAGCCTGGCAGCTTCAGGTTTTGGCTGAACCTCATTGGAAAAGACCCTGATGCTGGGGAAGACTGAAGGCAAAAGGAGAAGGGGATGGCAGAGGATGAGATGGTTAGAAAACATCACCGATTTGATGGACATGAATTTGAGCAAACTCCAGGAGACAGTGAGAACAGAAGAGCCTGGCGTGCTGCAGTCCATGGGGTTGCAAAGAGTTGGACGTGACTCAGGGACTAAACACACATGCACACACCCTCCACCGTCCCTGTTGCATAAGGCTGGTTAAGCCAATAGGTCTGAAGAGCGATGGTTGTCCTGCATTTCCTAAAATAGCAGAGCAGAAACTGTGCTAATTTTAGATAAGGACACAAAATGCCTGGGGATGTAAAGATGTGATTTTCTTTTTTTTCCCCCTTACAAGATCAAATTATATGAAAAAGCATGCAGGAAGCACAGGAAAGTTAAGTATGTCGTGATTTTTGCTTTAATTGAAGTCAGGGCAAGGCTGGGGACCTGCTGTCCCCTCTTCAGAGTGGTGTGTCTGGCTCTGGGGTCCTAAAGTTGCAGCCCAGCACAGTGTGTGTGGTGGCAGGTCTTGCATCCACAGCCACTGTGTGTTGAACAGGGAGTAAATGCTGGAGTCTGTGCTCCGAGGAAGGCAAAAAATAAACCGGAAAACCAAGTCCATAGTTGGTAGTTTAACACAGAGGCAACAGTCACCATGTTTGTAGTGAGGACAGAGGCAGTCATGAGACGGGAAGGGAGAAGACATGGCCATGGGAAGGAGCTGTCTGTGCGAGATGAGATGCTTGTTGACATCTTTTATGTAGTCCAGAAAAAGTTTGGTTGCCAGACGTGGCCAGAGGGAATGGTCTGTACTGAGCACATACAAGTTGGACAGAAATGCCTCACATGTAATCATTTTGTGCTGTTGCTGCTGCTAAGTCACTTCAGTCGTGTCTGACTCTGTGTGACCCCATGGATGGCAGCCCACCAGGCTCCCCTGTCCCTGGGATTCTCCAGGCAAGAACACTTGAGTGGGTTGCCATTTCCTTCTTCAGTGCATGAAAGTGAAAAGTGAAAGTGAAGTCGTTCAGTTGTGTCTGACTCTTAGCGACCCCATGGACTGCAGCCTACCAGGCTCCTCCGTCCATGGGATTTTCCAGGCAAGAGTACTGGACTGGGGTGCCATTGCCTTCTCTGATCATTTTGTGAAGTACGCACAATTGTTGTCTCATATTCAAGTAGAGGAAACCAGACTCAAGGTTGGGTGACTAGCCTGAGGTCACATAGCTAGCAAAGAGTAGGGAGCCAGGGCTTAAATAGGACTAATTCTGAGCCATTCATTGCATGCTTTGCTTCCCCTTTCCTCATACCCTTCCCAACCCCTGCCAGCTATTGAGCTCTGTAACCTGACTCTGTCCCTTTGAAACGCAGATAGTTTCCCCATTTTACAGAGCTGGAAATCTAAGACTCAGTAATGTCACTGATGCCACACAGCTAATTTTAGATCTGTTTTTTCTAACTGTAATAGTCATTACCCATTCAAGGATCACTGTCTTGTCGTGGAGAAGGGGCTTGCATAACTCAATGAAGCTATGAGCCACGCCATACATGAGTTCCAAAGAATAGTTAGAAGAGACAAGAAGGCCTTCTTCAGTGAACAATGCTTAATAATAGAAGAAAACAACAAAAGGGGAAAGACTAGAGATCTCGTCAGCAAAGTTGGAAACATCAAGGGAACATTCTGCCCAAAGATGGGCACAATAAAGGATAAAAATGATAGAGACAGAGCAGACCCTGCAGAGATCAAGAAGAGATAGAAAGAATACACAGAACTGCATAAGATCTTAATGAACCAGATTACTATGATGGTGTGGTTAGTCACCCAGAGCCAGACATTCTGGAGTACAAAGTCAAGTGGGTCTTAAGAAGCACTGCTATTAATAACGCTTGTGGATATGATGAAATTCCAGCAGAACTATTCAGATTCCTAAAGGATGATGCCATCAAGGTTTTGCATTCATTCTGTCAGAAAATTTGGACGACCCAGCAGTGGCCACAGGACTGGAAAATGTCAATCTTCATCCCAGTTCCCAAGAAGGGGTGTACCAAAGAATGTGCTAACCACTGGATAGTTGCACTCATCTCCCATGCTAATTAAGGTCATGCTTAAAATCTTGCATGCTAGGCTTCAGCATTATGTGAAATGGTAACTTCCAGATGTCCAAGCTGAGTTTAGAAAAGAAAAAGGAACTAGAGATCAAATTGCCAACATTCATTGGATTGTTGAGAAAGCAAGAGAATTTCAGTAAAACATCTATCTCTGTTTCACTGACTATGCTAAAGCCTTTGATTGTGTGGATTATGATCAACTGTGGAAAGCTCTTAGAGAGATGAGAATACCAAATCATTTTACCTGTCTCCTAAGAAATCTGTATGCGGGTCAAGAAGCAACAGTTAGAAGCCTGTATGAGACAACCGATGGGTTCAAAATCGAGAAAGGAGTATGACAGGGCTGTCTGCTGTCACCCCGTTTGTTTAGCCTATACACTGAGCACATCAGGAAAATACTGGGCTGGGTGAGTTATAAACTGGAATCAAGATAGTCAGGAAAACATCAACAACCTCAGACATGCAGATAATACCACTCTAATGGCAGAAAGTGAAGAGGAACTAAAGGGCCACTTGATGAGGATGAAGGAGGAGAGTGATAGAGCCGGCTTAAGACTAAATATTAAAAAAGACTAAGATCATGGCATCTGGCCCCATCACCTCCTGGCAAATAGAAGGGGAAAAGGTGAAAGTACCGACAGATTTCCTCTTCTTGGGCTCCAAAATCACTACGGACTGTGACTGCAGCCATGAGATCGGAAGATGATTGCTTTTTGGCAGGAAAGCGATAACAAACCTAGACGGTGTGCTGAAAAGCAGATGACAAAGGTCTGTATAGTCAAGAATATGGTCTTCCCAGTGGTCACATATGGTCCCATGAGAGCTGGACCATAAAGGAGACGGAATGCCAATGAATTTATGCCTTCGAACTGTGGTGCTGGAGAAGACTCCTGAAAGTCCTTTTGATAGCAAGAAGACCAAACCAGTCAATCTTAAGGGAAACCAACCTTGCATATTCACTGGAAGGACTGATGCTGAAGCTCCAGTATTTTGGTCATCTGATGTGAACAGATGACTGATTGGAAAAATCCCTGATGCTGGGAAAGATTGAGGCAGAGGGAGAAGAAGACATCAGTGGATGAGATGGCTGGACAGCATCACCAATGCAATGGAAGTGAACTTGGCAAACTCCTGGGAGATGGTGAGGGGCAGGGAGGCCTGGCATGCTGCAGTCCGTGAGGTCTCAAAGAGTCGGACACAACTGGATGACTGAACAACAACCACAAAATGGTGGTTGTGGTAGTGATCAATAAGAAGTTCTGAATAACTTGTTATAAAGAGTTATTTCCTTTGCATAGTGTCAGGTTGAGAGGTTTTCTGCTTGTTCTCAGTCTTTCCCATTTTGTGAGCTTTGTAAGATACTTTCCAGCCAGGTGCAGCAGGAATTATGCCGCGTGTCCCTGTCCAGTGACTCAGTAGAGATTATCATTTGGCTGTTTTGTTTATGGTTCCTCTCACCTCTGCTTCTCCCATCCAGAGGACATTTCAGTGTGTTCTCCTTCAGATCCTTCATCTTCCCCTTCCTTGATTGGGTTGCCTGTCTTCCAGTATTACTCAAGTCCAATGTAGAGCCACCATGATTGCCCCAAAACCCTCCTGACTCCCAACAAACCTGCCTTGATCACCTCCTTGGGCTTAACCAGCTGTTCTTCATCACTGCTCACAGGAGTGAGCAGACACTGCTTCCTGGCCCAGTCACTCACTGATCCCTCCAAGTCCCATTTGGTAGAATGCCATTATCTCTCCAGGTGTGTGCAATGTATGCAATCGTAGATCAGTACAACATTCCTACCAACACATGTATGTAACATATTATTTTGTACTAGGAACGTTCTCCAGATGTCAGCATGCGTTCAGTCTCTCCATTTGATACATAAGGACCTGAAGCCCAGGGTTGTGACTTTGCTTAGGATCACACAATTACATGGTGGGAGAGCCGGGACCAGAAGTCATCCTCCTCTTCTTCCTCCTCATCATTATTACCATCATCATCCTCCTCAGTGTTTTTTCCCACAACTAGCACTCAGAAACACACGTGCCATGACGTATGGTTCAGGAGCTCATGATAACGTGGAGGACGACTTAGGACTGCTTCCCCAGAAACAGACCAGACAGTAAGGTTTTAAATGAAGGTGAGTCATTGAACACGTGCTTCGAGGAGAAACCAGGGAGTGTAGAGAAGAAGCAAGTCCAGGGAAGAGGAAGGAGCCAAGCAAGGTGTGACCCAGGCAAAGTTTTGCCTCCTCTGGTCCTGCAGGAATCTCAGAAGTGCAGAAATTCCATTGCAGAGACCTCCGTGCTCAGGATCACAGAGCTGGGCTTTCACTCTTAATCAGTCACTGTCTTCAGTTCATCTCAGGAGACATAGAATCCTGAGCCTAAAGTGGCTCCAGGAGCCCAAGAGAAGACCTCTGAGAGAAGTTGCAGGTCCAGGGTGTTAGAAGCGAAGGGTGCCAGAGGCTGATGTGTGCTACAGATAAAAATAAAAGGCATGGAAGCAGGACATGTTCTCTCATGACTTTCCAAAATAAAGGCGTGGGAGTGGGACAGGGTCTCAAGCTTTCCTAGCAACCTGGTCTTTCACGTCTTCCATCAGATACTCCTTCTCCACATCTCCACTGGGATGCCTCCTGCATCCTCCGTGTCTCAGCTCCCTTTCCAAGAGGCCTTCCATGACCATCATGTCTAATGTAGGTCCCATCTCCAGCCATCACTCCCCATCCCTTGCTCCTGCTTTATTTTCTTTGGTGTACTTCTTGCTCCATAAATTTATTTGTTTCCAAGTTTTATCTCTCTGCCCAGTAGAAGCTCCATAAAGCCTGAGATTTCATCCTTCTTGTAACCATTTTCTCTTCGATCCTAGAAGAGGGCTTGGCACAGAGTAGGTGTTTCATATATATTTGCTGAATAGGAATGGATGGTTGAAAAGAATCACCAGTTGTGAAGTGTCTGTAGAGGAATGTGAGGCTATTATGAGGTTCTGGCAGTGGGTGTTCTGGCTTGCAGAACTCGTTGTTGTTCTCTGATCAGTATGCAAGGGACTAGATATGAAGGATTGTATTAAAGTTCAATCTATAGTCTTCCAAATTATTATAGATAATATTAGTCTTAATGGGGATATGTTACAGTGGTGAAATGCTTCCAGAAAGTTTTTGAAGAGAATTATGGTGTTGAAGGGAGCCTTTTAGTTCTCTGATACATTATGCCACTCAAAGGAGTATAATAGCTTCTCTTTTTCTCCCAAAAGATATGTGCATTTCATTATATGTCATTATCTGATATATGTTTGGCATAAAAGGCACTTTTCCCTTTTCCTCTTTCTTTAAAACAAAATTGCGTGGCATGCATATAATAGAAAATGGCCATGAGTGGGTACCATATACTACTCTACAGTATATCTCATTTGGGAACAGCCCACCCACCCATTTTTCCTACTGTGGTGTGGGGGATATATTGATTCATTACATAATTTGTATTCTTTTCTTCAGATCAGAAATTGGCCTAGGCATTCAGACAGCACAAATCTCTCCCCCTGCACCAATATTTTTCCCTTTAGCCAAATACCATTTCCCGGAGCAGCAATTTAGTCATTACCCTGTGATGTAAAAGAAATGTGAAATCTGTCACAAGGAAGATGCTGTTGTGACACAGACAGGGATCCGTTGGGAGGTTTAACCAGCTTTTCCATAAGATTGAAATGAATGTGACACTATGTTCAGACTCATAATTAAATTTACTCTTCCTTTTTTTTTTTTTTTAATGTACATGGGTTCTTTACTATGGAGAGAATGAGAATGAGGAAATGTGGCTCTTGGTACAGAATAAGGACAGGAATCAATCTAAACCTTGAAATTAGCAGTGTAAACTTATGGGTTATGCTTTCACTTAAGTTTCAAGGCACTTCATGTAAAGCGTCAGACTAGAGCTATGACTTCTGGTAGGGGCTAATGAGAGAGGGCTAATGTAATCCCAGGGAGAATTGTAATTACCTTTTAAATGCCTTTCTTCTGTGATAGGCAGCAGTTGCAGCTGTGGCTGGTCTCATCACTGCAGTGTTGGCACATGTAGGCACCTAATAAATATTTATTGAAATTAGAAATAGATATGAGAGGAGAGTCAGGGGTAGGAGAGAAGGGGAGGAAAGTGAAGGAAGGGGGAGGACTTCTGAAACAAGTACCCCAGAAGTTTGGTACTGTGAGAACAACCCTACCCCCAGCACACAGTGAGGAAGTACAAAAAGACAAGGGAAGCAACTTGGAGAAGTAAAGGTCTGAAGATGCTGGTTAATCAGGAAGAATGCAAATAGACTGGGGATGTATAAGATGTATGAGACTACAGTAGTATCCCTGTTCTTCATCCCTGCATGTGTCCATTCCTTCTGCCTTTGACTGCAGGGCTCTCTCCATTGTGGACTTCCCATGGCTAAACTGTGTGCTTTTGTTTGGCCACTAAAATAATGGTTAAGAGGTGTGTTGGGGGTATGTGGGACTGCCGATAATTTTTACAGGATCCCTATCTAAATAGACAGTTTAATTTTAAAAGATTTTAGAGAATGAATAGGCCCATCTGGCATGATTAGTGATAAACTGATGAAGCGTTAGAGTACTAGGTGGAGAAGAGGTGCCTATGCGTTTGGTTGTTGTCCAATCAATGCTTTGGAAGACTCTGATGGTTTACATATCATCTCCTTCTGTTCAGGTCCAGGATTTATCTCTTCATGTTCTTATGGCTAGATGCACTGATCTGGGCTAATTTTGTATTTATCACTACAAAAGAAAAAAAAAGTGAAAACTCCCATTACTCAGAACACCATGAAGAATGATTTTTCATAATTTGTTTGGATAATAGCATTTGGAAACAATATAGACACTTTTTAATTCTGCAGATCCCTAATACCACGTATTCCCTGAAGGTGATTTATCGTCTGTCCATCATCATGGTCCATCATCCATCATGCCACCATAAGTACTGGAGTCTTTCAGAGGTCATTGCCATGGTTCACCAAGGACCACCTCGACTATAAGTCCTGCTTAGAATTTGCAGGGACATATGCATGATAATTGTTTTCTGATATTGTTGAATTTATGATTGGGCATATTATAGATTAAAAACAGAACAGCGTATCTTCCTATCATTTCTTCTCTTAAGGCTATAGTCACTGTATTTCTAGAATGTGATTTCTTACTCTTCATTCAACAATACCAGCAGGAAGGCCGGGTGAGGGGCCCAGAGGTGGAGAATATAGCATGGTCCATCCCTCGTGAGGCATGACTTAAGGCTTATTCAGAAAGCATCACTCCACCACATGGAGTGAAGGTCCATTACAGTGGAGACCCAATGGTCAGCAAACCCTATGGAGAAAAAGGTGTAGCCAACCTTTTTCTCAACAGAGCATGAGTCTGAGGGAGGAGCAAGTGTCCATCCTGGGGACCAGCTTCAGAGTGCTCACTGGGTAGAGGATGGCTCTGCCACCCCCATTACCTCAGGTGCTTCAGCCCCCAGAGGCCCCTGCAAAGAGATGAGCACTGACCAAGCTGAAGGGTAGCCAGGAGCCCTGATCTTGTATGACGTCTGATGTGAATGAGATTCACCCAGATTTAGCAATGCAGCATTGTTTTAGTGGCCTGAATTCATGAAGTCTCACAAAAGAAATTCTGCTGTTCTGACTGCCAGCAAAATGATTAATTCATCACACCACCCCCCTGGAACCCCCAGGACAACCCCATGGGCAAGAGTCCTTAGGGACATCTGGTCAACTCTGTGGACTAAAGGATTAGAAAGTGCTATGAAGGGAGAAACTGTGACTAGGTCCACATGGGTCCTGCCCTTTGTGAACCTGGCCAGTTTCTTAATACTGTTTTCATTTCCCTGTCTGTAAAATGGAGATAATAGTCGTTCTTGTTTTGATTATTTATTTTGGTGAAGATTAAATGAGCTATTCCATGTACAGCTCTTAGAAAACTGCCTACCGCAAATTGAAGAGTTTGCTATTTGTCTTGAACTATTTGCCATGATCTGTGTCATGCTCTTCCTCCTGGCATCCCCTTGTTATTTTTGGCTCCCACTGAACAATGTTTGCCTCATTGAAATGCACAACCTCTCCATTTCACGGCAAAACAAACTTCCTGAGTTCTTAGCCAGCAGTAGGGTAGGAAATGTGAAGCTTTCAGAACAAAGGGATATCCTAAAATACATGTGTGTTGTTCTAACAGAAAAATGAAGACACACCAAGGCCTTTCCTTAGAAGGTATAGGTGACAGAAATAAGAAATGACAGTTACTGTTCTAGGAGAAAGAAAGGTTGTAAAATGAGATTACAAGTGATATTATGTTTTCCTTCATCCACCTTCTGGTACTATTACTTCTAATGCTATTAGGACTTTTATTGCCTTTTTTTTTTTTTTTTTTTACCGTCCAATAAATGTCAGGCACTGTACAAGATATGTGTCATAGAAAGGAAATGAAGGGACAATGCTTTACGGTTCCAGTGAGGGAACAAAATGTCTAAATACTTTCAGAGGCTCTGAAGAAATTTCAGGTAATGTTCATGAAGAAAAGGGCCCCTGGGATATCTGGAAAATATGATTAAAAATATTTATACCCCCAAAGCAATGATGTACATATAGTTTTAAAATATTTCCTTTGATACAGCAAGTGCAAAACAAAAAATGATGATGTTTAACTAAGTGACAAGTGTGTATCTGGATAATTCTTTATACAGCATTATTATGATTAGGCAATTAAAGAGCAGATGAAGGTGTCTCTTCACAGTGAAAAGGCCTCTTGTCCTTGAGGAAGATTTGATTCTTTTGTACACTAGCTGGGCATATTACTTTAATTCTTGCAATTACAAATAAGAATGTTGGAATAAACAGAATCAGCCTGCAATTGTCTGCCTTCAATAAAAAACTGGGAATATTATTGCTGGCATGTTTATGGCAAATCTAGCAATGTTACTTAGTTCTTAGATATCACAGTGGCATCTGTCTTATACATACACACACACATACAACACACATACAATTCCTAGACTCTGATGCTGGGAGAGATTGGGGGCAGGAGGAGAAAGGGACGACCCAGGATGAGATGGCTGGATGGCATCACGGACTCGATGGACATGAGTCTGAGTGAACTCCGGGAGATGGTGATGGACAGGGAGGCCTGGCGTGCTGCGATCATGGGGTCACAAAGAGTCAGACACGACTGAGTGACTGAACTGAACTGACTAGTCAGAGTGGGCTTCCCTGGTGGCTCAGAGGTTAAAGCATCTGCCTGGAATGCTGGAAACCCGGGTTCAATCCCTGGGTCGGGAAGATCTCCTGGAGAAGGAAATGGCAACCCACTCCAGTACTCTTGCCTGGAGAATCCTATGGAAGGAGGAGCCTGGTAGGCTACAGTCCATGAGGTCGCAAAGAGTCGGACACGACTGAGCGACTTTACTTCACTAGTCAGAGTAATTAATATGATCCATCAGATCTTTAGGAGAGTGATTCCCATTGATTGTAGTCCCATTCTTTGATCAGGAAATCTAATTTTTAAAGATCTTAGAGCAATTTTAACTTGTCAATTTATGCTTAGGTAAGGAAAAGTACAAAATATAAGGGGATGTATGACCAAAAAGGATGTGAAGATATGCTGATGTTGACTAGTAATTATGGGGATAAAATTTAAACTATAGTTTCTTCTATGGTATGACAGAGGAGCCAGGAGGGCTGCAGTCCATGGGGTTGCAAAGAGTCGGACAAGACTGAGTGACTAACACACATGCATGGTATTATATAGTAAGGTATAGTTTCACAACCATCTTATTGGTGAAGACGGTAAGTCTGATAATATCAAGTGTTTGGGGGGATGTGGGAAACCTTTGCTGGTGTGAGTATAAATTGGTTCAACTACTTTGGAGAAATATTTAGTGATATCAAGGGGAACTATTTAGCAATATCAAGTGTATCAGTTATCTCTCCCTACAATAAAACAAATGACTGTGTGTAACAAATAATAATGTGTAACAGATACCCCCAAGACTTGAGGGTTTGAAACAAGAACCATTTACTGTTTTGATGGGCTCTCACAGACATCTGTGGTCAGTAGTAGGTCAGCTAGAAAAGTCTAATAAGTCTCACCAAGTCACATGATTGGTTTTGGGCTGGCTGGAGCCTGGTCTAGGATGGCTGTTGACATGCCTGGGCTCTCTCCTCCACATGTCTGTTCTAACTCTCTAGCAGGCTAGGCACATTCTCCTAGATGTCTCAGAGAAGATAGAATGAGCAAGTTTAATCATGCAAGGATAGAAGTAGAAACGCACAATCACTTTTCAAGCCTATGTTTGCATTGCATGCACCATTCTCCAATTGGCCGAAGCAAATTACATGGCCAAGCTCAGGGTTACACTATTCTAGGAAAAAGTATGTGGATGGGGGGATGCCATTAAATAGGGTCATTTTTCCAGTCTGTCTGACTCATTATGTTTCATGGAAGACTCACGTATCCTAAGACCCAACAATTTTGTCCATTAAATCTCTGATCTTTGTATTCAAGGTGACATATACAGGTGTACTGATTGTGATATCACTTGTAATTATAAAAAGAAATAGAAAGGGCCTACATATTCACCAAAAGTTAAAAACTGATAGTCATACATCAGACACCACGATGAAGTGAAAATGAGTACATTAGATCTATAGCTTGCACAAGACATGAATCTTCAAAACCAAATATTAAGTAAAAGAAGGCAAATCAAGGAAGGATATGGGGAGAAAAATATTATTTAGGAAAATTAAAATAACAGAAATACAGCATGAAAGTGATTCTTTATTTATGTAAACACATGCAGTAAAATACCAACTTATGTGGTTCTCTCTGGGAAGGTGGGTGGGTGAGAGGAAGAGAAGCAGAAAGGGAGGGAGGAAAGGGCTGGATTCCTTTGTTCTTGTATTATGTCTGTAAGAAATTGGTAGTAGAACTATAGGTCTGGTTTACTCTTCTTAATTTTGAAATAATTCATAATATTAAAAAATTCTAAGAAAAATATTCTGTACATATGAAACATCCAGAAAGTTTTATCTAGGACAACATAAAAGCTCTTATTACCCATCTGAGAAAAAAGCCTATTTATTAGTTACTAAATGGACCAATGCAAATAAACTGACATTTTCTTGGGATGACATGAGAGCAGGGTTGGTGATGCAAACAAGGATCACAACTGAAATGGATCAAGGAGGCTTATGTTCAGTATTCAAGCAAATCATCAAAGCAGACCAGCCTCTGTTAGTCAACACCAAGAGAGGGTCCACTTACAGATAAACTGAGTGTAAGAAAATATCTGTAAAGGCATTGTCACCCACACAGCAGTGGCAATAAAAATTTTTCATGTGCAACTGTGTTCATATCCATAGCTCAGTCATGTCATGGAATGGTCCTGAAACAGGCCAGGGATGGGAAGGGAAAACTGAACCCTCAGAACCAACTTGTCCAGGTGTACTCCAATGGTCCGTGAGCCAGGGACACAGGCATCATCTTGGAGCTTGAGAGAGATGAAAATTCTTGGGTCCTGCCCCAGATCTTCTGAATCAAGACACCTGGGAAGCTTGGTATCTCTTTTAACCAGCCCTCCAGTTGATTCTAGTGCACACCAACTTTGAAAAACATGGCCACAACTTCTTTTTAAATACTTAATTAATTGCATCTAAGCAAGGGCATATAATTACTCTAATCTCACTGAAAAATGTTTACATGAGTTTCCCATGAAATTGTGATGGGAAATGGGAAAGATAAAGCAGGAATTTCAACTCTTATTTCCCTGAAATATATTTATTTTACACTAATCGTCTTAGTACAATACCACCCAAAGTTGAGAACTGGAAAATATATTTATTCACACTTTTTATTTTCCACATTTTGAGCATCTTTCTACCTTGTCTATTGCTTTTTGATTTAAAAAATTATGGAACTCTCTTTTGGTATATAACAAACACATTACTGTCTATTCCACAGAGATTCCTAACAGAAGGATGAACTGGTCAGCTTCAAGTCATATTTTTATTTACCTTTATGAAACAAAATGCCTGTGGAATATAATGGAATGCCATAGAGAACTAATTTAAGTTTTATTCTAGTGGTCACATTTATTGAAGAATAATTTTCAATGAACTTTGAAATTCCGTAAAATTTAATCACCAAGTCCAGAAAATAGCTATGAAATATGTTGTAGTTTTCATTTTTGGGTCTATTTGTATCTTGCAGTCTCAGTGTCTTCAGAAGAGGGTGTATTTTGTTAAAACACTTTCTTTGTTCTCTCTTGATATTCCTATATTAGTATGTCCCAGCCACCGTTCTAAGTCTTAAGGATAAATCAGTAACAAGCCAATAAAGCTACTAATCTCCTGACACTTACAAGATGGGTTGGAGTTGGGGGGAGAAACAGAAAAAATAAAAAATGGTATAATATTGATTATACAGAGGGAACGAGAGTGCAAAGGCCCTGAGGCAGGAAAATGCTGGGTTTAAGAGAAATAACCAGTCAGGCTAACTTAGCCAAAGCTGAGCAAGAGAGGAGATTAGCAGAGGTAAATTATGTAAACCTATTTGATTTGGCAATTTGAGAGCAATCAGCTCTTTTGATGCCAAAAGAGATTTTGGAGCATTATCCCAAATCAATCAACTTCATTTCCTCAGCTCTATGCAAATTATGCAGCTGAAACCAACATGCCAGTCAGGGGACAGCTTGCTCTCCTGTCAGTAATGATGAACTCTTCATACGCTGTCTGGGATATAAAGTTGCCTGCACAGTTGGGCAAGCCAGGAAGCAAATGCCAGTGCTGTTAAATGTTGCCTTCCTCCTCTCTCTTAGGAAAGTACTCTTGCTCCTCTGCCATCATTTTGTTGGAATTTAGAAACATAATTCCACCTGGGCCATGGCTCAGGGCACAGTGGGAGTATAGGGGTGTTAAAAATGAGTCATAAGCTCCTTTATTTTAACCTGAGATGATCCTTTGAATATTGGTGAATTCTCTATTCCTTCATCTATTGAGTCCCTTGAGTACTTTGCAGCACAAGGTAAAATGTTTGGAAGTACTTTGGGTGGTAGTAACTGGGAGAGGACAAGTTTGCATCACAAAGTGTCTCCAGTTGTTGGGAGTCTCTGG
This sequence comes from Redunca redunca, assembly GCA_006410935.1. Lineage (NCBI taxonomy): Eukaryota > Metazoa > Chordata > Mammalia > Artiodactyla > Bovidae > Redunca > Redunca redunca. Next base: position 494,325 of record SJYQ01000512.1, on the reverse strand, counting down.
GGGGTTGTGCCTTCCTTCAGCTGAGCCTTCTTTCAGTTTCTGGAATCTGTCATGGCACCTGTTACCACAGGGTCTTTGCACATGCTGTGTTTGTCTGCTTGGATGTACATGGGGTTTGACCTGGAGGTGACCAGACCACATCTCAGGCCCATTAAATCAGGATCTCAGGGTGGGATCCAGGCATCAGTGACTTTTGATGTTCCCCAGAGGATTCCAAAGAGCACCCCAGCCTGAGAACCCCTTTCCCAGGATTCTGTTTCTCAGCCTGCCTCCCAGCCTATGTAACACCTGCTCCTCTTTGCCTTCCTTGCTTAATGATCCTTCTTCAGAGACACACTTCCTGGCATTTCCCTGCCCCAGCCCTAAGTCATATCCCTCTTGGTGCCTCCACCTCCCCCCTGGAAACTCTTATCATGGTAGTCAGGTTATTGGGTTGGCCAAAAATTTCCTTCAACGTTTTCTGTACCAGCTTACTGAAAAATCCTAACAAACTTTTTGGCCAACTGCATATATTACTTTGTAATATTTATTTGTTTAATGTATTTCTTCTCCATCTTTTTACTTATTTTTTATTTTTTTGGCTGTGCCACACGGCTTGCAGGATCTTAGTTCCCCAAACAGGGACTGAATCCACATCCTCAGCAATAGAAACTCTTGAGTCCTAACCATTAGACCACCAGGGAATTCCTTCTTCCTTTTTTAAAAATACTCCCAGTGTCTTCATGGTGAACAAGATTGATGACTGGGTCTGAGTTAAATTCTTCTGCTCTATTTTTCTGAATTAATCAAATGACTTCTGTAAGCATACTGACCTAGTGCTGGTCCAGGTCATTTCTGGCAAATTTATCTTTCCCAAGCAGGACTTTGTGGTTCAAACTAAAACCATTGAGAAGGCACCTTGAAATATGAGAGGCAGCCCAAGGATCCAAGACTTAAACAAGTGCTTATTTCCTGCCAGATAATTTTTGTGAAAATGAACCTTGCTTTATGAGCAGGAAAACATATGGTGTTTAAAAGATGTGTTATCTCCTGCTTTTGACTGTGAGCTCCATAAGGGAAGTGACTATATCTGATTTTGTTTACATTAAATAAATCTTCAAGGCCAAGCACCTGGTACCCAGTAAACATTCAATAACTATGTGTTAAATGGGTAAACAGGAAAGAAGAAAATTATTCCAGGACTGGTTTTCAGCTGATCCCAATTCAATTAAGGGAGAAAAGGCAGTGATTCTTATTCCTGAGTGAATATTAGCATCACCTAAGATGGGAGGTTGCTGGATCCTAACCCAGAACCCAGACTCTAACCAAAAAACCCAGATTCTTGGAGGTTGGGACGTTGGTGTATTAGTTTTCTGTTACAATGAACATATTACATGCTTAATTACCAGATTAATTGAGCAGCTTAAAATAGCCAATTCATTATATCACAGTTTCTGTAGGTTAGAAGTTTGGGTGTATGATCACTGGATTCTCAGCTCAGAATCTCATCAAGCTGAAGTCAATTTGTTGGCTGGGGCTGGAGTTCTGCAGATCTTGATTCTTTGCTTTTAAAGGGCTTGAGTGATTAGCAAAGGTCTATCCGGATAATCTTGCTTTCTTCCTTTTTCTGCGTGGTTTTTTTTTCCTTTTCAATTTTTAAATTGAAATATGGTACAGTACATAGAACATTGTGAAAGTTCAAGGTGTATAGCATACTAATTTGATACCTTTTTATTGCCACATGCCTGGCACTGTAGCATAACTAATAGATTATCTCCCTTCCTTAAAGTCAACTGTGGTTATAAAAAGTAATCATAAAAATGAAAGCCATCAAACTCACAGTCCTAGAGGTTATGCAGAGTATGCAAACTAGGATTGAGGGTCCAGGAAATCTTAGGACCATCTTAGAATTTTGCTTACCATCATTGGTATTGGGCTTCCCTGGTGGCTCAGAGGTTAAAGCATTTGCCTGGAATGCTGGAGACCCAGGTTCAATCCCTGGGTTGGGAAGATCCCCTGGAGAAGGAAATGGCAACCCACTCCAGTACTCATGCCTGGAGAATCCCATGGAGGGAGGAGCCTGGTAAGCTACAGTTCATGGGGTCACAAAGAGTCGGACACGACTGAGTGACTTCACCTCACTATCATTGGTATTAAACAACTACCCAGCTGAAAGTGAAAACTGCTGGACTAAAGCTTTCATATTTTAAGGGCAGTGTAAAAGTGACCTTTAGCCACAGTAATTTTAAAATAAATATATCTTCTAGTCATCAGAAAGACTTGGCATCACTGACTCAATGGACATGAATTTGAGCCAGGTCTGAAGTTGGCGATGGACAGGGAAGCCTGGAGTGCTGCAGTCTACAGGGTTACACAGAGTCGGACACAACTGAGTGACTGAATTGAACAGAGTCATCAGAAAATCTCACCAATCAAGGGACATCAATAGACTATCTAACTGTGGGGTAGAAGGACTCACTGTAGAAATACCATCTGAGAAAAGCACTGCCTATAGGATTTAAGCTACACCCTTTCTGAAATCTAGTGTATCTGTCAAGGTCCCACCCAGTAACAACTCACCCAAATAGTTCAACCAAAGGGCCATTGGTGGGAAGATTAATTGCAGAGATGTAAGTGGGACTCAGGGAACAATGGAGGGATAGAGATGCAAATGAGAGCACCAGCAGTGGGAGGTCATTACTACATGTTGGGGACTAGGTGTCCTGGGGTCCATGGAGAGCTGGAGAGAAGCTGTAGATGGAAGAGACCAGGAATAAAAGCAGGAAAGGGGGAGGGAGAAGTCCTCTGACCTTTATCACCTGCAGTCCTCTCATCTCCTGCCAGTACTTCCTAGTGGCCCAGCTCAAGGGAAAGCCAGCTGCCAAGTGGGTGGGAGCGGTTGTCCAGAGGGAAAGACCTCCTAGGGGTACCAAGCAGGGCAGAGAATGGGAGACGGAACTGCATAGGCAAAATGGACAATAAGCATCACACCTTGGAACTGATGCATTTTTTTTCAGGTTGAGGAAATAAATTTTGAAGATTATAAAGAGGCATAACATGGGAATACTTTTTGCCTTATAATTTACCAGAGTGGTTTCTGATACAGGTGGAGACTGACAATTGAATCACTGACTCATCAACACTGGGCCAGTGTTACCTCCTTATTTTGTTTTTAACTTTTCCAGTCCCCTGTAGGTTATCCAGCTGTAGGGAAATGCGGTTTGCACCGGGGGAGGAGGCTGAGAAAGGGAAGTTGAAGATGTATATTTTTATTTTCAAGACCAATAATATTCATGCCTTAAAAGTAGTATGAGCACAAAGTTATCATGTTAATAGCATGAGTAGTTCTATTGATAAATTAGGACATTCTTAGGTCATATATCTCACACAAATTATGCATAATCTATTTGATATATATGAGTAAATTGGAGATAAAATAGTATTTTAAGCATACAAGGAATTTGAGAGTGTTTGCTAATTTCTAATTTATTCAGAGATTTATAGTATATGCAAATTTGAAAGCTTCTTCCAGCACTTTTGTAATTCTTTCCATTAAAAAACAAAAAAAACACCTAAGCAGCTGCCTGGATATTGGTCTGAATTTTATACCATTTCTCTCTTGTTTTCTCTTCTTTCTCCAAACCACATGTGTATTTGTATCTCTCAAGTGTTATAAGAGTAATCTTGAAAATATTCTAGTAGCACCTTAAAATTCCCTAGTTACATGAAACCTGATATAATATTATTAATAAATAATTCATATTTAAGTTTTAAAATTATTAACAATATTTAAATTCAAGAATCCTGCCTCACTAAACCTTTTAATCTTATCTCTTCCTAAAAATAAGCATAAATAAATTTTAAAAACAAAGCAAAAAAAAAGTAGGACATTGAAATGATAGGGAAAGGAGCATCAGCAGAATGAAGGTGCTGTCAAATTTCTGAAGGCAGAAGGTAGTTGTAATCATGCCAACAGGTCATTTGAATGAGCTCAGAAGTTATTAGTTGAGTATGGGTTTTTCATTCAGTGACTGGTGAAATCAGATGATATGGAGAACAGAGCTGAGAGCAGGGACAAAATAGTGGGAGCTGACTTCTTCACTAAAGGCCCATAAACTCCTTCATTATCCCTGGAGGGCAGTTGCAGAACTCTTTCCCAGGTTAATCCAGAGAAATACTCTCTAAAGAGACAGAAACTTATCTGTGGAGCAGAGCTTCAGCATCCAGAACAGGGGTTAGCTCTCAAATCAAGACCTGCTTTACTATGCCATTTGGAAGACAGGCATGGCCTCTTGAGTGTTCCCTTACCAGGGAGTGAAGGAGAAGCTGCCAGATGACACCCTCTCATCACACACACAGATTTACAGCGAATCTTCTCCTGTGATGTAGGTGAGGGCTGAGCACAGCTGTTATGCTATTAACCTAGTCCGTGAACAGTATGCCACCGGATAGGACTTCCCTCGTGGTTCAGGCGGTTAAGAATCTGCCTGCCAATGCCTGGGACAGGAAGAACTGGTCCGGGAAGAACTAGGACAATTGGTTCTTCTGTTGCTGCAGAACAACTGAACTGGTGAGCTGCATCTGCTGGGGCTGCCCTCTCTGGAGCCTGCCACTGCAACTAGAGAAGCCACCCTCACGCCCCTCAGCAAAGAGGAGCTGAAGGGCCGCTCCAGCCCTCCACTAGAGAAAGCCCACTCGCCGTGACAAAGATCCAGCACAAATAATTCTTTAAAAATAAATAATGAAACTTAAAAGACAAACAAGAAATCCCTCGATAACCAAATATTTCTAAATATTTGAAGAAAACTGACAATACAAAAGAGAAAGAACAAGATAAGCAAAAATAGACTCAAAGGAATACATTAAAAAATGTAGGGAAAGAGATGAAAACTCTTAAGATCCTCAGAGGTAATTGAGGTGCTATTGCACCCATACAAGAGAGAAACAGCATAAATTGAATTCAGAATTGAATAAATCAAATCTGTTAGTAAAATAGTTAAAGAAAAAGGGGAANAATATTGTATTGGTTTTGCCATACATCAACATGAATCCACCACGGGTGTACACGTATTCCCCATCCTGAACTCCCTTCCCACATCCCTCTCCGTACCATCCCTCTGGGTCATCCCAGAGTGCCAGCCCCAAGTATCCTGTATCATGCATCAAACCTGGATGGGTGATTTGTTTCTTATATGATATTATGCATGTTTCAATGCCATTCTCCCAAATCATCCCACCCTCTCCCTCTCCCACAGAGTCCAAAAGACTGTTCTATACATCTGTGTCTCTTTTGCTGTCTTGCATACAGGGTTATCATTACCATCTTTCTAAATTCCATATATATGCATTAATATACTGTATTAGTATTTTTCTTTCTGGCTTACTTCATTCTGTATAATATGCTCCAGTTTCATCCACTTCATTAGAACGGATTCAAATGTATTCTTTTTAATGGCTGAGTAGTACTCTGTTGTGTATATGTACCACAGCTTTCTTAGCCATTCATCTGCTGATGGACATCTAGGTTGCTTCCGTGTCCTGGCTATTATAAACAGTGCTGCGATGAACATTGGGGTACAGGTGTCTCTTTCAGTTCTGGTTTCCTCAGTGTGTATGCCCAGCAGCAGGATTGCTGAGTCATAGATCAGATCTATTTCCAGTTTTTGAAGGAATCTCCACACTGTTCTCCATAGTGGCTGTACTAGTTTGCATTCCCACCAATAGTGTAAGAGGGTTCCCTTTTCTCCACACCCTCTCCAGCATTTATTGCTTGTAAACTTTTGGATCACAGCCATTCTGACTGGTGTGAAATGGTACCTCATTGTGGTTTTGATTTGCATTTCTCTGATAATGAGTGATGTTGAGCATCTTTTCATGTGTTTGTTAGCCATCTTTATATCTTCTTTGGAGAAATGTCTATTTAGTTCTTTGGCCCATTTTTTGATTGGGTTGTTTATTTTTCTAGAATTGAGCTTCAGGAGTTGCTTGTATATTTTTGAGATTAGTTGTTTGTCAGTTACTTTATTTGCTATTATTTTCTTCCATGCTGAAGGCTGTCTTTTCACCTTGCTTATAGTTTCCTTTGTTGTGCAGAAGCTTTTAATTTTAATTAGGTCCCATTTGTTTATTTTTGCTTTTATTTCCAATATTCTGGGAGGTGGGTCATAGAGGATCCTGCTGTGATGTATGTCGGAGACTGTTTTGCCTATGTTCTCCTCTAGGAGTTTTATAATTTCTGGTCTTACATTTAGATCTTTAATCCATTTTGAGTTTATTTTTGTGTATGGTGTTAGAAATTGTTCTAGTTTCATTCTTTTACAAGTGGTTGACCAGTTTTCCCAGCACCATTTGTTAAAGTGATTGTCTTTTTTCCATTGTATATTCTTGCCTCCTTTGTCAAAGATAAGGTGTCCATAGATGTGTGGATTTATCTCTGGGCTTTCTGTTTTGTTCCATTGATCTATATTTCTGTCTTTGTGCCAGTACCATACTGTCTTGATGACTGTGGCTTTGTAGTAGAGCCTGAAGTCAGGCAGGTTGATTCCTCCAGTTCCATTCTTCTTTCTCAAGATTGCTTTGGCTATTTGAGGTTATTTTGTATTTCCATACAAATTGTGAAATTATTTGTTCTAGTTCTGTGAAAAATACCGCTGGTAGCTTGATAGGATTGCATTGAATCTGTAGATTGCTTTAGGTAGTATACTCATTTTCACTATATTGATTTTCCTGATCCAAGAACATGGTATATTTCTGCATCTATTAGTGTCCTATTTGATTTCTTTCACCAGTGTTTTATAGTTTTCTAATTTTTTAACAAGAGGTTCTATCTCCTGCAATAAGGCAAAAACATAAAACTATTATTAAAATTGAGAAAGTAAGAAATAAAATTGTCATTGTTTGGAGACAACATGACTTGATTATTTTGTTTACATAGAAACTGTGAAAGAATCTTCAGCAACAGCATTTAATTTGATTAGTGGATTTAGAATGACCATTAAAATCATTGTGTCATGTAAAGCAGTAGCAGATATTCAAGAACATAAAACTAAAATGCATAATACTATTTACTATAGCATCAAAAATATCAAATGCATAGATTAAGTCTAATTAAAAATGTATAGGACCTCTGAATAGAAAATTATGACATTATTGCTAGAAGACCCTTGCTCCTTGGAAGGAAAGCTTTAGCAAACCTAGACTGCATATTAAAAAGCAGAGACATTACTTTTCCAACAAAGGTCCATATAGTAAAAGCTATCATTTTTCCAATAGTCATGTATGGATGTAAGAGTTGGGCCATAAAGAAGGCTAAGTGCCAAAGAATTAGTGGTTTTGAATTGTGATGGAGAAGACGCTTGAGAGTCCCTTGGACTGCAAGGAGATCAAACCAGTCAATTCTAAAGGAAATCGACCCTGAATACTCATTGGAAGGACTGATGCTGAAGCTGAGGTTCCAATACTTTGTCCACCTGATGTAAAGAGCCAACTCATTGGAGAAGACCCTGATGCTGGGAACGATTGAGAGAAGGAGGAGAAGGGGATGACACAGGATGAGATGATTAGATAATATCACCCATTCCATGGACACAAATTTGAACAAACTATGGGAGAAAGTGAAGGACAGGGGAGCCTGGTGTGTTACAGTCCATGGGATCACAAAGAGTCAGACAAGACTTAGTGATTGAACAACAAGAATGTATAATGATACTATTTTCATGAACAGGAAGAATTAATATTGTTAAGGGATCAATTCTTCTCAAATACATATATTCAATAAAATTTCAATCAAAACCATAGAAGGTTATTTTGTAGAAATTGGCATACTGATTCTAAAATATATATGGAAATTTGAAGGGTCAAGAATAACAAAAACAATGTGTAAAAATACTGAGTTCGAAGACCTACACTACTAAATATCCCTGCCATATCAGTTTAAATCTACCATAAATTATGAATGGGTAGCATGGTGCCAGGGCTCATTGATATGGAAGAAAATAGAGTCCAGAAACAGACTAATGGTTTCTTGTTTATGACAAAGGAAGCTTTTAACCCAGAGGCAAAGGCCATCTTTCCTTTGAATAAATAGTACAGGGTTAACTGGATATCAGTATAGAAAATTTGAATCTTGACTCCTCCTTTCATAAAAATCAATTCCAGGTGACTATAGATCAGAATGTTAATGATTAAAGAGCAAAACTTCAAGACCACAGACAAACTATCTTCTTGACCTAAGTGAAAGGAACTTAAAGAGCATACAAAAAGCACTAGCAATGAATTGATGAAATCAATTATTTCTATTCATTAAAATGTATCATTTTGCTGTTCAAGTGCTAAATTGTGTCTGACTCTTTGCGACCCCATGGACTGCAGCACACTAGGCTTCCCTGTCCTTCACCATTTCCTAGAGTTTGCTCAAACTCATGTCCATTGAATCGGTGATGCCATCCAACCATCTCATCCTCTGCCATCCCCTTCTCCTCTTGCCCTCAATCTTTCCAAGCATCTTTAAAAGAATATCAAAGGCAAGCGAAAGAATAGAAGAGATAATAGAAGAAGAAGATAGAAGTCACATTTGACTAAGTGGGGTGTTCTATTCAGATATGTCAAGAGCTCCTACAAAATAAAAGGGTATCAACCCAACAGGGAAAATGACCAAAAGACTTAATCAGCCATATAACGAGCAGCCAATCCAGGTATTAAAAAGATACTCAATTTAAATTTGAGAAACAAAATACCGTTACACAATAGCCAGAATAACCACAATTAAATAGACTGCAATAGAAAAAGTTGAAGGTTTAGAGGAACTAGAATTTTCCTATGTTGCTGGTAGGAGTGATATTGGTGCAACCACTTTGAAAATGGTTGATAATATCTTCTAAAACAATGTGATCACATTCTATGCTCTAGATGCAATAAAATAGAAAACACTAGAGATGTGAATATATTTGTACCAAAAAAAGTTGTTAATAACTTTATTTTTGATAGCCAGACTGGGAAAAAGCCCAAATGTGTTTAAATGTTAGTAAGGATAAATTTTTGAATATTCATAAAATTAAATTAAGAAGAGGTGGCAAAAATACACAGAACTATACAAAAAAGATCTTAATGACGTGGATAGCCATGATGATGTGATCACTCACCTAGAGCCAGACACCCTGGAGTGTGAAGTTAAGTGGGCCTTAGGAAGCATCACTACAAACAAAACTAGTGGAGGTGATGGCATTCCAGCTGAACTATTTCAAATCCTAAAAGATGATGCTGTGAAAGTGCTGCACTCAATGTGCTAGCAAATTTGGAAAACTCAACAGTAGTCATGGAACTGGAAACAGTCAGTTTTCATTCCAATCCCCAAAAAAGGCAATGCCAAAGAATGTTCAAACTACCACACAATTGCACTCATTTTACATGCTAGCAAGGTAATACTCAAAATCCTTCAAGCTAAGCTTCAACAGTATATGAACTGAGAAATTCCAGATGTACAAGCTGGATTTAAAAAGGCAGAGGAACCAGAGATCAAATTGCCAACATCCACTGGATCATCAAAAAAGGAAGAGAGTTCCAGGAAAACAACTATTTCTGCTTTATTGACTGTGCCAAAGCCTTTGACTGTGTGGATCACAACAAACTGTGGAAAATTCTTCAAAAGATGGGATTATCAGACCACCTTACCTGCCTCCTAAGAAATCTGTATGCAGGCAAGAAGCAAAAGTTAGAACTGGAGATGGAACAATGGACTGGTTCAAAATTGGGAAAGGAGTACATCAAGGCTGTATATTGTCACCCTGCTTATTTAACTGATATGCAGAGTACATCATGTGAAACACCAGGCTGGATGAAACACAAGCTGGGATCAAGACTGCCAGGAGAAATATCAATCACCTCAGATATGCAGATGACACCACCCTTATGGCAGAAAGTGAGGAAGAACTAAAGAGCCTCCTGATGAAAGTGAAAGAAGAGAGTGAAAAAGCTGGCTTAAAACTCAACACTTAAAAAACCAAGGAGGAAGGTTCAAGAGGGAGAGGACATATGTACACATATGGCTGATTGATGCTTTTGAACTGTGGTGTTGGAGAAGATGCTTGAGAATCCCTTGGACAACAAGGAAATCCAACCAGTCCATCCTAAAGGAGATCAACCCTGAATATTCATTGGAAAGAATGATGCTGAAACTGAAGCTCCAATACTTTGGCCACCTGATGCAAAAAGGCAAGTCATTGGAAAAGGCCCTGATGCTGGGAAAGACTGAAGGCAGGAGAAAGGATGACAGAGGATGAGGTGGTTGGATGGCATCACCAACTCAAAGAATGTGAGTTTGAGTACACTCTGGAAGATGGTGAAGGATAGGGATACTTGGCGTGCTACAGTCCATGGGGTCTCAAAGTGTCAGACATGACTGAGTGACTGAACAACAACAAGAATAAAATTAAATACTCTTCAGAAACAGAAATAAATAAGCCACTTTAATAAGCAACAACATGGATAAATCTCACAAACTTAATTTTGAGGGATGGGAGTCAGCCATGAAAGAATATGTAGTATTTTGTTTCTATGAATGTAAGTTTCTAAAACAGCAAGACTATAGAAATCAGGATGATGATGCCTTATGAGGAGAGGGTGGTAATTGAGAAAGGAGCATGAAGGGGCTTCTGAGGCAGAGTTAGTGTTTTATTTTTTGACTAGTGTTGTGATTTTACTTATGGGATCATTTTTGAGATAATTCATCAAGCTGTAATTTGTCTTCTTTTCTATATGCATATTATACCTAATTAAAATTTTTTAAATAAACAGGAACTGAATTACATACTAAAGAATTGGATTGGCATTAAAATTCTCACAGCAGCAGCCTTGTATCTTAAAAGATGGTGTAATTATGCCTTCAAAATTTTGAGGGAAAAAAACAGAAGGCCAGAATTCTAGGAAATAAAAGATTTATTCATTCATGTAAGGATGCATTAAATTCACCTCTTATACACCACTTCTAAAAGAATCCAGAAGAAATTCAAAGGCCTTAGGAAACAATAGAGCTAACTCAGGAGAACAATAAAAAGAAATAATAAGACAGCTGTGCTTTTGACCTAGAAGCATTTTATATCATCCTATAAGTAGCACAATAAGGCAAGTGGATGTTTTAAGTGATGTGATAAAATACAAATTCTTTCTGACAAGAAAAAAGAAATGCAACAAAATTCCAAGAGACTTATAAAGTTGTGGAGGAAAATTATGTTACAAATTCAAAGCAAAATGATGTGTCTTTATATTGAACAGATGATGGAGTATAATAGGATACTTCAGACTTTGATTGAAACATTTCCCTTCAAGTGATTCAGGTTAAGGGGCATAGGTTTACTTCTTTCTGAATTCAATCACATCACTGATTTGTGCATAATCATCATATTTTTTAACACTGGGTTATGATTTTCAGAACCAAACTATGGATGCAAAGCCTTGTTATGAATAGAGATCAGAGTATAATTACTTCATAGTATTGTCAACGTGAGGTAATGCTTGGTGGATTCTGCCAAGTGGTAGCGATGGTGGCAGCTGTGAGAACCAAGTGCAAAGAACATTAATGCCTCATCTTCCATGGTGAGAAATTGAGAGGTACAGCTTAAAGCCGATGTGTCTAAAATAGAGAGCTTAGCATGTGATTTAAAATTTTTAAAAATGTAATTAGCAAGCATAGAAGGAGAAAGAGAATGTAGATGGAGGACATATAGAGAAAATAAATATTTCTTGTGTCACTATATAAACAGAACAGACACTGTTTAGTGTTGATAAATCCAGACACCAAGGCACAATCATTTTACTTAGTATTACATGCAAAGGCCTAAAGGTAGAATAAACAAAAATTGTTGCTTCTAAAGAGTGAGGAATGAGAAAGATGTTAGGGAGTATCTTCCTTTTCATTTCGTGCCTCTTTTATTCCTTGTGCTTTCTTTCTTTGCATTACATCCATAAAGATAATAACTAAAGCATAACAAATTCTCGATTAAGACAAAAATCATTGTTAAATTACCGAGTAGCAGAAAAGTTAAGTAGTAGCCCATACACAAAACTCACCATTAGAGGTCCCATATGAAAGACCTTATTTTGGTACCCCTATGAAATAACCTTGTTTCGCTTCCTGTTTAGTTTGCCGAGCTAGCCTCATGCTTTGCAGCTCTTTTTTCTTAGAGGTTGATTTTTCTCATCCCCTGGAATTTAGCAGGCCCTGTGACTTGCTGGGTCTAGTGGAATAGTAGCAAATATGATTCAAGAGGCTTGGAAAATACTTGTAAATTGGGTTTTACCTCTGCTACTCTTGGAACCTGAGTTTTTTTATATATACATATATATATTTAATTTTGTTTACTTTGGGCTGTGCTGAGTCTTTGCTGTTGCATGGACTTTTCTCTAGTTGCGGCAGCTGGGAGCTACTTTCTAGCTGCGGTGCATGGGCTTCTCATTGGGGTGACTTCTCTTGCTGGGCACGGGCTCTCGGCCATACAGGCTTCGTAGTTGTGGTTCCCTGGCTCCAGAGCACAGGCTCAGTAGTGGCGGCGCAGGGTCTTAGTTACTCTTAGACATGTGGAGTCTTCCTGGATCAGGAACTGCACCTGTGCCGCCTGCATTGGCAGGTGGGTTCTTTACCACTGAGCCACCAGGCAAGCCCAGAATCGGAGACTTCTATATGAGGAAGTCTGAGCAGACTGCTGAGTGATGAGAAGCATGTGGTCCCCAAGAGATGCTTAACATCTAGGATACAAGTAAGGCTTTGCAGGAAGATCTGGCCACCAGCTGACCTGCTTATTGGCCATAGATTCCTGAGTGAGCCTGACCAAGACCAGTTAAACAATCCAAGGTCAGATGCACTATCCAGCCAAATCATAGAACTGTGAGCTAAACAAGTGGTCATTGTTTTATGTTTTGGACTTTAGTTACATAATAAAGGCCAAAGAATAACACATTCTATAAATAGGAGCATTTTGCCTAACATCTCATAGGAAGCTTGTGAATACTAACAAGATCAAAGTGGATAAAATCATTGAGATATGAACAGAAAATATTTAATTAATAGTGCATATTTAATAAATATGTCTTTCAAAACATGAGTTTTTCAGTTCACAGAATTTCTTGTGACTCTTTTCATTGTTCCATGTCTTGTACTAAAAGCATTCTTGCTAAAATACTTGCATCTGTTTGTATTCACATATATTTACCCAGGTAATGCTTTGCAATGCTCTGTACATCAAACCTGCCTTGAGATAGCACCAGAACAAAAAAAAAAAAACCCTGGGTTATTAAACTGAGATTAAAGACTGAACTGGGAAGGTTTTGTCAGATTTTGTCAACTATAAAATTCTTGAGGGAGCATTAGTTAGAATTTTCAGCTCTCCAACTAATAGAGACAAAGATTTGCTCAGCACTATTCAAGAAATTCAATGGACATTTCCAAAAACTTTCAGAGATAGTGAAAATTAGTTTTCTTTAGGAAATAATTCAGAAGTCCAGTTGAAGTTCAGGATTGAGGAATTATCTTTGCTTTTTAAAAGTCTATCAAATTAGAAAAAAAGAAAACTCATAAGGAAAAGTTTAACAATCAAGATTTACCACAGTTCCAAACAACTTGATTAGGTTATTTAGATTTGACACAACTAGTTCAAGGATTAAACATTGCATGATGATGCCAAGACCATTCATAGGGAAAATAATAGTCTTTTCATGTAAATGGAGCCTAGACAACTGGATATCACATGCAATAGAATGAGCTTGGACCCGCTTTTTACACCATACACAAAAATTTAATTAAAAATGGATTACAGACCTTAATGTAAGAGCTAAAACTATTAAACACTTGGAAGAAAATATAATAGTAAAATCCTGAGACTTTGGATTAGGCAAAGTCTTCTCAGATATGATACCAAAAGTACAAGTGTCAAAAGAAAAAACGATGAATGAGACTTCATTAAAATTTAAAACTTCTTTGTTTTCATTTCTTTTGAAGTATAGTTGATTTACAGTATTCTATTAGTTTCAGGTGTACAATATAATGATTCAATATTTGTATAGATTATATTCCATTTAAAGTTATTAGAAAATATTTGCCACATTCCCTGTGCTCTATGATATGTCCTAGTAGCTTGTTTATTTTACACTTAATACTTTGTAGCTCTTAATCCCCTGTTCTTATCTTGCTCTGCCCCTCTTCACTCTCCTTTCTGGGAACGGCTACTTTGTTCTCTATACCTGTGAGTCTGTTTCTGTTTTGTTATATTCATTCATTTGTTTTATTTTTTAGATTCTACATGTAATTGACTCTATCCAGTACTTATCTTTCTCTGTCTGACAATTCACTGAGCAAAATACCCTCCAAGTCCATAACATTGTTGCAAATGGCAGAAATTCATTCTTTTTTATGGTTGAGAAATATTCCATTACATGTGTGTGTGTGTGTGTGTGTAGGTGGCAATAGTGTTAAAGAACCTGCTTGCCAATGCAGGAGATATAAGAAATGAAGGGGTTTGATTCCTGGATGGGGAAGATCCCCTAGAGGAGGGCATGGCAACCCACTCCAGTATTCTTGCCTGGAGAATCCCAAGGATAGAGGAGTCTGGGGTTGGGGGGCGGGGTTATAGTCTGTAGGGTCACAAAAAATTGGACATGACTGAAGTGACTTAGCACACGCTCATGAACATTGGAGCATGTGTGTCTTTTTGAATTGGTGCTTTTGTTTTCTTTGGATATATACCCAGCAGTAAAATTGTTGGATCATGTGGTAGTTTGGTTTTAATTTTTTGAGAAACCTCTGTACTATTTTTCATAGTGGCTGAACCAATTTATAATCTAACAGTGAAATAGGATTCCCTTTCCTGCACATCCTTGTCAACATTTATTATATATAGACTTTTTGACAGTAGCCATTTTGGCAGGTGTGAGGTGAAATCTCATTGTGGTTTTGATTTGCATTTCTCTGATGATTAGTGAAGTTAAGCGTTTTTTTCATTTGCCTGTTGGCCATCTGTGTGTCTTCACATAATATGAATGAACCTTGAAGACATATTAAGTGAAAGAAGCCAGCCACAGAAGACCATGTTTTATATAATTTCATTTATATGCAATGTCCAGAAGAGGCAAATCCATGGGGGCAGAAAATAGATTAGTGGATTTCCAGGGGCTGGTGGGAGGAGGGAATGGGGTTTCTTTGGGGGATGATGAAGATATTCCAAAGTAGCTTGTGGTGATGGTTGCACAACTCTGTGAATATATTTAAATCCACTGAGTTGTTTAATTTTGTGAATTGTATGGTATATGAATGATATTTCAATGAAATTGTAATGTTTTAAAAAAAATATGACTTGACCTTACTTGGATAAACTACCTAAACCATAAAGTTCTCCACCAAATAAAAATGAATCTGAGAGGTTTTAATATTTAAGAGACATTGGAGGAGTCTCTAATTTTGAGTCCATATTTCTTCAAAAGCTGTATATGTAAAACCCAAATCTTTCAACTCAGGACAGACTTCCTGAACACTAGGAGGAGTATTTGGTTTTCCTTCCTTTGTCAAGATAATGTTATACTTTTCAGAACCCCATTTATGAAGTAATCTATACTGGGTTGTTCAAGCTATTATTTAGGAGAAACATCAAGATACATTTTGAAGATTTAAAAAATGTCAAATGTAAGTGAAAAAAAATTTAAAATGTTTTTTAAGTTATTTTTCCCCCAGCATATTCATGTGAAAAACACATGCTAATATTTCATCTTTGCTTCTTCATTGAGGTTGCCAAAGAAACAGGAAAGTGTGATATTTTAATCAACTGTGTTGCTTTAATATTCTAGTAACTTTTTTTTTGCTCTAAACTCTGCATAGAGTCATTTCTTAAGCAGACACTATGACAAGAAATGAGAGAAACTTTTGTTTTGCATGAGCAACTCATCAGACAAATTGATAATACTTAATAAAAATAGTTTATGGGGAGGGGGTAAGGAGTGGGTGGTGAGAGAAAGAATTGAAATAAAATTACTATTTCTAGAGTAAAATAAGATTGATTTTAAATTAAAATAAGTTACCAGATTGAGTTCAAATTGATATTATTATGTATTTAGGTTAACACCTAATTTGTTTGCTGATTTTTTTCCCTTCCTACATTGTAAAGTTTTCAAAGCCAAGTAAGAAAAAACCAGTTTCTTATCCAAATTATCAGAAAAACCCAGAATGCCTAATAATAATACTAATGGCCACTTTAATCCTGCTTTAGATTAAGCATTCTTGCTTGGTCTTTAAGTATTGTCAAGGGTATGGATATATTATTTCTCATACAGGTGAAGAAAAGCAGTTTCAAATTATTCAGTAGATTATTTGTGCAAAGTTAAATGTATAGTGAAGACTGAAGTCTAAGTCATGTGCTGATTCCCGTATTTAACAATTGCACTGTAGGCCTATGCTATAGATTGACCTATACGAGTGACTGTCCTAGACAAGGATTGACATGGATGTGCTTTCTGGTTTACTCAAAACCCTGGGAATTGACATGTGAATAGATAAAGGTAAATTTCCTGGGACAAATGAATGTGTCCACTACATTCTAGATATATCCAGCCAGCTATGCAAGTGGTGGCTGAAACCCTACTCAAGACCCTACAGCCTTTTTAAAGCTAAATGTTTCTGCTAACTCTGCTAATTCTCCTGGATTCTGCTCCATTCACACACTCTATTGATGGTAAACTTGTCCTATTTTTTGGAAAAACAAAAAATATCATCACTGCCACTCCTGAGCCCTGAGCCCATTAATGCTCCACAGCTGCAAAGACCAGGTAATTCCCTCTTGTTTCATGAGTAAGTGTTCAAAGATAGCTCCTGAGGATGCTATTTCAACAAGTTTTGATAAGTTGTACAACAGTTGATGTTGTCCACATGGGTCTTGCATTCATCTCTCTCCCTGATGTGACACTGTAGTGAGGTAACTATCCTTGTCCCCATCTATTCTGCATGTTCCAGCTGTGTTGACTCTACCGCTTGATCCATTTTTCTCAGTCCGATGAAGCAGTGAATTCCTCCTGCCTAGTTGTAGGGAAGGAATTGCAACTCAACCTAGGCCAATAGAAACCAACTCCAGACCTTCCGTTGCAACTATTAGGGGAAAAAGAGGCTTACTACTGGTGTTGCCAAGTGAAGATGTTGAGATGTAATCCCAGACTTCTAGGAATCAGTACTTGCAGAGAGATTACCTGGGTATGAAGCCCACACAGAGGAAGGCTGTACCAAGAGCTGGAAAGGTGGAGAGAGACTGGGGACATTGCAAGAATCCCTAGACAACACCCTACCTAAAGCCAGATAGTCCTCAACTTTTCATACACATGTCCAATCAAGTCCTTTTTTAAAAAAAATAAGATCATTTAATTTGCATTCTGTGAATTACCTCCAATATAATCCTTTCTAGAACTATAAATTTCCAGATTCTTCACTCTTTTCCTCTCTATTATGAACATCTTTGGCTAAGGTAATGTGAGCGAATGATGTACTCAACTAACACCCACATTATCAACAGCAAATATACTATGTGAATAGAAGGTGGGTGTCTTAACAGGGAATGAGATTGGATAAGTATTTTGAGGGTAGCTTTTGAAGCCCTTGATTGCCATGTTAAAGGTTTTAGATTTATTTATACACAAAGGATCTAGATATGATGCAGCCTGTGCACTTATGCTTAAAATAAAACAGTCTGGAAGCAGAGGGAGAGCTGTTTTGAAGGTTAAAAGGCTTGAAATCATAGAGAAGTTATTCAATTAATGAAGCCAAGAAGGTGAGAAAAGATGAATTCAGTCTATCTGTGACACTTTAAAGGAAGAAATAATGGAAATACTGGTAAAAGTTGCAGAATTTCACAATGGTTGGTCATGGGAATAATCAAACAAAATGTGTGGTTCTGAGCCAGAGGCTTTTTCAGAATTTCCTTTTCTTCTCTGTATTCCATTATTGTGCTCACTAGTACTCTCTAAAACTTCAATTTATTTATATTTAAAGAAACTATCATACCTAGTCTCATGTTCTTCACTGAATTACTTTTCAAGGCACTATTGCTAAAGTAAATTTAGATTTTGTATTTTATTTGTGCTCTAATTTCTAGTCATTTTCATGAGCTATCTAAATTTTTTCTTTGATTTTATTGAATTATATTGTAATTTTCTTTTGGGTCTGATATCAAGATTAATTTTTTTCTAGGAACTATAGCTAAATAAAAAGCCACCTACAGTAAGGAGTCAGTCAACAGCTACCCTTTTATTCTGTGTGTGGATTTCTGTGGCCAGGCATTCAGTCAGAGCACAATGAGAATGGCTTGTCTACGCTTCCTGACATCTGGGGCCTTAGTCAGGGAAACTGTGTCTGGGACAGTGTGAAGGGTTGTCATCCCCCGGGGGCTGCTGGAACTCAGGTTGGGATAAACTGAAGACTCAGCTCTGGTGGGACCGTCAACTTGAGCACTTACACATCACTTTTCCAAATGGCTTGTGCTTCTTCACAACATGATGACTAGATTCTGAGATGTGATTTCCAAATAGAAGCATTTAAAGAGTGAGCACCTAGGTGACGGGGGAAACTGCATGGCCTTAATGGGCTAGTCTCAGAACTCACACAGCATCACTTCTATTTAGTAGTTAGAGCAGTCACAAGGACACTAAGATTAGAACTGAGTGGACACAGACCCTATTTCAGTGTGAAGAATGACAACAAATGTGCATCTGTTTGAAAAAAAAAATGACAAAACTTCATAGACATTCTTTGGATACTTGAAAAGCTTTGCTTTCCAGGTGTAGCATGTAAAATCAGCAAATGTCTGTAATCTCTATTCAATTTCTTTTATTGATAAGACTCTGATATATTTTCATCAAACATTGATATAGTTTCATCTGTCAGATTAATAACGATAGAGTCAGTCAGCGAGTTCAGTCACGCAGTTGTATCTGACTTTGTGACCCCATGGACTGCAGCATGCCAGGTTTCCCTGTCCATCACCAACTCCCGGAACCTACTCATATTCATGTGTATCAAGTCGGCGATGCCATCCAACAATCTCAGCCTCTGTCATTCCCTTCTCCTCCTGCCTTCAAACTTTCCCAGCATCAGGGTCTTTTCAAATGAGTCAGTTCTTTGCATCAGCTGGCCAAAGTATTGGAGTTTCAGCTTCAGCTTCAGTCCTTCCAAGGAATATTCAGGACTGATCTCCTTCCGGATGGACTGGTTGGATCTCCTTGCTGCCCAAGGAATTCTCAAGAGTCTTCTCCAACACCAGAGTTCAAAAGCATCAATTCTTCGGTGCTCAGCTTTCTTTATAGTCCAACTCTCAAATCCATACATGGCTACTGAAAAAACCACAGTTTTGACTAGACAGACTGTTTTTGGTAATGCAATGTCTCTTCTTTTTAACATGCTCTCTAGGTTGGTCATAGCTTTTCTTCCAAGGAGCAGGGGTCCTTTTAATTTCACAACTGCAGTCACCATCTGCAGTGATTTTAGAGACCATAAATGTAAAGTCTGTCACTGTTTCCCCATCTATTTGCCATGAAGTGATGGGACCAGATTCCATGATCTTAATTTTCTGAATGTTGAGATTTAAGCTAAAATTTTCACTCTCTTCTTTTACTTTCTTCAAGAGGCTCTTTACTTCTTCTTCACTTTCTGCCATAAGGGTGGTGTCATCTGTGTATCTTCAGTTCAGTTCAGTCACTCAGTCGTGTCCAACTCTTTGCAACCCCAAGAACTGCAGCATGCCTGGCCTCCCTGTCCATCACCAACTCCTGGAGTTTACCCAAACCCATTTGCATTGAGTTAGTGATGCCATCCAGCCATCTCATCCTGTCATCATCCCCTTCTCCTCCTGCCCTCAATCTTTCCCAGCATCAAGGTCTTTTCAAATGAGTCAGTGCTTTGCATTAGGTGGCCAAAATATTGGAGTTTTAGCTTCAGCATCAGTCCTTCCAATGAATCTTCAGGACTGATCTCCTTTAGGATGGACTGGTTGGATCTCCTTGCAGTCCAAAGGACTCTCAAATCTTCTCCAACACCACAGTGAAAAGCATAAATTCTTCAGCACTCAGCTTTCTTTATAGTCCAACTCTCACATCCATTCATGACTACTGGAAAAATCATAGCCTTGACTAGATGGACCTTTGTTGGCAAAGTAATATCTCTGCTTTTTAATATGCTATTTAAGTTGGTTATAACTTTCCTTCCAAGGAGTAAGCGTCTTTTAATTTTGTGGCTGCAATCACCATCTGCAGTGATTTTGGAGCCCCCCAAAATAAAGTCTGACACTGTTTCCACTGTTCCCCCATCTACATGCCATGAAGTGATGGGACTGGATGCCATGATCTTCATTTTCTGAATGTTGAGCTTTAAACCAACTTTTTCACTCTCCTCTTTCACTTTCATCAAGGGATTCTTTAGTTCTTCTCCACTTTCTGCCATAAGGGTGGTGTTATCTGCATATCTGAGGTTATTGATATGTCTCCCGGCAATCTTGATTTCAGCTTGTGCTTCATCCAGCCCAGCATTTCTCATGATGTACTCTGCATATACGTTAAATAAGCAGGGTGAATTGTCACAGCCTTGATGTACTTCTTTCCCAATTAGGAAACTAGTCTGTTGTTCCACGTCCAGTTCCAACTGTTGCTTCTTGACCTGCATATGGATTTCTCAGGAGGCAGATCAGGTTGTCTGGTATTCTGATCTGTTTAAGAATTTTCCACAGTTTGTTGTGATCCACACAGCTAAAGGTTTTGGCATAGTCAATAAAACAAATGTAGATTTTTTTCTGGAACTCTCTTGCTTTTTCAATGATCCAGCAGATGTTGGCTATTTGATCTCTGGTTCCTCTGTCTTTTCTAAATCCAACTTGAACATCTGAATGTTCATGGTTGATATACTAGTGAAGCCTGGCTTGGAGAATTTTGAGCATTACTTTGGTAGTGTGTGAGATGAGTGCAATAGTGCACATGATAAAGTAAAGAAATATATTATTTTAAGTATTTCTTAGATTATTTAATTTCAGTTCTCATCTAATATAGTTCATTATTTGTTTTTTCTATTAAATATTCATTTGTTAACATTGCTCCTATCTTTATATTCACTGGGGCTTCCCTAGTGGCTCAGCTGGTAAGAACCTGCCTACCAGTGCAAGAGACACAAGAGATGAGGGTTCGATCCCTGGGTCAGGAAGACCCCCTGGAGTAGGTAATGGCAACTCACTCCAGTATTCTTCCCTGGAGAATCCCATGGACAGAGGCACTTAATGGGTTATAGCCATGGCATCGCTAAGTCATGTCCAACACGATTGAGTGTCTGAGTATGCAACTCACTCATTTAACTAGTATTTACTGTATACCTACAACATGCTGATCCTTCTGAACTGTGGTGTTGGAGAAGACTCTTGAGAGTCCCTTGGACTGCAAGGAGATCCAACCAGTCCATCCTAAATGAAGTCAGTCCTGAATATTCATTGGAAAGACTGATGCTGCAGCTGAATCTCCAATACAATGGCCACCTGAAGTGAAGTATTGACTCATTTGAAAAGATCGTGATGCTGGGAAAGAGTGAAGGCAGGAGGAGAAGGGGATGACAGAGGATGAGATGGTAAGATGGCATCATCAACTCAATAAAAATGAGTTTGAGTAAGCTCCGGGAGTTGGTGATGGACAGGGATGCTGCAATCCATGGGGTCTCAAAGAGCTGGACACAACAGAGTGGCTGAACTGAGCTGAACAACATTGAGAATTCTTTGAAAGCAATGGTCTGCATACTCTGAACCATGGGCCAAATCTGGCTTGCTGTCAGCTTCTGGATGCCTTACTAGCTAAGAATGGTTTTAATACTTTTAAGTAGTAGAAAAAGAAATCAAAAGAAGAATAATATACATGACACTTGAAAGTTATATAAAATTTTAATTTGGGTGTTCATAATATTTGTTGGAATACAGCCATATCATTTATTCATTTACATATTGTATGACTATTTTTATACCACAAAGGCAGAACTGATGAGTTGTAACAGACCATATGGCCCACCAAGTCTAAAATATTTACTATTTGGACCATTACAGAAAACATTCACCAGAATCTCTAGAATATATAGTGTTAATAAAACATATAGAAACCCTCACTTTCTGGAGCTTTTGGTGAGAATAATATACACACCATATAAGATAAAACATGTAGTATGCTGCTGCTGCTGCTGCTGCTAAGTTGCTGCAGTCATGTCCAACTCTGTGCAACCCCATAGATGGCAGCCCAGTGCTAAAGAAGGAAAAGAATGCAGGAAGGGGCATGTTCAAACTCAAGACAGAGGACTAAAGCCTTGCACGGCATGGCCAAGGCAGTCCCATGGTGATGGTGAGTTTTCCCTGAAGACCTGAAGGGGGTACCTTGGGAAAGCACCTTCCAGGAAGATGGAACAGCCAGTGCAAAGGATTCTGATGTGGCTGTGAATGAAAGGGAGAGTAAGTCATAGGAGATGAAGGCAGACAGATGAAGTTAGTTAAACATGAGCCAGGAGACGTAGGCCCGTATCAGTCTCTGAAAACAACCATGCTTTTGTCTGGGAGGTTCGGGGCTTGAGGTACAGGCCGGTGGGGAGTTAGTGAGAGAAATACAGTGTGTGTGGCAGAGAAAGGAGAGACAGTGGGGCAGGACCAGCATTCTGGTTCCTGCAGGGACTTGGTGTTGGGGCCACCAACGTAACTTGGGCAGTTCTGAACTCTTCTCTTACAGAGTGTAGAACAGAAATAGCTAATAGCAATGATGACTGGCTCACTTAGCTATTTACACTGACATGATAGTTTATATTTTTTGCTTTATTTCCATGGTAACTCATGTTTCACACCACACTGGTAATACTGTCCTTAATATATAAGGAAGGAAGCTAAAATGTCTCATAAATGAAGAAAATGAGTGATTTACATGGAGCATGCGAATTATGAGCCTTAAGGGTAGCAGTGCATACTAGAAAACCTGAGTTCTCATCCCTAGTATTTTCTGAATAATGATAACCTCTAAGATCAGAGAAGGGAAAATCGGGACTCAAAGTCTACCATTCCCATTTGGACATTAGACTTCAGAAGTCCCTCATTTTCCAGATCATCTATGACACATGTCATTGTTGACATAAGGACACTGAGGTGCACAGTTGCGTTGGCTTGTTTTAAGTTATATGAGTTTGGAACTGGGTTCCATCTTCCCCAGCAAAGAACTTCCAGCTCAGACATCTTGAGCAGGTATAAAGATAGTCATAACAATTGCTAAACCATTAATTTTCACTTGTAAATCAGGCTTGATGGAACAGTATCAGCTGAAGATTAGTAATGAGTTCACATTTTAATGGAGACTGGCAGGTGAATGAATACTAAAATAAATACATAAAGAAGTATTGTGGGCATTTTAGAAGTGAGAATAGAAGTTTTAAAACTGAAATAGGCTCATATCCACATTGCTTCTGAAATTAAAATCTTTTTACAATACATTAAATGTATATTGTCTATTCACATCTTTGTATATTGGATATGATTTCTGACTGAGGAAAACACAACTGAAAAAAAAATAAGAGAAATCTGGAAAAAACAAATTTCAATAATTAAAAGAAATCTTCACATGGAATGTCTTCTTCTAATTAATCAATTCAGTTCAGTTCAGTTGCTCAGTCATGTCTGATTCTTTATGACCCCTTGGATTGCAGCACACCAGGCCTCCCTGTCTATCACCAAATCCTGGAGTTTGCTCAAACTCATGCCCATTGAGTTGGTGATGCCATCCAACCATCTCATCCTCTGTCGTCCCCTTTTCCTCCCACCCTTAATCTTTCCCAGCATTGGAGTCTTTTCCAATGAGTCATTTCTTCATATCAGGTGGCCAAAGTATTGGAGTTTCAGCTTCAGCACCAGTCCTTCCAATGAATCTTCAGGACTGATTTCCTTTAGGATGGACTGGTTGGATCTCCTTCTAGTTCAAGGGACTCTAACTTAGAATCTTAGATAAATTCAATATTTTTATACATCTAAATCCACATAATTTTCACCCATGCAACCATACTTTAGAGGTTATTACATAATGTTCTCTTGTAAAAGAAGTAATGGTACCCAGACAAGGGAGATAAGATCCAAGAAGAAGGTACTGTGATGCACAAAAGCAGTGAATAAAAGCCTGGAATGAAGGAAAGACATGACCCAGGAAGACAGGCCTAGAGAAAGGGTATCTGTTTTGGAGCAAGAAGACAGTAACTCTAAAGGCAAAAATTAGTGATTGTTAGATGATCTATTGTGATATGTCACTTGGAACAAATGAAACTTCTGGAAGGTATATGGTAGATCTGATGAAGTATTTGGAAAAGTAATGAGGATGAATACATAGGTAACTATGTCTGGTAGAATAATGGCAATTATTAATTCCAGGAAAAACAAAAGTTATAAAAGGAAAGATAATACAATAATTGGCTTAGTGAATTATATCTAATTAGGAATAATGAAATAAAGAGATGTCATTGATTAACTGTAAATGTCAGGTAACTGTATTAGGAGTATGGGGAAAATGGTTTTAAAGCACTTTGTTATCTATTGTTGCAATAACAAATTACCCTCAAATTTTACATCTTAAAACAATACATATTGGGTTGGCCAGAAAGTTCATTTGGGTTTTTCCATAACATCTTATGGAAAATCTTAAGTAAACTTTCTGGCCAACCCAATATTTAATCTCCTCACACATCCCGCGGATCAAGAATTTGTGAGCAGCTTAGCTAGATGGCTCTGGCTCCTGGTCTCTCATGAGGCTATAGTCCAGATGCTGGCTGGGTTTACAGTCATCTGCAGATCTGGCTGGGCTGGAAGAGCCATTGCAAGCTCAGTCACATGGCGGCTGTCAGGAAGCCTTGGTTCCTCACCATGCAGGACACCATCGTGGCATCTTCCCTTAGTGCCAGTGATCGGAGAAACAGACAGAGCCAGACAAGAGAGAGAATGGTCACAATGGAGGCCACAGGGCCTTTCTATGGCCTGATCTCCAAAGCTGAGCACTGTCACTTCTGGTTTATTCTATTTGTCAGAAGTGAGTTACAAATTCTAGCCCATATTCAAAAGGAGGAAGATTAAGCCAAGCAAAGAGTATTAGAGAATCTGTACACATATCTTTTTAAATATTCATGTAACAATTTTATCAATATAAAGTATCCAAAGATAAACTATAAATTGAACCAAAAGAGTATATTGTATGAAACCTTTTTATTATAACATGAAGTTCAGTACTATTAAAAATAGTTAAAAGAAAGCAGGACTTGCCTGGTGGCTTAGTGGTAAAGCATCTGCCTGCCAATCAGGAGACATGCATTTAATCCCTGAGTCGAGAAGATCCCCTGGAGGAGGAAATGGCAGCCCATTCCAGTAGCCTTGCCTGGGAATTCCCATGGACAGAGGAGTTTGGTGCGCTACAGCCCATGGGATTGCAAGAATTAGACAAGACTTGCAACTAAACAACAACAACAACAAAAAAAAAACAACAAAATGAAGAGATAGTGGTTGTCTCTGAGGAGACTTGTGAAGGTAGGGGGCTATTTTTGTATTATTATTTTTACAGCCCTTTCATTACTATTTATTAAAATGTTTAAAAGTTGAAAGCAAAGAGATAAATAAAGAAAATGGGAAATAAAAAACCTTCTTGCCATGTATCTTGAGACTATTAATAATGCCATGTCTGTTTACCATCTAAAGCTTCTTTGTATAACATTTGTATCACTTGTTCCATTGTTTGAGAACCACAGACCTAAAGAAGGAAAAGGAATTTTAATGAAAGTCTTCTCCCTAACTTATTTTCTTGAAAGAAAGGGAAAGGAATGGAAGGAAAGGGAAAGTGAGAGAAGAGAAAAGGTGGATACAAGAGGGAAGGAGAGAAGGGGAGGGAAAGGAAAGATGATACTTCAGTCTCCATCAAAGTTTTTGTATCTGACCGCCCTTCAGTATCCTGTGAAGTAAGGGAGCATTCCTTAAATTTAGAAAAGAATCATTATGAGCCAGTTATCAAGGAATTTGATTCATATTTATTGAATGAATTAATGAATTTCCAAAGACCCCAACACATAAATGCTGCCAGTTCTCCAATATTATGGATTTTCTCTATATTCCTAGGGAAAATCTGTCTGCAGGATTTCTCATTTTAAATCTTTGTCTCCATGGCACTGAATATTGCTCTAGGTATACAGCTTTTGAAATGGTGTCTGTCCCATGCTGGGCTGTGCTCTAAAGTAGGCTTGTTTCTCAGTTACTTAGTCACGTTGGACTTTTTGCAATCCTGCGGATGCTAGCACGTCAGGCTCCTCTGTCCTCCACTGTCTTCTGGGGTTTGCTCAAATTCATGTCTGTTGAGTTGCTAATACTACCTAACCATCTCTTATTGTTAGAAATATGTCACCTCCTTCTCATACCGACTTAATAGTTTCCCTGCATCGGAGTC
The DNA here is from genome assembly GCA_006410935.1 of Redunca redunca. Lineage (NCBI taxonomy): Eukaryota > Metazoa > Chordata > Mammalia > Artiodactyla > Bovidae > Redunca > Redunca redunca. The sequence continues at coordinate 467,874 of SJYQ01000512.1, read as the reverse complement.
TTTTCCAGTGAGTTGGCTCTTCGAATCAGGTGGCCAAAGTATTGGAGCTTCAGCTTCAGCATCAGTCCTTCCAATGAATATTCAGGACTGATTTCCTTTAGGATTGGCTGGTTTGATCTCCTTGCAGTCTAAGGGACTCTCAAGAGTCTTCTCCAGAACCACAGTTTGAAAGCATCAGTTCTTCAGTGCTCAGGCTTCTGTATGATGCAACTCTCACATCCATATATGACTACTGGAAAAATCAGAGCTTTGACTTGTTGGCCCTTTGTTGACAAAGTGACGTCTCTGCTTCTTAATATGCTTTCTAGTTTTGTCATAGCTTTTTTTTTCAAGGAGCAAGTGTCTTTTAATTTCATGACTGCAATCACTGCCTGCAGTGAGTTTGAAGCCCAAGAAAATAAAAACTATCACTGCTTCAAATTTTTCCCTTTCTATTTGCCATCAAGAAATGGGACCAGATGCCATGATCTTAATTTTTCTGATATTGAGGTTCAGACAACTTTTCACTCTCTTTTACCCTCATCAAGTGGCTCTTTAGTTCCTTTTCACATTCTACCATTAATGTAATATCATTTAATATTTAAGGTTGCTGATATTTCTCCTGGCAATCTTGATTCCAGCTTGTGATTCATTCAGTTCAGCATTTTGCATGATGTACTCTGTATATAAGCTAAATAATCATGGTAACAATATACAGTCTTGAGGTACTCATTCACCGATTTGGAGCCAGTCAGTTGTTTCATGTCCGTTCTAACTTTTCATTCTTGACATGCATAAAATTTTCTCAGAGACAGGTAAGGTGGTCTGGCATTCCCAAACCTAAGAATTTTCCCCAGTTTATAGTGATCCACAAAATCAAAGGCTTTAGTATAGTCAATGAAACAGAAGTAGATATTTTTCTGAAACTCTCTTGCCTTTCTCATGACGCAGTGAATGTTGGCAATTTGATGTCTGATTCATCTGCCTCATCAAAACCCAATTTGCACATCTGGAAATTCTCGGTTTTTGTTGAAGCCTAGCTTGAAGGATTTTGAGCATAACCTTGCTAGCATGCAAAATGAGCATGTTTGTATGGCAGTTTGACCATTCTTTGGCATTGCCCCTCTTTGGGATTGTAATGAAAACTGTCCTTTTCCAGTCCTGTGGACACTGCTGGGTTTTCTAAATTTGCTGGCATATTTAAAGTAGCACTTTAACAGTATCTTTCTTTGGGATTTGAAATAACTCAGCTGGAATTCTATCATGTCCACCAGCTTTGTTAATAGTGATGCTTCCTAAGGCCCATTTGACTTCAACTCCAGGATGTCTGGCTATATGGGAGTGACCACATCATTGTGATTATCCCAGTCATTAAGACCTTTCTTATATATTTCTTCTAGATATCCTCACCACTGCTTCTTAATCTCTTCAGCTTCTGTTAGGTCCTTATCGTTTCTGTCCTTTATCATGTCCCTCCTTGCATGAAATATTCCCTTGATATCTCCAAATTATTGAAGAGATCTCTAGTCTTTCCCATTCTCTTGCTTTCCTCTGTTTCTTTACATTGTTTGTTTAAGAAGGCCTTCTCGTCTCTCCTTGCTGTTCTCTGAAACTCTGCATTTAGTTGGGTATATCTTTCCCTTTGTCCTTTGCCTTTCACTTCTCTTCTTTCCTCAGCTATTTGTAAAGCCTCTTCAGATTAGCACTTTGTTTTCCTGCATTTCTTTTTTCTTTAAAATGGCTTTGGTCACTGCCTCCTGTATAGTGTCATGAACCTCTTTCCACAGTTGTTCATGCTCTCTGTAAATGAGATCTAATCCCTTGAATTTATTTGTCACCTCTATTGTATAATCATAAGGGTGTGATTTGGGTCATATCTGAATAGCCTAGTGGTTTTTCCTACTTTCTTCAATTTAACCCTAAATTTTGCAATAAGGAGCTCATGATCTGAGCAACAGTCAGCTCCAAGTCTTAATTTTACTGATTATATAGAGCCTTTTCTTTGGCTGCAAAGAACATAACCAATCTGATTTTGATATTGACCATCTGGCGGTGTCTATGTGTAGAACTGTCTCTCGCACTGTTATAAAATGGTGTTTGTTATAACCAGCAGGTTGTCTTGACAAAACTGTTAGCCCTTGCCCTGCTTTGTTTTTTACTCCAAGGCCAAAACTGCCTGCTACTCTGGGTGTATCTTGACTTCCTATTTTTGCATTCCAATCACTTATGATGAAAAGGACATGTTTTTTGATGTTAGTTCTGGAAGGTCTTGTAGGTCTTCATAGAACCACTCAACTTCAGCATCAGTGGTGGGGCATATACTTGCATTATAATAATATTGAATGGTTTTCCTTGGAAATGAACAGAGATCATTCTGTCGTTTTTGAGATTGCAACAAAGTACTGTATTTTGGATTCTTTTGTTTACGAGGGATACTCTATTTCTTCTAAGGGGTTCTCACCCACAGTAGTAGATGTAATGGTCATCTGAATTAAATTTGCATGTTCTTGTCCATTTTAATTCAGTGATTCCTAACATGTCGATGTTCAGTCTTGTCATCTTCTGCTTGACCATGTCCAATGTACCTTGATTCATTGACCTAACAATTATGTGATATTGTTCTTTATAGCATCGTACTAGCCTTGGAGTACAGAATGAAGCAGGGCAAAGGCTAATGGAGTTTTGCCAAGAGAACACACTGGTCATAGCAAACACCCTCTTCCAACAACACAAGAGAAGACTCTACACATGGACATCACCAGATGGCCAACACTGAAATCAGATTGATTACATTCTTTGCAGCCAAAGATGGAGAAGCTCTATACAGTCAGCAAAAACAAGACCAGGAGTTGACTGCAGCTCAGATCATGAACTCCATATTGCCAAATTTAGACATAAATTGAAAAAAGTAGGGAAAACCTCTAGACCATTCAGGTATGACCTGAATCAAATCCCTTATGATTATACAGTGGAAGTGAGAAATAGATTTAAGGGACTAGATCTGATAGACAGAGTGCCTGATGAACTATAGATAGAAATTCATGACATTGTTCAGGAGGCAGGGGTCAAGACCATCCCCAGAAAAAAGAAATTCAAAAAGGCAAAATGATTGTGTGAGGAGGCCTTACAAAAAGCTGTGAAAGGAAGAGAAGTGAAAGGTAAAGGAGAAAAGGAAATATATATCCATCTGAATGCAGAGTTCCAAAGAATAGCAAGGAGAGATAAGAAAGCCTTCCTCAGTGATCAGTGCAGAGAAATAGAGGAAAACAACAGAATGGGAAAGACTAGAGATCTCTTCAAGAAAACTAGAGATACCAAGGGAACATTTCATGGAAAGATGGGTACAGTAAAGACAGAAACAGTATGGACCTAGCAGAAGCAGAAGATATTAAGAGGTGGTAAGAATACACAGAAGAACTATGCAAAAAGGATCTTGACGACCCAGATAACAGTGATGGTGTGATCACTCACTTAGAGCCAGACATCCTGGAATGTGAAGCCAAGTGGGCCTTAGGAAGCATCACTATGAACAAAGCTAGTGGAGGTGATGGAATTCCAGTTAAGCTATTTCAAATCCTAAAAGATGATGCTGTGAAAGTGTTGTACTCAATATGCCAGCAAATTTGGAAAACTCAGCAGTGGCCACAGGACTGGAAAAATTCATTTTTCATTGCAATCCCAAAGAAAAGCAATGCCAAAGAATGTTCAATCAGAGATCAGATTGCTAATATCCGTTGGATCATAGAGAAAGCAAGAGAGTTCCAGAAAAACAGATCTATTACTTCTGCTTTATTGACTATGCCAAAGCCTTTGACTGTGGATCCCAACAAAGTATAGAACATTCTTAAAGCAATGGGAATACCAGACCACCTTACCTACCTCCTGAGAAATCTGTATGCAGGTCGAGAAGCAGCAGTTAGAACCAGACATGGAGCAACAGACTGGTTCCAAATTGGGAAAGGAGAACATCAAGGCTGTATATTGTTACCCTGCTTATTTAACTTATATGCAGAGTACATCATGAGAAATGCTGGGCTAGATGAAGCACAGGCTGGAATCAAGATTGCTGGGAGAAATATCAATAACCTCAGATACACAGATGACACCACCCTTATGACAGAAAGTGAAGAGGATCTAACAGCCTCTTGATGAAAGTGAAAGAAGAGAGTGAAAAAACTGGATTAAACTCAACATTCAAAAAATGAAAATCATGACATCCAGTCTCATCACTTCATGACAAATAAATGGGGAAACGATGGTAACAGTGAGACTTAGTGAGACTTTCTTAGGCTCCCAAATCACTGCAAATGGTGACTGCAGCCATGAAATGAAAAGATGCTTGCTCCTTGGAAGAACATTTTTGCCCAACCTAGAGAGCATATTAAAAATCATAGACATTCCTTTGCTGGCAAAAGTCCATCTAGTCAAAGCTTTGGTTTTTCCAGTAGTCATGTAACGGATGTGATAGTTGGACCATAAAGAAAGCTGAGTACTAAAAAATTGATGCCTTTGAACTGTGGTGTTGGAGAAGACTCTTGAGAGTCCGTTGGACTACAAGGATATCAAACCAGTCAATCCTAAAGAAAATCAGTCCTGAATATTTATTGGAAGGACTGATGCTGAAGCTGAAACTCCAATACTTTGGCCAGCTGATGCAAAGTACTGACTCATTTGAAAAGACCTTGATGCTGGGAAAGATTGAGGGCAGGAGGAGAAGAAGAAGACAGAGGATGAGATGGTTGGTTGGCATCACTGACTCCATGGACATGAGTTGGAGCAAGCTCCCAGAGCAAGCTCAACTGGTCACTGAGTCGGACACAACTAACGACTGAACTGAACTGAAGTTTGTCATAGCTTTTCTTTCAAGGGGCAAGTGTCTTTTCATTCCATGGCTGCAGTCACCATCTGCAGCGATATTGGAGCCCAAGTAAATAAAGTTGTCCCTGTTTCCACTGTTTCCCCATCTATTTGCCATGAAGTGATGGAACCAGATGCTATGATCTTTGTTTTTTGAATATTGAGCTTTAGGCTAACTTTTTCATTCTCCTCCTTCACTTTCATCAAGAGGCTCTTAGTTTCTCTTTGCATTCTGCCACGAGGGTGGTATCACCTGCATATTTGAGGTTATTTATATTTCTCTCAACAATCTTGATTCTAGCTTGTGCTTCCTCCAGTCCAGCATTTCTCATGATGTACTCTGCATAGAAGTTAAATAAGCAGGGTGACAATATACAGCCTTGATGTACACCTTTCCTAATTTGAAACCAGTCTATGGTTCCATGTCTAGTTCTAACTTTGCTCCTTGATCTATATATACTAGTAAGAGAGAGATAAGAAAACACAGTAGTTAGGCATATAGGCTGTTTCTGCCCTAGGGCTGATCAATATTGCCCAACTCTATGGTATTCTGGGGGCTCAACGGAGCTGATAACCTTCTTAATCAATTTTCCCCCCAAATTATTGATACAGGGATAATTATTTAATTGTTATTTTAAATGTAGCTGAGAGATTCAGAATGCATATCAAGTGAGCATGTACTACTGTTAGTAAGGAGCAGAAGAATTTTCAGGGTCCTGAGCCCCCGTTTCTTACTTAGAGGAACCCTCCAGTCATCATAGTGGTTTGGGCCATTATCAGGTTTATGTGTTTTCGCTTTTAATCATACATGGTTTAATTCTTGTCCTAGTGAGAATGATATTTAGAGGGAAGGAGAAAGAAATACTGATTAGGAAAAGGTTGAGAGACACCTAAAATCCTATTGAGATTGTCTTTGCCAGATCTGTGGCAAAGGCTCATATTAACTCTTTCTAATATAGCAGGGGAACTTTCCAAGGACCTTCAGGAACAAATGCTAAAAAGGAAAAATATAGCAATGATTATTATATTCAAGATGATATATGACATATCATTGATAGAAATAAAGACTGACTGTACTTCCATAGTATATTTTAAAACAAAATTTCCCTAAATATGTCAGAAACCTCCTCTCATATTTACTGATTTTGAGGCATAACACAAAAATTGTAAGCATAAACCATTAAACTTGTTACCCAAAATGCAAGAAACCCTTACGGATCACACAGATTCATATTTAGTGGTGTCTATATTGAATTATTTGATATGAAATTATGTTTCAAAGTACAGTTTTAGATACAGTCATTAGCAAAACTAATCATGATATATCTTTGATATTAACCTAACAGATGTCAGTTAGTAAATGATGATATTTTAAAATGATACTTTATAATCTAATACTTCAAATGCAATATATATGCATATATGTGTATCTGTATGATGTATCTACATCTCATAGTTAATTTGTATTTTGCTTAATATTGCTTCTTTAACACAAATGCATGAGGGTAAATGGTGATTCCATGGGTGATGGTATGACCAGCAGGACAGTAAAGAAGTAACCAACCAGCCACTATGGAGAACAGTGTGGAGATTCCTTAAAAAATTGCAAATAGAACTGCCTTATGACCCAGCAATCCCACTGCTGGGCATACACACTGAGAAAACCAGAATAGAAAGAGACACATGTACCCCAATGTTCATTGCAGCGCTATTTATAATAGCCAGGACATGGAAACAACCTAGATGTCCATCAGCAGATGAATGGATAAGAAAGCAGTGGTACATATACACAATGGAGTATTACTCAGCCATTAAAAATAATACATTTGAATTAGTTCTAAGGAGATGGATGGAACTGGAGCAGATTATACAGAGTGAAGTAAGCCAGAAAGGAAAACACCAATAGAGTATACTAACACATATATATGGAATTTAGAAAGATGGGGATGATGACCCTGTATGCGAGACAACAAAAGAGACTCAGATGTGTAGAGCGGACTTTTGGACTCTGGGGGAGAGGGAGAGGGTGGGATGAGATGGGAGAATGGCATTGAAACATGTATACTATCCTGTAAGAAACGAATCGCCAGTCTATGTCTGATGCAGGATGCAGGATGCTTGGGGCTGGTGCGCAGGGATGACCCAGAGAGATGATATGGGGTGGGAGGTGGGAAGGGGTTCATGTTTGGGGATGCATGTACACCCGTGGTGGATTCATGTCAATATTTGGCAAAACCAATACAGTATTGTAAAATAAAGTTAAAAAAAAAAAAGAAGTAACCAACCAAAGAATTCTCCATGGAGGCCTGTGGTGCTGGTGTCTTCTCAGACTCTGCACTTTTTATCTCATTCATAAGCTTTATTCTACATCAGTTTCTTGCCATTGACCCAGGATGAGCTATTTGCTGAGCTAGCCACTGACGCAGCAGGATCCCAGCTGGTCGTCTCCCCCTCCACAGGCCCCTGTTTTCTCAGTCATGGGAGACCTCTTATTCACCAAGTTTCACAGCAAGTTGTCTCTTCCTTGTTTCTAAAATGACCTTTCCATAGCAAATCCTTTTCATATTGTTGACTATTTGGGAGTTGAGGGTAAAATTAATTTGGCAGGATGATTCTTATGATTCTTATTAAAGTTTATTTCCAATAAGCCAGCATATGATAAGGAGGGATTAATCCAATGCAGAAGCACTGACATTTTCGGAGATTAAACAGAACACAAGTATTGAAGGCTGTCTTCCAAGTCTTGACCAGAAGGGTGATGGAAGTCTGGAGTTCCCGACTTTGATGTTCTCAGCCAACAGCCCATTTAAAATCAATTAATATGAGGCGAAAATGCTCTGTAAAGATGCAGAAGAGCCTTCAAATAAGGAGGTCTGCATGCTTCATAGCTAAGAGCTGACCTGATTCATGATAGTTCTGCTCTGTGAACATCCCCGTCCATAGGGCTCATTTCCTTTATTAGTGCCAGGCACAAGGGCAGAGGGGAGTCATGTGGTTTCCCCAGCTTACCACAAAATTGTAAGGAATAATTAATGAAGGGACTATACTGGAACCTATTTTCAACTCACTTGATATAATTTCATTTTTTAGATGCACAACTGAGAGTTTCCAAATAAAAATAAATGTACATTCTTCAGCTAATCGGCTGCTGTTTTAATTATTATTGCTATTGGTTAACAATAATACTCCTGCTGCCAATACTCTGCAACACTATTCTGTCCCACCTCCAAATGTATACTATTATTATTACTAGCAGAGTATTACTGTGATTTTTTATAGCTTTTAAGGGTCTGGGACCTGGAATTCAGGCTGCTAGTGTTCAAACATTTTTTTCTCTTTCATTTTCTAACTCTGAGTTTAAACCAGTTACTAAGCCTGTTTCAACTGGTCATCTCATCTGGAAAATGGGCATCATCATATTTGCTTTGTGATCTTTAAGGAATATTACAATTAAAAAAATTCCTTTGGGGCATATTAAAGGGATTGAATTTCCCCATGTATCTGAAGGTGAGCGTGGTCAGGTGACTTGCACTTGTGAGTAAGGGTGATTGCACATCTTCCAGGCAGATGTTTTAAGAGGCAGTGGAAAACTTGCCATGTCCTACATCCCTTCTGCATCATAGTGTAGGGTTATCATCTGAGTCTCTGACTGAATATGTGGAGCAGATTCTTCATACAATCCATGAGGGGCATGGATCATGAGTGGCAAGTAAATCCTACTTGATTTAAGCACTTGAGATGTTGAATTACTTATTTTTGTTACATAAACAAATATCCTATCTTAATCTAGCTGCTAGAATAACCCGGTTAGTCAGGGTGGGTTAAGTTTGCTGCTGTAACACACAGCCCCATAATGACACTATGTAGCCCCAAACTATATACTATATGTACATCATGAGTTGACTGGGGACTCTTCTCCATGTCATTCTCACCTAGGGACTCAGGCTGACAGAATAGCTGGTAAATTCCTGGTTGTCATGGCAGAACAGAAGGAGCATGGAAAACCATGCATGGACTCATAAAGCCTCTTGAAACCCTGCATAGCATTTTTGCTCATGCCTGGGGGACTCCTACTAACTGAAAGCGTGCAGGGGACAGTATTCCTACCTCTGCTTTAGAGAACTATGGTTACTACAGGTAATATATTAATGAACAGCACTAACATTATAACTGGTTCCAAATCGGGAAAGGAGTATGTCAAGGCTGTATATTGTCATCCTGCTTAACTTATATGCAGAGTACATCATGAGACATGATGGGCTGGAGGAAGCACAAGCTGGAATCAAGATTCCCAGGAGAAATATCAATAACCTCACATACGCAGATGACACCACCTTTATGGCAGAAAGTGAAGAAGAACTAAAGAGCCTCTTGATGAAAGTGAAAGAGGAGAGTGAAAAAGTTGGCTTAAAGCTCAACATTAAGAAAACTAAGATCATGGCATCTGGTCCCATCACTTCATGGCAAATAGACAGGGATACAGTGGAAACAGTGACAGACTTTATTTCTTTGGGCTCCAAAATCACTGCAGATAGTGACTACAGCCATGAAATTAAAAGACACTTACTCCTTGTTAGAAAGTTATAACCAACCTAGACAGCATATTAAAAAGCAGAGACATTACTTTGCCAACAAAAGTCAGTCTAGTCAAAGCTTTGATTTTTCCAGTAGTTATGTATGGATGTGAGAGTTGGACTGTAAAGAAAGTTGGGCACCCAAAAATTAATGCTTTTGAGCTGTGGTGTTGAAGAAGACTCTTGAGAGTCCCTTGGACAGCAAGAAGATCCAACCAGTCCATCCTAAAGGAAATCAGTCCTGAATATTCATTGAAAAGACTGATGTTGAAGCTGACACTTCAATACTTTGGCCACCTGATGTGAAGAACGGACTCATTTGAAAAGACCCTGATGCTGGGAAAGATTGAGGGCGGGAAGAGAAGGGGACGAAATAGGATGAGATGGTTAGATGGCATCATCGAGTCAACGAACGTGAGTTTGAGCATGCTCCAGGAGTTGGTGATGGACAGGGAGGCCTGGCGTGCTGGAGTCCATGGGGTTGCAAAGTCACACATGACTGAGCAACTGAACTGACCGACTGACTGACAAATTTTACATCTGTTCTCCATTATCTAGTACATCATCTAACATGCATATCTATAATGTTACCAGCTTAAAATTTTATATTTTTATGTGTAAACAGCCTGGGTACAGAACAGGATTTGTAAGCAATTTACATCTTAATTCCAGGGTTAAAAAATATTTGATAATATCTTTCCAGGTGGAAATTTTATAATTTGGACAATTTTTATTAACTTGTATAGAAAATATTCTTTAAGAAAGAAGAAAAAATATGAGCTTTATCTTCTCCAATACTTACTTATCAAGGCCTTTTATGAGAATATTAAGCTTGGGACTCCTTTACTTTAGGCTCAAGGACATTTAAAGGAACAGCTACACAACTTCTCCAATTTCATTTTGTTTCATTCTAGTTTATCCAAAAAAGAAAAAATGCTTATTGTGATTATGTTATAATGCAAGTTATAATCATTTGTGTACTGCCTGTCATGTATACCTCATTACCACTCTGCAAAGAAATAACTGTATAAATTACTACATTTGCAAGATTGACTTAATTGGTTTAGTTTGATTTCAAATCTAAACTTTATTAATATATGCTCAAACTTATTAGTTGGTTATACATGTCATATTGACTACGAATTTGATTTTAATAAAACAGAAGAAAATAAAAGGAATAATGTCTCTGACACTATTGAAACAATTTTTCTCATTTTAATGAGGAATCTATCTAGTGTTTTAATGCATTCCTACATGCAACTATTCATCTGAAACTTTCAATAATGTGTGACCGTGTTGCCCGCACAGAACTCCTAAACCACCTGAAGGCTGAGCAGTTTGCCTGGATAGAAAAATGAATTCTGCTTCCTAGAAAACAGAAGGGACAAGTAGAATGTGAGGATCAATGAAGATTAATGGCATATTGTGTGTTATAAATTAAAATAGAGAAAATGTAGTCTCCTGGGGTTCATTAGGGACTGATTGGGGTCCACACTGTTGTTCTAAAATCCAGCAGCAGAACTTTTGGTCTGAAATGCAGATATCGACACAACCCTGCTGGTTGGCAGTGAGAGAGGTATGTGTATGATGGAATTTGTGGATTTAGTGAAATGGAACAGAGCTACCATACCAGTATTTGTCAAGGTTTCATGATGGGTATGACACATTCAGTTCAGTTCAGTCGCTCAGTCATGTCTGACTTTTGCGACCCCATGAATCGCAGCAGGCCAGGCCTCCCTGTCCATCACCAACTCCTGAAGTTCACTCAGACTCAGGTCCATCGAGTCAGTGATGCCATCCAGCCATCTCATCCTCTGCCGTCCCCTTCTCCTCCTGCCCCAATCCCTCCCAGCATCAGAGTCTTTTCCAATGAGTCAGTTCTTCACATGAGGTAGCCAAAGTACTGGAGTTTCAGCTTTAGCATCAGTCCTTCCAAAGAAATCCCAGAACTGATCTCCTTCAGAATGGACTGGTTGGATCTCCTTGCAGTCCAAGGGACTCTCAAGAGTCTTCTCCAACACCACAGTTCAAAAGCATCAATTCTTCAGCGCTCAGCCTTCTTCACAGTCCAACTCTCACATCCATACATGACTACTGGAAAAACCATAGCCTTGACTAGATGGACCTTAGTCGGCAAAGTAATGTCTCTGCTTTTGAATATACTATCTAGATTGGTCATAACTTTTCTTCCAAGGAGTAAGCATCTTTTAATTGCATGGCTGCAATCACCATCTGCAGTGATTTTGGAGCCCCCAAAAATAAAGCCTGTCACTGTTTCCACTGTTTCCCCATCTATTTCCCATGAAGTGATGGGACAAGATGCCATGATCTTCATTTTCTGAATGTTGAACTTTAAGCCAACTTTTTCACTCTCCTCTTTCACTTTCATCAAGAGGCTTTTTAGTTCCTCTTCACTTTCTGCCATAAGGGTGGTATCATCTGCATATCTGAGGTTATTGATATTTCTCCTGGCAGTCTTGGTTCCAGCTTGTGTTTCTTCCAGTCCAGCGTTTCTCATGATATACTCTGCATAGAAGTTAAATAAGCAGGGTGACAATATACAGTCTTGACGTACTCCTTTTCCTATTTGGAACCAGTCTGTTGTTCCATGTCCAGTTCTGAGTGTTGCTTCCTGACCTGCATACAGATTTCTCAAGAGGCAGGTCAGGTGGTCTGGTATTCCCATCTCTTTCAGAATTTTCCGGAGTTTGTTGTGATCCACACAGTCAAAGGTTTTGGCATAGTCAATAAAGAAGAAATAGATGTTTTTTTCTGGAACTCTCTTGCTTTTCCAATGATCCAGCGGATGTTGGCAATTTGATCTCTGGTTCCTCTGCCTTTTCTAAAACCAACTTGAACATCAGTAAATTCATGGTTCATGTATTGCTGAAGCCTGGCTTGGAGAATTTTGAGCATTACTTTACTAGTGTGTGAGATGAGTGCAATTGTGTGGTAGTTTGAGCATTCTTTGGCATTGCCTTTCTTTGGGACTGGAATGAAAACTGAACTTTTCCAGTCCTGTGGCCACTGCTGAATTTTCCAAATTTTCTGGCATACTGAGTGTAGCACTTTCACAGCATCGTCTTTCAGGATTTGAAATAGCTCAACTGAAATTCTATCACCTCCACTAGCTTTGTTCGTAGTGATGCTTTCTAAGGCCCACTTGCCTTCACATTCCAGGATGTCTGGCTCTAGATGAGTGGTCACACCATCGTGATTATCTGGGTCGTGAAGATCTTTTTTGTACAGTTCTTCTGTGTATTCTTGCCACCTCTTCTTAATATCTTCTGCTTCTGTGACACATTAGTGACAGGTAAACCTGTGCATGTCTCTGAAAAATCTGGGGCCAGAGTTCACAGATGGTCTCATGCTGCTTATCAGTGAGTGTGTTTCCCTCTTGACTTTGCTGCTGGGAAACTGGCGATTGATTCTGTAATACAGTTTAAGTATTTTTGCAGAACCTGAGACATTTGGGGGTACTGTTCAGTATTTTATCAAATCTCATATGCTCTTTTTTTTATTACTTCAAGTTGTTTCTATGAAAGCACACAAGGGATGAGTGAATGCATAAATCAATTCATCAACATTCATATGATGAAATACCAATCTTTAAAGTCACAGTGATGAGATAAAGACTCTCTAGAGGCCAAAATATTTCATAAGCCACATAATATGTAAACCTATAGCTACTGAGGACGTTATTGAAATGGAATCTAGTTGGAAACTTGTGGAAAATCTCAGAGATATTGTGAGCCAGAAATGTATTCGATTTTCAAGGAAATAGTGGGAAGTGTGGTCTAGAAAATTTTTCTTTTCTTGAGAGATAAAAAGAGAGCCAACTGATTTAGGGAAAAACATGTTGGCATCTAAGTGAGAAAACTTCTTGAATGTCAGCTTTGATGGTAGAGCCAATACTCACTGTGAGTAAAAATGGGGAAACGTTGTTAGTGTTAACAAGCTCCCTGCATATCTTGGGTAGCCCCAAATTGCTCCAGTCCTGATGCAGCATAACTAGCTGGCTTAGTGAACATGTTGAAGTGGAAGAGAGAGGTGTGATTTGGGTAGTGGGCCCCTGATTCATCCAGAATTAATCACATGGTGGTGAGGTGGGAAGAACAGGTTGTTATCTGCAACCACTACGACAGTGGAATTAAGTTCCTGAGGCTGGTGTTCCTATCAGTCTACTGGTGGAGGAGAATCCAGAGGGATCCCAAACCACTGTGAAGTTGTACCTTAGAGACAGCAAGTAGGCCAGAGGCTCCCATTAGGTGGCTTGTTGACAAGGAACATGTCTTTAATAGACTAAGCGGCTGTGATGGCAACAAAGTTTGTGTGTGTGTGTGTGTGTGTGTGTGTGTGTGTGTGTGTGTTTACCTGTACCTGTGTGTTGGCGGAGCTCCAAACCAAGGTGGAATTGTGATTATGGAAGGTGGGCAGGGCCGGAACAGAGTCTTTGTAATGACATCCTCACATGCAGGTTTTGTGAGGAAATGACATAGCAACTCTTGGTCCAACCACTTATTAAAGTACTTTACATACAATAGCTCACTTAATGTTTTGAACTCAGTGATGTAGATGCTGTTATAACCACTTTCCAGAAGAGGAAATGGAGACATGAAACACTTATCTCGCTTTCCCGTAATCACTGAACTTCAAAGCCTGGGAACTCAGGCAATGGGACTTCTGACTTGGCCACCTGGCCTCAGAGTTGCTGTTCTGAGTCCCTGCTCAGAATGGCACTGGCATCTGTGAGCTGCTATCAAGATATATTTTAGAAGGGCAGACACAGGGTGTGTTCAACTCCTCTTCCCCTCTCCACAATCACCTAATACCTGCACCCTGTTTTTGAGCTTGGCTCTCCAACAGAGAATGAATCCCTTTTACTGAAAAACAGATTCATCGGTGGAGATTTGCTACCATCACCTTCCACCTAACTGATCTGTGAGGAATGGATTTCTTCACGTGTGCATCTCAAGGACCTGAGGTTGGGTCTTAGTCTTTTCTTTTACTTAAGTTAACCCATTTCGTCTGCTGTGACCATCTTGGCTGAGTATGGCGTCTTTGGCCAAGCTTCTAAAAAATGGTAGATTCTCCTTCATCCTGTTTCCAGGAAAACGGGTCCCATACTGCCCTGGAAAGGTATAATGCAAGAAAGAGCCCAAGGGAGCCTCTGCAGGTGAAAGAAAGTCTGTCTCTCTCAGTTAAAGCAAAATTCAACAAAAAGCTGCATCCAATTCATAGTTAAGCTCTCAGAAACTGGACTCATTAGCACCCCTAAGTAGGGACAGCATCATCAATTATCTCACAACTCCTAGAGCCTTGCTTTTGTCACAGATCATGGCCAGACAAGTGCCTGCTTTGCAGGGGAACATCCCTCTGTAATAACTGGCTATAAAGACCATTAGTGGTGACATTCCTTCTGCCTCTGATCTGCAATAGCTTCCAATTACCATTGACAAGATATCAGAAGATAATCCACTGCCAGGCAGGAGTATTGAAAGCCATAGCTCTGCTCCTTGAAAAGGGTAAAGGATAGAAAATGTTAGTTGTATCCAGTAAGGTAATTTTTCTTCAAAGTAAACAATTGAGATGCAATGATGGAAAGAAAGCAAAAAAGAAGAAAATAAGATGGCATTGCCCCTAACTGCTTCCTAGATTTCTCTCTGTCTCTTTTATTTCTCTCCATCTCAATTTATTCTAGATCTGTCTCTTGCCCCCTGTTTACTTTTAAATTTTCTTTATCTTCCCCAAGATTCATGATAGCAATTAACACCTATAACAGAAATTTAAGGGATGTCAGTTACCTGGGAGTTCTACCAGCAATTAGAATGTTATCAGGATAAATTTAAATTCCAACCAAAGAAAAAATCACTTAAAAATCTTCAGTGACATTTTAATACTGGAAACAAAACTCTTCCCAGATCTCATGGGTAATGCTTTGTGCATAGAAAGACCTTTTTAAATAAATGTCATGTAGGACAGGGAGGGCTTTCCTGCTTAGAGTAGACCAGGCAGCTTTTCAGAGGCTCCAGGCCACACCACTAGGTTCTCCGAAGAATGAAGGCTTATATATGGTCCATGCTTGGAGGACCCCAGCAGGCAGGGTTTCACCAGGAAAACAGAGCTACCATGAGTAGCATGAAATGAGGGCTTTATTATGGGAAACAGACCTGGTGCCAAAAAATGCAGCAAGGCTGGGTCAGTGCAATCCAGAGGAGGAACCAGAGAATCCGAGCATCAGCTGTTAGCGTGTCTGACTGCAGCTCTGGTGTGGATGCCATTAGAACCAGAAGGGATATTCTGTAGCCAACACTCAGGGCATAAACCCTGGAAGAAGGGGCCTGTAGAAGGCTATGGCAGCGGTTGCTCCTGTGTAGGCGTCACCTCCACAGCCAAGCACCTGGCGGTGGGCCTGGGCTGCAGTGAGGAGGAGATTTTGACCAGTGTCTGAAGCGACGAGCTGGAGCAGCCGACCATCTGCCTTTGCCATGGCTGCACCGTGCCATCCTGGCATTTGGTGAGTAAGGACTTCTGTTTCATTTCTTCCTTCCAAGTCTCAAGCAAGTTCTTCTTGGGCTGGCCCTAACTGGGGGCAAGCAGAGACAGAATTCTAGGAATTCTTGGAAACATGGCTGCGAGCAGTAGCCAACTTGACATCACATAATCCATCCCCTCTGACTCTACAGTAACTCATTCACCTCAACTCTCTGGCTACTTAGTATTTCAATAAACATGTCCTGGGTACTCCTCACTATTCTAGGCATTAGCATGTCATAAAAAGAAAACAAAACATGGTTTTGACCTCTAAGTAGCTCATAGTCTACTTAGCAGAGAGAGGTGTGAATAAAAGCAAAAATTCAACGAATCCAATGTGATAAATATAGCATTTCAGTTATGAACAAAGTTAGAAATGTCAAGGAACAGACTCAAAGGGAGTCAGAGAGGGCTTTCATCAAGTATAAAATGGTAATGAATACAACCCAGCAATTCAGCGCCTAGCATCTACCTAAGAGAAAGGAAAACATGTACAAGCAAAGACTTCTATATGGCAGCATCAGAAATAATGATACCAAACTGAAAACAATTCAAATGTCCATAAAGTGGTGAACGGAAAACACCGCCTAGGACGTGCACACCACTGAGTGCCGTGCAGCTGTCAGAAAGGAACACAGTGATGTCACAGGTAACAGCACAGGTGAGCTGTGACATCATTATGCCAAACAATAGATGCCAGAAATACTACATGAATACGTGTTTGCCCAGGGCTCAGAGCATGGATTGATTGCATATAAAAATGAGGGAATTTGGGGGTTGAGAGAAGTGTTCTTACATAATTGCATAAATGTATTAAAACCCATCGAACTATGTACTTACAATGAGTAGGATATGTAAGTTAAACCTCAATAAAGCTGTTAAAAATGTTACTTTTTTCTCACTTGGTAGGTCATGGTAGAAACCCTAAGGTGATGAATATATCACAAACACACTTTGATGTGAATTCTCTGAGAATCTGGCTCTCGTATTCAGAGATCCACTCTGTTAGGTTGGCTAATGCTAGCAGCTGAAACAGACAAATTCTGATATCTTAGCAATTTAAAGGAATACAGGTGTATTTCCTATTGTACTAAGTCTACAGCACTGCTCCTCATTGGTAGGCGGTCTCCTTCAAATGCTCTTCAGGGACTTAGACCGTTCCCACCTTGAGATTCTTCTACTTCCAGTGTAGATTTTAAGGATGTGTTTTCACTGGCATCAAGTCAAGGGAAGATAAAGAGAGGAGGGGGTTGGTGGGGCTGTAAGTGATAAGCATCACGTCCACTCTTTCAGTTGGCTGAGACTCCAGCATGTGGCTGTACCTGTGGGCCAGGAGGCCTAGGGAAGTAGTCTAGCTCTGTGCCTGGGACAAACAGCAAGCATTTGAAGAAATACTAGCTGTGTTCCAGCCCACCAGCTAGCTGCATTTCCCTTCTTATCTCTTTTTACTTGCTTGTTGGAGGTTTACATAGAGACACACTGGGAAGTCTCTCAGAAGTCTTCTCCAGTGATGATTGATGCTAATGGGGACATCCTTGCTGACAGTATGGTCACGAGCATGGCGAGGCTGATCAGATGACCCATTTTTCGCTGCATCGATGCACACAGCTCTTTGTCTGGAGCAAGTTGTAGAAAACAAGGAGCAAGATTGCACCAGTACCTGAACTGCTCTGTATTATAAATTAAATGGAGGCAGAAATTACAAGCATCATCCCTCTTTGACACTTCTGTTTTTCTTTGGGGACTTGGGAATTAGTGTGAGGCCTGCGACTCTAGCAATTGGGAGAAATGAGTGAGCTTAGCCTTCTAAGGGTCCTGTTTGGTGTAATGGAGCAGGCGTGATGACAGCAGGTCTGAGCAAAGAGACAGCTGCTATTTACAGAGAAGATCAATGCAGCCACCTATGTTATCAATATGCCAGCTAATGAGAGTTTTCCACCCAGGGACCATGGGAGAAGTCATAAAAACAATGATGCCCTCTTTGTTGACAGACCCTAAACTATTTCATGCTCAGCTCTACTAATTCCCTGTCTCATAAAGAATTTATCTAAGAAGGTTTATTAAAGCTCTCAGCATCCTCATCAAACAGTCCTAGCGTGGCAGGAAGAAGATATTGATGTATTGTCCATTGTCAGCTGTGCATGGGATCGCAGAGAAGAGCTGGATGCTTGTTGCATCTTCATGATGGAAGGGCAGAGGTGCTTAATTACACTGAAGCACTATTATCCCAGCAGCACTTCAGTTATCACTGTAAACACTTGAAATCTTTAGGATGAACTGCCCTGATTTGATAGTGGTAATTGACTGGAAAGGAACATTGAAAACTGTCTCTGCTTGTACATTTACACTTGTCTTAGGATATTATGTGTTCCTGCCTGAAACCTCCCGAGGCTGTCCCTCCAGCCTCAACCCTGTGTGTTCAGACCCCACCTCCCTCTCACTCATCACAGCTCTGCTACTCCGTGTCTTCCAAAGAAAACCAAGGGTGGTGTGCCCCAGTGCGGTCTGTGTTTGCTGTTCTCACTGTCTGGAGTCTCTTTCCCCAGAAATTCACAAGACTGGATCTTCTTCACCCCTTAGTTTTCGGTTGAAATGTCACCTCCTCAAGGAGGGCTTTCTTCACTCTTCTCCACCCACATCACATCATCCTGTCTTGTATCCTTTGAAATGATTTATCACCACAATGCTAACTTAATTTTTCTCTTTGCTTCCTGTCTGTCTGTCCCAAAAGAATGTGAATCTCGTAGTCTCATAAAGGCAGAGATCTCTTCTTGCTTTGTTCACCATGATTCCTAGAACCCAGAACAGTGCTGGGTACATAGAGGTATGGAAACAGACAAAGAGCATCCAAATGAGAATAAGCAAAGGCTGTTAATCCAGAGCTTGTTAGAGCGATGGAGTCAGGCTCTGCCAAATGCAAGTGACTCAAAGGCCAGCAGAAGAGTGGGAAGCTTGATAGTGGGAAAAGGAAAACCAGGAAAGCATCAGCTGACCCTGATGGAGGCTGCTGGTGTGGGGAAGCCAGAGCTGACCTGCTGAGCATCGTCCCATGAGATAGGATTTGGGGACATACTTGGCTCTCTCCACTTGCTCCCACCTTGGAAGTGGGAAAGATTAGGGGCAAAAATCAGGAGAGCTGTCAGTTATTGGTGAGCTCCTGGATGTGTGGGGCTGGCAGCTGCAGTGGTTGTAGTTTGGCTTTCTGGGCTGGTGGCTGTGGATTGTGGGTCAGAGTTCTATGATTCGCTGCGGTCTGATCATTGTCCCTTCGTATTTTCAGTCTATCTAAAGCAACTCAGTGCAAATTTGTTACCTCGGGGTCTTCCCTGCATCTTCAGAACCTTTGATTTTGCATCTGGCATTCATCTTTGTTCCCATCCTCACACATTCCTGTCTCTTACCCGGTAATGTTTATACTTCCTCTGTGGCCTCATTTTGGCTGTTTATCTCAAATGGCTATTTATTTCAGGGGCTCCCACAACTCTACACTCATATCCCCTGCCAGCATCATTCTCTGAGTGAGGAGGATCCTCAGGCACTAGTTCCTCTCCAAACTCTATCCTTGGTTCTTCCTCTTCATTTAATTCAGATTTTCTTTTCAACATGTGTCCTCTTTTATTCCTTCTCCATTGGCACCGTCTCTGCCAAATTCTTACATTCCTGCCAAGCATGGAATCCCTTTCCTTACTTTCTTTGTTGGAACTACACCTGATCCTGGGCTTTTCTGTGATGTTCAGGCTGCCCCACCGCACTTGGCCACTTAATGTAATGCAATCCCTTTACGCCATCTCTTGCTTCCATCTCAACAAATATTACTGAGAATCTCCAGATGACGAGTAGGTCCAAGGGCCAACGTGTTTTCTTTCCTGGTTCTCTCTTACCACTAAAAATAAACCTGTTTTGTAAGGGACATAAATGGAGACCAGCAGCACCACTGAGGTCCTTTTCATTCTTGAGATTCAGTGATCCTCCATCAGATGTTAGCACAGCAAGAGGTCTTCTGCTCAATCATCAAAGACTTCCTTACTCAGAGACCTGCCTTTTCTCAGCTGGGTGGAAGCAGAACAGGTAGAAACAAAAGGTTTAAAAAAGAAAAGAAAAGCATGCAAAAATGGCTTAAGTTTCCCACAGCACTCCTTACCCTACAGGTTTAAATGGCTTATTGTCACAGTTGGCTGATTAGCTAAGCATCACTTAGTCATAATTATCCTGAGGTAAACTGTATACATGCTCCCCATTTTCCTCTTAAGGGTATGAGGACTCAGAGGACAGGAATAAAGTGTGACATAGTTTATTTATAGAGCCAAATCAGGGCTGGCTCACCGCAAGCACTTAAATGCTATTGATAAATAATGCACATGCTGGAGCCTTGGTCTGGAACTGAATTGAACCTGGAGTTCAAACACATTCTCCCTCTGGTTATATCTGATTCATATCCTAGCAAAACACATCCATGAAGTTATATGTAAGTGACTAGAGGAGTGAGAAAGAGCCCCAGAGAAATGAAGTTTGTGCATTCTGAGCTATCGAGAAGTGTTATCCTAGAAACATAAATTTATGGCTTAAGACAAGGGTTCTGTGACAGGCTTAGCATTTACCTTCTTCTGGCTGGTTTGGAAATGTAAGGACATAGAAGAGGACGATTACTGGATTCTAAGCGATGAGTATGCAATTTTCCAGCCGGCAATTCAGAGAGGGTGATGTGTTAAGACTATAAGGAAGATGCAGTACTTCCTACTCTCAATGAGCTTATAGTTTATTACATGTCAAATTCCAGGAAACTTACCAAAGGACTTCCATGGCCTGTCTTACATATCGTTTACTGTCTCATCTTTTACCACTCCTGATCTAGAAATATGCATTACATATAAAACCCTACTTCTTGTCTTCCCACCTTTATTTATATCATCAGTTCTACCAGGCATGCTCTGTCCCTTTTCCCTCTTTCTGAGGGACCCTTACTCAGCCTGTAAGTTGTGGCTTGGGTGTACTGTCCTCCAGGAAGACTTAGACTGAATCAAGTACATCTCTTTTTGTTTCTTGAGCATTCTGTGAATGGGGCTAAGTGATTCTGAGCAACGCTTATCTCAGTGGACATTGACCCTGTTTTCTTGCTTGTTTTCTCTGGCCTGTGAGACCTTTAGGGGTGAGAATTTGGGCTTATTCATCTTTGGGCACCTGTGACCTGCGGCGACACTGTATCACTGGAGGCTTAACACAAATGTGATGAGGGAATGGATTGTTGGCTCAGGTGGGCTGGTTCCACTGTTGCTGTTGTTCAGTTGCTGATTTATGTCTGACTCTTCTCCTCTCCACGGACTATAGCACACAGTCTCCCCTGTCCTCCACTGTCTGCTGGAGTTCACTCAATTTCATGCTGTTGAGTTGGTGACACTATCTAACCATTTCATCCTCTACCACCCCCTTCTCCTTTTGTTCTCAATCTTTCCCAGCATCAGGGTCTTTCCCAATATGTTGGCTCTTCACATCAGGTGGCCAAAGTACTGGAGCTTCAGCTTCAGCATCAGTCCTTCCAGTGAATATTCAGGATTGATTTCCTTTAGGGCTAATAGGCTTGATCTCTTTGCTGTCCAAGGGACTCTCAAGAGTCTTCTCCAACACCGCAATTCGAAAACATCAGTTCTTCAGTGCTCAGCCTTCTTTGCAGTCCAGCTCTCACATCCATACATGATTACTGGAAAAACCATGGCATTGACTATATGGACCTTTGTCAGCAAAGTGATGTCTCTGCTTTTTAATACACTGTCTAGGTTTGTCACAACTTTCCTTCCAAGGTGCAAGTGTCTTTAAATTTCATGACAGTAGTCAACATTCACAGTGATTTTAAAGCCCAAGAAAATAAAATCTGTCACTGTTTCCACCTTTTGTCCTTCAGTTTGCTATGAAGTGATAAGACCAGTTGCCAGGATCTTAGTTTTTTGAATATTGAGTTTTAAGCCAGCTTTTTCACTGTCCTCTTTCACCCTCATCAAAAGGCTCTTGAATTCCTCTTCACTTTCTGCCATTAGAGTGGTATCATCTGTATATCTACAGTTGTTCATATTTCTCCAGGCAATCTTGATTCCAGCTTTTGGTTCATCCAGCCTGGCATTTCGAATGAAATACTTGGTTGATTCCATAGGGGTTCAGATACTCTTGTGAGTCCACATGCTTACAAGATGTTTTCCTTCAAAGTCAAAAACTGCCTTGGATAAAATTATATTTATTGTCAATTTGGATAATATATTTGAGAGTCCTCAGTCACTGATATTTAAGGAAATAATCAGAATTTTACTTTTAGGGAATTTTTCTGGAAGTCCTGTGATTTTAAAAAAGTGTGCTTTCACTGCCAAGAGCTCAGGTTTGGTCCCTGCTGGGAAAACTAGGATCCCACAAGCCAGGCAGCATGGCCAAAAAAATAAAAATAAAAGAGAACTTTGTGTTTTGCATTTTGACAGTTAATTTCATGGAACATATAACATTTATTTAGGTGAGGAAAGACTGGGACTGGAATGATAAATAAGAGNTTCCTATAGTTTGTTTCTCTTATTGATGTATAAGTACTTTTAGTATATTAAGGATACTCTCTTTTTTATATGATTGTAAACATTTCCTAGATTATTTGGTTTTTAATTTTGTTTATGACTTTTAAACATAATTTAGACATATAAAATAAAGCCCTTCATGTTTACTACCCACCCTGCATGAAACTTCAGAATGAACTCCTGCTTGTCACATGGTCTGAGTTAAGGAATTTGCTTTAATTTGAGAAAGAGGAAATTTAGGAGACCAGGATGGACAAGAGAGGGGAAGGCTCGAGTGATCTACGATTGTTGGTTAGAAGATAGGTATTTTCCCATATCAAGAAATTTTTTTTTTACCAATAATTCATAAAAGTTTCCAGCCTGAAGGAGGATTAATATGTTCAGTTCCGTTCAGTTCAGTCACTTAGTCGTGTCTGACTCTGTGTGATCCCATGGACTACAGCACACCAGGCCTCCCTGTCCATCACCAACTCCCGGAGCTTACTCAAACTCATGTCCATCAAGTCAGCCATCCAACCATCTCATCCTCTGTTGTCCCTTTCTCCTCCTGCCTTCAATCTTTTCCAGCATCAAGGTCTTTTCCAATGAGTCAGTTCTTCACATCAGGTGGCCAAAGTGTTGGAATTTCAGCTTTAGCATCAGTACTTCCAATGAATATTCAGGACTGGTTTGCTTTAGGATTGACTGGTTTGATCTCCTTGCAGTCCAAGGGACTCTCAAGAGTCTTCTCTGACACCACAGTTCAAAAGCATCGATTCTTCAGCACTCAGCTTTCTTTATGGTCCAACTCTCACATCCATACATGACTAGTGGAATTAGAATAGCTTTGACTAGATGGACCTTTGTTGGCAAAGTAATGTCTCTGTTTTTTGATATGCTGTCTAGGTTGTCATAGCTTATCTTCCAAGGAGCAAACATCATTTAATATCATGGCTGCAGTCACCATCTGCAGTGATTTTGGAGCCCCCCAAAATAGTCTCTCACTGTTTCCATTGTTTCCCCATTTATTTGCCATGAAGTGATGGGACCTAATGCCATGGTCTTAGTTTTTTGAATGTTGAATTTTAAGCCAACTTTTCAGCTCATATGTTAAGCTGATAATATACATTTTTAAGCTTCTCTGACCTATTGCTATATTTCATTAATAAATTTCTTATTAACAAGTCATCCTCATATTTTGGGGGCTTCCCAGGTGGCACAGTGATGAAGAATCTGATTGCCAATGTAGTAGACACAAGAGACATGGGTTTGATCCCTGGGTGGGGAAGATCCCACCCTGGAGGAGGAAATGGCTACCCACTCCTGTATTCTTGTCTGGAAATTTCCATGGATGGAGGAGTCTAGTGGATTATAGTCCATGCGGTTGTAAAGACTCAGACGTGATTGAGCACAACAGTCCTCATATTCTTGGAATAAACTCTAGTTTATTAAGGAGAGAGATTTTTAAAATATAATATTAAACTTAGCTAATATTTTATTCAGAATTTTTGCAATATTCATTAGTGAAATTCATTAATGACTATTTCCTCATTTTGTGTCATGTGGTAAGAAGTACTGAGTGGATCTTTTTTGAAAAGAATATTTCTGTGGTCAAGTAATTATAATGAATATATATTATAATGAATATATATATATAGTCACCACAGGACTGGAAAAGGTCAGTTTTCATTCCAATCCCAAAGAAAGGCAATGCCAAAGAATGCTCTAACTACCACACAATTGCACTCATCTCACACGCTAGTAAAGAAATGCTCAAAATTCTCCAAGCCAGGCTTCAGCAATATATGAACCACGAACTTCCAGATGTTCAACCTAGTTTTAGAAAAGGCAGAGGAACCAGAGATCAAATTGCCAACATCTGCTAGATCATGGAAAAAGCAAGAGAGTCCCAGAAAAACATCTATTTCTCCTTTATTGACTATGCCAAAGCCTTTGACTGTGTGGATCACAACAAACTCTGGAAAATTCTGAAAGAGATGGGAATACCAGACCACCTGACCTGCCTCTTGAGAAACCTATATGCAGGTCAGGAAGCAACAGTTAGAACTGGACATGGAACAACAGACTGGTTCCAAATCGGGAATGGAGTATGTCAAGGCTGTATTTTGTCACCCTGCTTATTTAACTTATATGCAGAGTACATCATGAGAAACGCTGGACTGGAAGAAGCACAAGCTGGAATCAAGATTGGTGGGAAAAATATCAATAACCTCAGATATACAGATGACACCACGCTTATGGCAGAAAGTGAAGAGGAACTAAAAAGCCTCTTGGTGAAAGTGAAAGAGGAGAGTGAAAAAGTTGGGTTAAAGCTCAACATTCAGAAAACTAAGACCAGGGCATCCGGTCCCATCACTTCATGGGAAATAGATGGGAAAACAGAGGAAACAGTGTCAGACTTTATTTTTTGGGGCTCCAAAATCACTGCAGATGGTGACTGCAGCCATGAAATTAAAAGAGGCTTACTCCTTGGAAGGGAAGTTATGACCAAACTAGATAGCATATTCAAAATCAGAGACATTACTTTGCCAACAAAGGTCTGTCTAGTCAAGGCTATGGTTTTTCCAGTAGTCATGTATGGATGTGAGAATTGGACTGTGAAGAAAGCTGAGCACCGAAGAATTGATGCTCTTGAACTGTGGTGTTGGAGAAGACTCTTGAGTGTCCCATGGACTTCAAGGAGATCCAACCAGTCCATTCTAAAGGATATCAACCCTGGGTGTTCTTCGGAAGAAATGATGCTAAAGCTGAAACTCTAGTAGTTGGCCACCTTATGCAAAGATTTGCCTCATTGGAAAAGACTCTGATGCTGGGAGGGATTGGGGGCAGGAGGAGAAAGGGACGACAGAGGATGAGATGGCTGGATGGCATCACCGACTCAATGCATGTGAGTTTGAGTGAACTCCGGGAGATGGTGATGGACAGGGAGGCCTGGCGTGCTGCGATTCATGGGGTCACAAAGAGTCGGACAAGACTGAGTGACTGAACTGAACTGAACTGAGAGATCCAAAATGAACAATTTTGTAGACAGGAATTCTGTCTGTTTTTTTGTAACTTGGTGTTTTCCAAAAGTGTTGGGAGATATTTTTTATCTGTGACAGTTTTGTTCAAACAAGTATTAACAGAGTTGGAACTATAATGACAGAAAAGACAGGCATGGTCCTTGCACTAAGTAATGTGGAAACAATATGGTAGAGGATACGTGTGTAGGCAATTATGATACATTTTGATAAATGTTACAACAAGGGATGTTGGGGTGCTGGGGGAGGACAGAATTTCCTACCCATGTTTGGAGTGTGTGTGTGTATAGGGGTGGGGATACTTAAGGTAGGATTCTCAAAAACTCTTGAAGCTTAAACTTTCTAGTATTCCAAAGCTCTAAGGCAAATAGGACACATCCTTTTGAAATATGTTGGCTCAAAGTGTTGTCTATGTAAGGTTTTGATACAAAGGTTACTTATGCTTGTTCATTGAAAAGGAAAGATCTGTAAGGCCTTTTTCCAATACAGATTACATGAAAATTTATGTTTCCTTAATTTATAAATATATGACCAAGTTTCTAGTCAATCATGGAAATTTATATTTCTTTCCAGAAAATTTTAACATATTTGAAGAAGTTTATTTTTATTATCATACTCATTATACAATATTATCTCATAGGTTTTGCTATCACACTATTGCAAAATGATCTTTATATGTCAGATTGTATTTATTTATATATTTCTCATATTTTTTTAAGTATTAGAATAACTACTGTATATTGAGTACTTACAATTTGCCAGGCACAAAAATGCTAATGGAATGTCACATAATTTATCTTCCTGTGAAAGATATACTATCATTATTGCCATTTTTGAGATGAAGAATCTGAGGATCAGGGAAGTTAAGCAACTTGTCTGTCACACAGCTATGTAAGTGATAGACCCAAGATTCATAACTAGAAATATGTAAATTTAGGGACCATGTTGTATCTCTATAAGCCTTATATTTTCCACTCCTGGAAGAGGTCATTGAGAACTCAACTCCTTCTCCTGCCTGGGACCATTAATCAGAGGTGCCTGGCCCCTTGCCTGTCCTTGGAATGTACATCCTGCCCACTAGTCCCACCCTGGGAGCCATGTTTGAGGATCCATCCTTGACAGAGCATGTGTTTTGGGGACCATCTGGACAGAATAGATGACTTAACCCCATTAAGGCCTCTGTATGAACTTCTAAGATTCTGGAATCAGGTGCCAGGAGTCACTCATCTTGCGATGGATGCCCAAGACAAACCTCGCCGGGTGCGTGAGTTCCACTACATATTAACCCTGCCCTCTGTGCGTCTGTGGTCCTCTGCCTCTTCCTTGAGTCTCTCCTTGCCCTCCATGTTCCATGGCCAGTTTTGAGCCAACATTCACACACACACACACACACACACACACACACACAATCTAGCTCTCAAATGTATCTATTAATTCTCCTTTTTATTTTCAAATCTGTTAAATGCCCTTTTTGTTCTGTTATTTCTTTCCATCTGCTTTTCATCATACCTTCATTTTTATTAAATATTTCCCTTATTTTACTTTCTTCTTTAACATCAAAACCAGTAAAGGGTTGATGGTACAACTGAGTGCAAGTTGCAGTATTCCATATATTTGCATCTGAAATACTCTCATGTTTTCTATAATCCAAATGTCATCTTGAACCAGTCATCATTTAGAAATATATAGAGGATTATTAAATGTCAAAGAATTGAGCTTTTCTTCTTACTTTCTTTAACAATTTCTAGTTTTACTGAATAATGGTAAAGCAATGTAATTTATACTTTTCTTTTTGAATCTGATTTCAATTTTCTATTATGTTTTGTTTATTTAAATAGTTTTTGTGGTCTTGGGTATGACATTGGGCATGGTCAAATTTTTCACTAACTCTAAAAATGGTCCCTTTTCAGAAGGGAAAATTAACCTCTTTATATTGCTAAGGAAAACTAACAGCTCAAATTTTGTAGCTATTGTTGAACTTGTCTTTTTTCTTGTGATTGTCTTTTGGCTATATTTTATTTATACTTTAATCTAGTGCTTATTTTAAAAATAGACATTTGTTTCAAATTACACATGTGGATAACTTTAACCTTATAAAATCTCTTCTGAAGGCTGGCTATTTTATCTATATGTGGAAAGGGAGAATATGACACATCTTTTAACGTTCTCTCCTCCACCTATCTTTTTAAAACATGTTGGAGACTATTACTAAATAATTACCAATTTCAGGTGGTAAAGAATCTGCCTGCAATGCAGGAGACCCTGGTTCAATTCCTGGGTGAGAAAGATCCACTGGAGAAGGGATAGGCTACCCACTCCAGTATTCTTGGGTTTCCCTTGTGGATCAGCTGGTAAAGAATCCACCTGCAATGTGGGAGACCTGGGTCAATCCCTGGTTGGGAAGATCCCCTGGAGACAGGGAAGGCTACCCACTCTAATATTCTGGCCTGGAGAATTCCATGGACTATACAGAAAATCCAATGTGATTGAGCAAATTTCACTTCACTTCACTTTTGACCAAAAAAAACCTTCATTTTCAGAAATTATTTAGCTTCTATATTCAATTTTGAAACATTATTTGCAATTTCATTTAAGTAATATATTTAAATTATTTCAACATTTATTACAACTTGTATCCTGGAGTTTGATTCATGAGTTTTTTTAGTAATATTTTTGAGGAAGGATTCATACCTATTATATTTTCTGTGTTATACTGAACTGAGAATGTCTCCCTGAAAATATCCTGCTTTAGTGATACAATTTTGTGGAGTATGGAATACAAAACCTACAAGCTTTGCCCTTGCAAACATACAGATGCTGTTTTACTAATTTGATACAGGTAACATTGTCAAGATGAGTAACACCAACCTGCTTTGATTTTGCCCTGCCTGAGTGTTCCAGGTTTTCCCCACCTCTTTATTCTAGAAAATAAGCCTCTGGGGTTGGTCTAGATGTGGTTTCTTTTGAATTTCCCTAGAATTCAAAGAGATCTTTCTACATGTTTGAAGTTTTCAAGCTTGCTTTATGTCAGAAAAAAAGAAAAAATCTTCCTTTTTAGCTGAGATTATTTCATTTGGTCTGACGCTCTGTTTTCTGTCAAGGAAGATCTATATAATTATTTACTTGAATTTGTTTTCTCTACATGTATTCATTTTTTCTTTCTTATTTCTATCTTTATTTGCTTTTCCACTTCATTCTGAGACAGGCTTTTTAACTTGCTCCTTTGAATTTTCATAGTGACCATAATGTTCTTTACTGCTTTCCATTTTAATTGTGTGAATTGAATTTTCCATTTGCATTTACTTTTAAATTTTATTTCAATCAGTCTTTCTTTGATCTCTTTTGAGCTCCTTTTGTACTTATTTTCTTAGTTCTTATTTATTGATACTCACTTTCCTCTTGAAAAGAAATGAACATATATATTGTATATATATAGTGATATATGGCTTCCTAGTAATTCCCTAGTGGCTTCCCTAGTGATTCAGCAGTAAAGAATCCCTCTGCCAGTACAGGAGACACAGGTTTGGTACCTGGGTAGAGAATATCCATTGGAGAAGGAAATGGCAAACTTCTCCAGTTTTCTTGCCTAGAAAATCCCATGTACAGAGGAGCCTGGTGGGCTACAGTCCATGGGGCTGCAAAGAGTCAGACATGACTTAGCAACTAAACAACAATGTATATACACACATATATATTCTAAATTATGGACTGTAGATTTTATTTAGATATATACCTTTCTGAAGCATTTAATCTTTTATGTTAAAGTTGAAAAAATTAGTTTCAGATTAATTATCCTTAAATGAAGAGTTCAAGTGTTTACTAATTAGAAGAGTGATTACCTTCTTCATGGCCTACCCTCCCCTTCCGCAAAATATAGTCAGAGATTGACTCAGACACTTCTCTATCTCCTAACTTACTTTCTCCTACCCCCATGCCCAGCCTGGCTTATCCTGAAGGGCCTCACCTTGCCATCCTGTCTTCCAAAGCTTATCCTCCTGTAAACAAACAGTTCAGGACACACTCATCTCTGAATCTCCTGCTCAGCCTTCTGTTCAGTGCATGCTGGGAACTGTAGTCTCAGAAGCATGCAAAAAAAAATAAGAGAGAGAGAGAAACTCTTGGGGCAGAGGTGGAAGGAAGACCCCAGCATGGCTCAGGAAATGATTCCTTAGCTTCTGGGACTTGGCTGCCAGTCCTTCTGAGGGATGCAGCTCCTTCATCTAGGATGTTGTGCTGGAAGGAGGAAGACTCTGTCTTTCTGTGCTTTCTCAGGGCCGGTTTTGAATTTGTTCTGAGTGTAGAGGAAGAACGCTGCAGTCTAAGAATAAAGCCCCTCATCCAATCCCGTGTCACTGCAGTCAAGAGAAGCTCCTCTCCCACTTGCTGTCATGTGCTTATAACTTGTGTTTGGGTCATTATTGTCGTTTTCCGTCTTTTCCTTTAACTGGTTTATACATTTGGATATGCTTATGAAGGTAGAGAGAATGTGTGGCTGACTCCATTTATCCTGGAATCATGTGTATATATTCTAAGGACTAAGCAAAACTATTCTAAACTCCTCAGGCAGAAAATGTCAATTCCATTCAAGCAGTAGCATTTAGAAGGGCCCCTTGCACCACCTCTAAACTTCGAGGAAGCTAAACCACCCTTTACTCTCCTGTCAAAGAGCTGTTCTTTACATCTTCTCTTAGCAACACGGCATCATTCTGCTCAGAGTTTATTTATACTTCTGAACATCTGGAGATTCTGGTACCAGTCTTGGTGGACAGAAATTCTTGCCTTGGCACCAAGGAAAAGCAGTGTCGTGTGAGGCTGTGGATTCAAATCCTGATAGCTCTGGTTTTCTAATAATTCTATGTAGGGTTTCCTCAGCTGTCTGGGGAATAAAGTACCTTCAACATATGGGTATTGTGATAATTTAATACAGTTATTGTAAGTAATTCAACAGAGTAAAATGCTGAGAGAAGTATCTGACAAGATGTAAGCATTCAATACATATTCCTCTTATTAAAATAACCAGACTTTTTTCTTGAATATTTTAAAAGTTATTCTCAACTTAAAACTTATGTGATTTTTTGTCTGGAATACCTTTTCTGGTTGTTTTCCTAACTCCTTTGCAAACTTCTTTACCTACTTCCAGTAAGTTGTTGCAAAAGGAAATTTCTTTCCTTCTTTTGGTTTGATATTTGTCATTTCCTTCAAGCTCAAGTGATAGTGAGGATTGCTTTGACTTTTTCTTCCTCCTCTTCCTGCCATGCCATGGGAGTGATGTTACTGACTATAAAGTTTTCATAAAATTGCTCACTGTCATTCTCAAGACACCCACAGCAGTGATTAACCCAGCATGAGAGTGGCATTGCCAAGCACCCTGATGAGTTGTATGCAAAACTTCTAAAATAACTCCCTTCCTCTTCTCCAACCAATGCTCCCATTAGATAAGAAGAGGCTAGACGTTGCTGTGGAGTGGGTGGTACAGGAGTGCTTGTAAATGCTCTGATAGTCTAAGGGGTATATTGTCCTCTCCTAGGTTTATATTTCAAAGCCTGGCCCCCAGCTGTGACTTACTATAATATAATATCCACACTTCCTGGAGGCTGGTGGGGTGACAAGAGTGATTCGTTACATCTTCGAGGCACAGGTTAACAAGGATGACTTGCCTTAGGGCCCCGAGAAAGAACAAATCCTCGAAGTCCTGCTCTGGCTTTCATCTGATGCTGAGCGTGCGGGCCATTACACACATGTGGGCCTGGCATTGTGGTTTAGTTGCTCAGTCGTGTCCGACTCTTTTGGGACCCGATGGACTGCAGCCCGCCAGGCTCCTCTGTCCATCGGATTTCCCAGGCAAGAATACTGGAGTGGGCTGCCACTTCCTTCTCCAAGGATCTCCCCGGCCCAGGGATAAACCTGCATCTGCTGCATTGGCAGGTGGAGGATTCTTTACCTCTGAGCCACCTGGGAAGCCAGGAGCTGGTATTAAGTCTAACCAAGTGGTTTGGTGGATGTGTCCTGGTTTTACCTTTGAAAGTCCCATTACCTGGGAACCACCTCAGTCCTGAGCAAACCCGTGCAGTCAGTCATTCTGTGTGGACCTAAGCCAAAGGTCTGTCATTGATTAACAGAACAAGCTACATGAACTTGGACAGGTCCCATGGTCTCCTAAGGCCTGACCCCTCTTTACTAAGGTGGAAAGAACAATACCTGCATAGCACTATTACAGGGGCTAAGTGTGGGATCGTCCACTCACAGGCTTTGCATCTCGGGTGGTACTGCGTCAATATCAGCAAGTGCAGTCATGCAAGAGGTTGTTTCTTTGGGCCTCCAGGGACTACCTGGAGAATTCCAGAATGGAGGTGGTTATACAAGGCAAACAGCCTGTGTCCCGAAGACTCCTCCAGATCCATAGTGAGCTCGGCTCTAATACCAGCTATCCCAGAGCTGGCAGAGAAAATTGAAAGAGGTTGGGCGTGTGGGGGTGGGGGTGAGTGAGGTGTCTCAAAGATCCGCAGCTGCGATCCTGATGACCCCTAATTCTACTCAATATATGCAGTGGGCTCTAGGTATCAGTGTTCATCCAAACCTATTTTCTGTGGTCTAGTTTGGCTTTTCTATTAGAATCTCCTTTTTTTTTTTGTATTTAAAAGTGTCATTTTATGTAGAATCACTAGTCTACAAAAAACTTCCTTTCAGCTATAAAATCACATCCTGCCAGAGCATCAGACGTCCCTCACTGAGAGGTGGAGAGGCTGCCCTGCCCCAGTTCTTCTTAGGTCTTGTGCAACGATATTTTCTATTTCATTACTTTTGTTTTTTTTCCAGGTCTTTATTGAATTTGTTACGATGTTGCTTCTGTTTTATGTTTTGCTTTGTTTTTACCATGCCCTGCAGTGTGGGATCTTAGCTCCCCACCCAGGGATGGAATTGGAACCCCCTGCACTGGAAAGCAAAGTCTTAACCGCTGGACTGCCAGGGAAGTCCCTTCAGTCACCTATTTCTTTCATTTAGTCATCACCCTCTGTAATTATCTCCTCCATTTACTCTCATTTTCCTATCTGCCCATAGGATACTAAGTTCCATGAGGGCCCTAGAATTTTCCTGTCTTGTTGACTGCCATCTCTCCCATCAGCATGGGAGGTGCCAGACAATATCAGTTAAATGGATGAATGGACTAGACATTCATCTGATCACAAGTCACACTAACTTTGTATTTTGGGTATGAATAAATATATCATGGAAACAATTAAATGACGCAAGCACGAAAAGAAACAACACAAAGCTTATGTCAACAATATATTTTTTTTCAAATCCAATCTTTATTCGGTTTTGATCTCCCCCTTAATAATGAGGAGAGCAAAAAGATCTGTATTGTAGAGTTCTCAGATCTTTTGGATGGAAGGATGTTAGATATGAGGCCAGCAGATTGCAAGAGATTGCTTGTTAGAGGTTTGAGGTGATCTGACATGCTTATTGAACAGTTAGCTTACAATTAAACAGCTCTTACCCCCAACTTGCTTTTCTTGTCTTATCACAAGTTGTTAATATATTCTAAAGTGAAAATGGTAACTGATTCAAGAGTATGAATGTGGTGGATTCTTACCTTCAACTGCCTGCTAAGACCATTTTCCCCAGCTCCATCCCAATTTAGCCACAGGGTGCTGATTGGCATACACACTGCAGGAGTGACCTGGCAGCCCCCAGCAGTGTCAGGAAGAGCAGGGAGTGTGTGTCCAACTCTCGATCAGGGCTGCTTCCCCTAAAGTTCACAGCAGATGTTCTCTGTTAAACATGAATGGCTGATCCTTGATTTAAAGATAATTTGTTTACTATTATACTAAACAGAGTCCATAAATCTCTATTATAGGCTGATGAGATCGGAAGAAAATAGTGTATGCTGGAAAACACCAATGGTCTTCCTAGCTTTATCCACCCTCCCACCCAGTAATTGGAAACACTAAGAAATATTGACAATTTCTGAGAGGCTTATAAGCTGTAAACAATCCAAGTTTTGTTATATATTACCTGCATCTAGAGTTATAGTTCCAAGTGGAAATCAGGCTCAATTTTGGTAATCTACCAGGCACTGTGTTTTGGGGCAAGCTGAGTCTGTCCTGAAGGCCTGTGTTCCTTTAAGCTTTTTGTGTGCCTCCAAGTCCACCAGGTCCGAATTCTCAGACAGGGAACTGGGGGCACCCAGCAGAGGGTGTATCTGTACACCCTGGCATGGCTGTTTGTGCAGCTGTAATCATTATAAATAAATGACCTCATACATCTCAACAAATGAGATCATGTTATTTTATTTTGTCTGCCTTGTCTCTTCTTTGTGCCGCCAGATCGCCAGTGTATCATTTATTTTGGGTTATTTTTGTTGAGATGAGATTTAAAGAAGAGCCTGTCTGAGAGCACCCCTCTCCCCCACCCCCATTTTTTTCCTATGTGCCAGAAGAGAAAAAAAGCTGAAAATATGAATAGTTAATGAACTGATATAAGAACAATTGGTATTGAGTTCCTGGGGCACATTTCTTTTTTTAGGAATATTGAGGCACAATTTACATGTAGTAAAATTCACATTATATAGGAATATAGTTATTAGAATTTTGACATACAAGTAGTGATATGACCACCGTAATCACATAAAGAATATTTCCGACACCATCACCCTAAAAATCTTATGCTTCTTTACAATCAACACCACTCCCTATCATTGCTGTCATTTCTGTCCTTATAATTTTACCTTTTCCAGAATGTCATATAAGTAGAATCGTACAATGTGTAGTCTTTTATACTGAAGTATAATTTATGTTTAAAATACAGGTGTACAATATAGTGATTCACAATTTTAAAGGTTATACACTGCTTATAATTATGTTAAAATATTGGCTGTATTGGGAGAAGGAAATGGCAACCCACTCCAGTGTTCTTGCCTAGTGAATCCCATGGACAGAAGAGCCTGGTCAGCTCTGTTCATCGGATCGCGCAGAATTGGACACAACTGAAGCGACTTAGCATGCATGCATGCATTGGAGGAGGAGATGGCAACCACTCCAGCGTTCTCACCTGGAGAATCCCAGTCAGAGGAGCCTGGTGGGCTGCCATCTGTGGAGTCGCACAGAGTCAGACATGACTGAAATGACATAGCAGCACTGGCTCTATTCCCTGCATTCTACAATATATCCTTGTAGCCTATTTTGTACCTAACAGTTTGAATCTCTTAGTGCCCTACCCGCATGTCGCCTCCCCCCCGCCCTGTTAACTCTCCCCACTGGAACCACCAGTTTATTCTCCCTTTTATCTTTGAGTCTGTTGCTGCTGCTTCTTTTTTTTTCTTTTATTAAATTATAACTGCTTCATGATGTTGTGTTAGTTTCTCCTGTACAGCAAAGTGACTCAGCTATATGTATACATATATCCCCTCACCCCTGGACCTCCCCTTGGCGCTTCCACCCCACCCTTCTTGGTGATCACAGAGCCCTGAGCTGAGCTCCCTGTGTTACACTGCAGCTTCCCACTCGCTGTCTATTGTACACATGGTTGTGTACCTATCAATCCGATCTCCCCATTTATCCCCCCACCATCCCACCCTGGGTCCTCACGTGTATTCTCTACATGTGTCTCTATTCCTGCCCCACAAATATGGGTTCATCCGTGCTATTTTTTTAGATTCTATATGTATATATTAATATACAGTATTTGTTTTCTGACTTACTTCACTCTATGACAGACTCTAGGTCCATCTCAGTCAGTTTAGTTCAGTTGCTCAGTCGTGTCTGACTCTGCGACCTTGTGAATTGCAGCACGCCAGGCCTCCCTGTCCATCACCAACTCCCAGAGTTCACCCAAACTCATGCCCATCAAGTTGGTGATGCCATCCAGCCATCTCATCCTCTGTCATCCCCTTCTCCTCCTGCCCCCAATCCCTCCCAGCATCAGAGTCTTTTCCAATGAGTCAACTGTTCGCATGAGGTGACCAAAGTACTGGAGTTTCAGCTTTAGCATCAGTCCTTCCAAAGAAATCTCAGGGCTGATCTCCTTCAGAATACACTGGTTGGATCTCCTTTCAGTCCAAGGGACTCTCAGGAGTCTTCTCCAACACCACCGTTCAAAAGCATCAATTCTTCGGCGCTCAGCCCTCTTCACAGTCCAACTCTCACATCCATACATGACCACTGGAAAAACCATAGCCTTGACTAGATGGACCTTTGTTGGCAAAGTAATGTATCTGCTTTTTAATATGCTATCTAGGTTGGTCATAACTTTCTTTCCAAGGAGCAAGCGTCATTTAATTTCATGGCTGCAGTCACCATCCACAGTGATTTTGGAGCCCCTCAAAATGAAGTCTGTCACTGTTTCCATTGTTTTTCCATTTATTTGCCATGAAGTGATGGGACTAGATGCCATGATTTTAGTTTTATGAATGTTGAGTTTTAAGCCAATATTTTCACTTTCCTCTTTCACTTTTTTCAAGAGATTCTTTAGTTCTTCTTCACTTTCAGCCATAAGGATGGTGTATCTGGGGTTATTGCATATATGAGGTTATTGATATTTCTGCATATCTGAGGTTATTGATATTGCTCTGCATATCTGAAGTTATTGATATTTCTCCTGGAAATCTTGATTCCAGCTTGTGCTTCTTCCAGCCCAGTTTTTCTCATGATATACTCTGCATATAAGTTAAATAGCAAGGTGACGATATACGGTCTTGACATACTCCTTTTCCTAATTGTAATCAGTCTGTTGTTCCATGTTCAGTTCTAATGGTTGCTTCTTGACCAGCATACAGATTTCTCAGGAGGCAGGTCAGGTGGTCTGGTATTCCCATCTCTCTCAGAATTTTCCACAGTTTATTGTGATCCACACAGTCAAAGCATTTGGTGTAGTCAAAAAAGCTGAAGTAGATGTTTTTTTGGAACTCTCTTGCTTTTATGATTATCCAGTGTATGCTGGCAATTTGATCTCCTGTTCCTCTGCCTTTTCTAAAGCCAACTTGAATATCTGAATGTTCACAGTTTACATACTGTTGAAGCCTGGCTTGGAGAATTTTGAGCATTACTTTGCAGCATGTGAGATGACTACAATATGCAGTAGTTTGAACATTCCTTGCCATTGCCTTTCTTTGGGATTGGAATAAAAACTGACCTTTTCCAGTCCTATTGCCACTGCTGAGTTTTCCAAATTTGCTGACATATTGAGTGCAGCACTTTAGTAGCATTATCTTTTAGGATTTGAAATAACTCAACTGTAATTCCATCATCTCTACTAGCTTTGTTTGTAGTAATGCTTCCTGAGGCCCATTTGACTTCACATTCCAGGATGTCTGGCTCTAGGTAAGTGATCACACCATCATGGTTATCTGGATCATGATGATATTTTTTTGTATAAATTTTTGCATAGGTCCATCTACATCTCTACAAATGACCCAGTTTTGTTTTGTCTTGTGGCCAATATCCCATTATATGTATGTGCTACATCTTCTCTATCCATTCATTTGTCGATAGACATTCAGGTTGCTTCCTTGATGGAGGTAGGTTATGACTGGCTATCATAAATAGTGAGGCAATGAACACTGGAGTACACATGTCTTTTCGAATTATGATTTTCTTGGAATATATATCCAGTAGTGGGGTTGCTGGATCATGTGCATCTTTTTTTGTTATTAGTGTGTAGCCTTTGTTGTTGCTGTTTAGTCACTAAATCATGTCTGACTCTTTTGCAACCCCATGGACTGTGGCCCACCAGGCTTTCCATAGGATTTCCCAGGCAAGAATACTGGTGGATTGCCATTTCCTTTTTCAGGGGACTTCCCAAGCTAGAAATCGAACCTGCATCTACTGCATTGCAGGCGGATTCTTTACCACTGAGTCACCTGGGAAGACTTTAGAGTCTGGATTTCTTTGCTTAGCTTGGTGTTTTTGAAATTCATCTATGTTAATACACGTATCAGCATTTCATTTTTTTTCTGACTGACATTATCACATTTTTGTGTCTGTTCCCAAAGGGATTGGGTTAATTTCAGGTTTGTATCATGAATAAAACTCTCAAAAACCCTTGAACAGATTTTTTTGTGGACTTGTTTCCATTACTCTTGGGTGCATAACTAGGAGTGGGATTTCTGGTTCATCTAGCAAGTATATGTTTGACCAAACCCTTTCCAAAGTGTCTATTCCAGTTCAAGCTCCCACCAGCAAGTGCATAAGAGATTTAGTTGCCTCTGCCTTCTTCCTAGAACTTGGTATTGTCAGGTTTCTTTTCTTAAAGTCATTTCAGTTGATGCAAAGTGGAATCTCACTGGGGTTTTAATTTGCAGTTTCTTAAAGGCTAATGATGCTGAACATTTTTATTGACTATTTATATCTTCTTTGGAGAAATGTCAATTCAAATCCTTCTCGCCTCTTTCCTTGATCCTTCTCATCTTTTTCTCCATTTTATGCTTTGTCCATTGTGATGAAAATCTATATCTTTTTATTTCATGCTTTGGTTAAGGGCTCTCCCTTTCTTCAATGCTGGATATAGGGGAAATGGGATGTGACTAGGAAGCTTGTTTTTAAACATGTCTGTGAGTGTATACTTTTGTGTAAAGTTTGGGGAAGGAAAAAACCTGCCTCTAGCTCCATTTCCATAACTAGGAATTTCTTTCTAAAT
Source organism: Redunca redunca (assembly GCA_006410935.1). Lineage (NCBI taxonomy): Eukaryota > Metazoa > Chordata > Mammalia > Artiodactyla > Bovidae > Redunca > Redunca redunca. Next base: position 429,732 of record SJYQ01000512.1, on the reverse strand, counting down.
CAGACCATCTTTGCAAAGATGACTTATTTCATGATATTCAGCAAACATGTAAAAATCATGCAGAGCTCAGGAGGCTCTACTCTAGAGAGAAGTGAGCCAAATGTAGAATATACATGTGCTAATAGCTCTGCAACTGACTTGGCCCACGTTTATGAAATGATGGCTCTTCATGTCTGGTCCATCAATTGACTGAGTTTAAATTCTGATTAACCCAGACATGAAGAAATTATGTTCATCTTGAATCCAGATGGCAAATGCACTTATGACTTGTGGTACTTGACTGCATTGCCATTCTAGTAAAGTTGCTTACAGCTGTCAATGGAATAATGTTGTGTTTCATGTATGGGAGAGATGAAAAATATCTGGGACGTGAAGAATTTATTTAGAGTATAAGTTCTTTGTGCCATTGCTAATATCTAGCCAGAGGACTCTATAGCCATGATATAGTTGGTCCAATAATTGTGCCCACCTAAGAAACTAAATCACACTGATGCACAATTTCTATGAATTATTGTTTCACTCTTGGTTACTTGCATTGCAAAATGCACTGAACTAGGGCCTAGGTCAAAGCATAGTATATATGGCAGGCCTAGCCCAGCTGGGAAGAGCCCATACCTTTAATTCATTTATTTACTCAGTGAATATTTATTAAAAGCCTGCATTGTGCCAGAAGCCCTGCCTGGTGCTGGAAAGATAGTGGCAAGAGTAATGGACTTTACAGAAACAAAGCTTTGCCTTCTGTTTGGATCAGAAGGTGTTAGAGGAACCATCAATACAAATTTGGTAAAAGCAGGGCCTTCAAGATGAGCAAACTGAACTGCTTTCTCTCGCCTTAGAATTTTGATGTATTGTATAGAGCTGCTCTGTCCAATATGGTAGTGATTTGCCATGTGTAATTCTTTAAATTTAAATGAATTAAAGTAAATAATATTTAAAGCTCATTTTGTCAGTAATCTTAGCTTTATTATAAATATTCAGTAAGTCACATGTGTCTAATGACTACTGTACTGGCTAGCACAAATAGAGGACATTTCTATCATCACAGAAAATTCTGTCGAGCAGCTCTGATATAGAAGATGCAATGAAACAAACTAGTGATTTCATTTACAGTTTGATTAACATCAGGCACAATGTATGAGTTAACACTATTTCCTATAATGGGCCCATTTATGAGGACCAGAAATGTTCTAAAACAGGCTTTACAAACTTCAAATTTACAAAAAGACAGACTTTGCAGTTAACTAAAGAAGTTGTCACATTCTATGTCCTCGTTTTCTTTATACTGAATGTTGGAAAAGATAGTGAGCCAATGCAAAACTATTAGTATGGACTATGGTGGGTATTTGGAGAAGGAAATAGCAACCCACTCAAGTGTTCTTGCCTGGAGAATCCCAGGGACGGGGGAGCCTGGTGGGGCTGCCATCTATGGGGTCGCACAGAGTCAGACACAACCGAAGTGACTTAGCAGCTTAGCAGCATGGTGGGTATTAATGACTCTTCACCAAAATCTATTGTCATTTTTTTTTTTTTTTAATGTGAGCCTATTATGGTACCTGGCTGGCCATCTACACTGTGTGCCTACCCTCCTATAGAGCCGGATGTGGTGATTTGCTTCTCAACAATGGAGTGTAGACAGAAGTGATGTCACTTCTGAACAGAGCCTTTCAATGGGCTCATATGCTTCCTTCATACTCCTTGTTCTTTGCTGCAAGTTGCCTTCTGTACCATGGCCTTCAGGGTGCAGAAAAGAATGCCACCTTAAGTAGGGCATGGTGGGAAAGCATGAGAAGGAGACCAAGTCTTTAAGACTGTGTGTAGTCAAGTGGTCCGATAACCTGGAAGTACAACTGAAAGATTCCACTTCATTTGACTCAATGCCTTTTGAGATCTGTTTGTTACAGCAGCGGTTATTACCGTAACTTACCTTAAAGGAGATACAGACTTAATTTTTCTTGGAAATATTTTTTCAGCCTTAGGTGTCAGTAACAAGCACATTGCCATGAAAAAATAAAAAATAAATGCATACCACTTCCCCTGAATAAACATAACTTTTATCTACAGTGAAACTGCTTCTTACATTATAAGGCTCTGGTCTTAGGTTGCATTTCCTAGAAGCAAAGCCAAGGTTGGGGATTCTCTTGCATTTTACTGAATGAGGACTCTCAAGAGAAATGTATAAAGCACTGAGGGAAGCAAAGTAGGGAAGAGGAAAGAGCCAAAAAGATGCAGACTCAGCCAGATGCTAACTTAAGCTTGATTCCACAGAGAGCTCTACAGTGTAAATCTCGTCAGTTTCTCGAGCCTCCCTATTAGTCAGTCACTGGCTGGTGGACCCTCCCAGGCAGGTCTAGGGTGGCAGGCTCTTACTGAATGAGGGAAAACATGTAGAGAGGACAGGTGTGAACTGAGTCAGGCCAACACTCCCAAAGCTGGGGCATGGTGCACCAACCCAGGAAGGGCCCCTGAGCAACTGTCCAGTGTCCACTACAGATCTTTATCTTTAAATATGTTAATATGTGATCAATGGCTCCCCATCAGACAAGACTGATGGGAGGATTCTCTTCCCAAAGGGAAACCTGTAATTTTTATGACTCCTAATTCAGCCCCTAATTTTGTAGAGCAAATTCTTTCACAGGAAGATGGACAGTCAGAAAGTTTTGTTTTGGCATAAATACAAGTTTGAACAGTGGCCTGCATAAGAAGGCATGGGATAATGATGGAAGGAAGGACTAGCTGTCTCTGGAGATACCAGAAAGTTGTTGCTGACGTGAGCAGGAGATATGAGGGCAATATTATATGATGTTATAGAATTTTAATTCTGGGGCCAGATGACCTCTGCTTGAATCACGGTTCTGTCCCTAACGTGCTATGTGTCACTGAGTGAGTAACCTGACCTCTGTGTGACTTAGTTTCTTCTGTAAAATGGAGATAATGATGGACAATAAAATAGATAGGAGCTGTTGAGAGGATTATACTCCAGTGTGTAAAGGTCTTTGAATGCTGCCTAGAACACAGTCAGTTCCATGTAAGGGAGACTCTGTTAGGAGAGCTAGAGAGGCCAAGTGTCCCAGGCGCAGAGTCAGGGAGGGTAAGATTTAAGCAAGCCCTGGGCCTCTGGAGGCAGGTATTCTAGGACTGAATCCCTGCTCCACTGCCACATGGCCATGGGCAAACTAACAGAGCTTAAATTCTTTCTGCCTCAGTTTCCTTATTCTTAAATTTGGAATAATGTAGGATTTTCTCTTAAAAGTATGGTGAAAATTAAATAAAACAATAATTGTAGAATTATTAAAAAATTGTTAGTTTATAACATACTTTAAATAAATGTTGCTGTTATATTGTTATTATTATCCCATGGGAAAATGTAGGGGAACTTTATCAGAGAACAGAGAAAAGATCACAGGGACAGGTTTATTGCTTATATACAGAGGTGAATGTGAGACTCTAAAAGATAATTAGAAAATGAGATGGAAATTCCTCCTGTGCAAAGCTAAGGTGCTATAACTTGGTCCCATAGACATCATAATCTCTTTCGACATTAAATATGTTTTCCCAAGTTTCTTTCAGAATAAGAAAGCGGTACTGGCTAGCTATTGCTGCATAACAAATGATCCCCAAACTTAGTGCATTAAGACAAGTATTCATTTAGTTCCTGATTGTGTAGAATGGAAGTTTAGACTGGGATTGGCTGAGAGACTCTGTAGGTCTCACCAGGCTTTTTTATGATTCTGTGTTTGTTTTCTGCTCAGCTAGTCAGCTCTGGCTCCAGAGGTGGATGGGTGTTGGTTTGGGCACCCTGGTTCTCTTCCATGTGGTCTCTCATGGAAAGAACATGTTCTCATGCCAGAGGCAGGATTCCAGTAGCAAGTATACACCAGCTGCCATGGCCTGTGCTTGGAACTGCGCAGGATCACTTCTGATGAATTTTATTTGCCAGTGTGAACTCATGGTAGAGAGAGTCACCATGGGTGGGCATAGTTACAGAGGAATGAGGATGGAGACAGGAAAGCCATTAATTGGGACTATCAATGAAAACAGTCTTGCAAATTCCCGAGGGTCACTTCTTTATGAAAATGTGCAAAGGCAGTAACTGGAACACTGCTATTCTCTTTCAAGTGGTCAGCATTTGTAGGGTCCTGGCTTGGCCTTGCTGTTTCTCCTCATTCGCCCCCAGCCTCTCTTCCATACATTTCAAAGATTGGTAGTTGGTGCCAGGAAAAGATCCTGCTGGGGAGAAACCTGCATCACAGAGGGTAGTAGCGAAAGTCACTCAGTCGTGTCCGACTCTTGTGACACCATTGACTGTAGCCCGCAAGGTTCCTCTGTCCGTGGGATTCTCCAGGCAAGAATACTGGAGTGGGTTGCCATTTCCTTCTCCAGGGGATCTTCCCAATCCAGGAACTGAACCCATGTCTTCTGCATTGCAGGCAGATTCTTTACTGACTGAGCTAGGACGGAAGCCCTATCTCTCTATCAAAAAGTGTAGAGAGACCTTATCATTCCACACGCGATTTAAGCAGAGGAATATGATACTGAGACAAGGAAGATCCATGGTTAAAAAGAAAGGGAAATTTTTTATGAGAACAAAAAGGAAATTTAATATGAGGACAAAACTTTTTGAAAAAAAATTTAACCCTTTCTAGTCCACCTTTATCTCTTAATTCAGAAAGTTAGAGAAGTAGTATGAGGTGGCTCAGAGGTTAAAGCGTCTGCCTGCAATGCAGGAGACCTGGGTTCGATCCCTGGGTCAAGAAGATCCCCTGGATAAGAAAATGGCAACCCACTCCAGTATTCTTGCCTGGAGAATCCCATGGACAGAGGAGCCTGGTGGGCTACAGTCCATGGTGTCGCAAAGACTCCGACATGACTGAGTGACTTCACTTTCACTTTCAGTTTATAGAACTAAAGAGCTAAACTAGATACTACTGACAAAATGTCATATTAATATATTTGGTAAGAAATACAAAGTCATAATATGTAAACTGTACATTAAACCATATGTGTTTGATGTAATTTAAAACAGGGTTAATTTTCTTGTAACTAACTTGAATATATAGAGAGACTGTATATTTTATTGAGGACCCCAAGTCTGTAAGAGGGGCTTCCCTGGTAGCTCAGCTGGTAAAGAATCTGCCTACAATGCAGGAGACCTGGGTTCCATCCCTGGGCTGGGAAGATCTCCTGGAGAAGGGAAAGGCTACCCTCTCCAGTATGCTTGCCTGGAGAATTCCATGGACGGAGGAGCCTGGCAGGCTACAGTCCACAGGGTCTCAAAGAGCCGGACATGACTGAGCAACTTTCACTTTCACTTTCTCTTCTCTATAAAGAGAATCAACTGAAGATCACAGATTAATGATAATAAAAAATAATCAATGGCTATATTGTACTGATACTGAATTGGGGGAACAAAATGGGTTTTGAATCCAAGCTTTTCTGACATCCCTTGAGTTCCTTGCCTAAATTCTTTGAACAACAATTTACTTGCTTGTTACCTGGAGGAGTTTCTAGTACAGGATTGTTGCTTTTAATACATTGCCTAGAGTTGCCTATGCCCTTAGTAGGAAGTCATCCCTTCATCATTCAATCATGAAAAGGAATTCAGTTTAATTTTATCTTTAAAGAGATGAAAAGAATGTAAAATATAGAACAAAACTGTAACTTTTTTTTCCTTTGAATATTCAGTTCTGACCAGTGCATTCAATGTCATTGTGCAATGTCTGGTTTGAGTTGGCCCAGAAGCTGATCCGGAGATAAGAATTGGAGTGCAGGTGGTTAACCTAGGAAGGGAGCCCAGGAAACACTGGAAGGATGTGAAGTAGGGGAGAGAAAGTAGCTAATAGGAGGTGCAGTACCAAGCTGTATCAGCTGTAGGCACATGGGGCTTAATCCTGCCTGGGGAGCCCAAGAGGCAGGAGGACCAGATATGATGCCCACCTGTGAGGTGAGGGAGCTGGGGCATTTATATCTCCACTGCCATGAGCCTGCATAGCAGAGGGGACTCCTGCAACCAGAGGAAAACCTCAATGATATGTGTGGAAATGGTAACTCAGTGAATGTCGATTGTGCCTTGCCATGCGTGTTCCAGGCTCAATCCTGATTTTGGAGACTATGTGTTTTTTTTGGCTAGCTGCTCAGATCCCTTTCTGGAATACAAAACAGCATATAAAACCAGAAAAATTGGAGCAACTATGACTTCTGTGATGGTGAGTGTGTGCTTGAGCCCTGCATTCCCTTAGTTTTGGTGGTCTGAAAAACCAGCCCAAAGCTGAGGAATGCAGGGCCTCCCCAGACTATAGTCTGAAAATGTACTATTTAGGTCTTTAAGGATGTCACCAGCTCTGGTCTCTGATTGACATCTTTCTACTAAACTGCCTTCTGCAAATGCCTTCTTTGCTTCCTCTCCTCTTAAAAACAAAACCAAAACAAGATCCTTCAAAACCTCATGGGAAAAAAAAAATCTGGCAATTAGATTTCATAGTAATAAGAGCCAAAAAAAAAAAAAAAAGACTGGTGTGGGCTAAAAAAACACAACAAAATGCAAAAAACCTAGAGCTGATTGGAAAGCTATTTAAAACCCACATGGACTATTCAGAAGAGGGTAGCCATAGTAACCCACCCAGAGAATGATACTCCAAGTAACACACCCAGGGAATGATGACTCCAAGCTGGAGGAGGAAGGGTTGGGTTGTTGAGGGCAGGGCTTTGCCAGGTGGGGGGCTTTCCCAGCGCAGATTTACCACTGAGCCTGCAAAGGAGCAGCCGATCAGAAGCCTCCAATCTCCTCCTTGAACATAGAGGGTTATCTATATTTTTGGCAACTTCCTTTTGGATTCCGAAGTTGGCTCCTTTAGGAATGACTTAAGTAGAAGCATATTTAAAAAACAAAATGTTTGATAAAACGTAACACTCTGGGGGATAAAAACAAAAAAAACGAAACCATAAGCCCAGAAGACCGCATGGAAACTGTGGGCGAGAGCTGTGGCTGTGCCTTTACAGCGGCTCCTCGGGGCTTAGGCTCCCAGCACGTCGATGGTCGCGTTCAGTCACTGAGACAGCGAGGCCGCCTGGGAGGATTTGTGGTAGAAGTTACCGGTGCCCGCCCGGTGCCCCGCTGTTCAGCCCCTGCGCCAGCTGCTGCGAAAGTGGAAAGCCGGTGACTCACAGCTGCTTCCTATTCAGAGCTTTGCCCTCGGTCCGCAGGCAGCGCTCTCAGCAAACGCTGGGCAAGCTGTGCCTACCTTACAGCCCCAAGCCCACGAAGGACTGATACTGCGGGACAAAGTCCTGGCCCCTAGACTCGATTTACGACATAACTCTGGTTCCCTTCAAGCTTCCCCAAGGACTCAACCTTATGCCAGACACCAGAGGAGACCATGTCCTTGCTGGCTTCTCCTTCTGCTCCATTTCCCTCACTTTCTTACAAGCTTTTTTCCCGAGATCATCCTCTCAATAATACACTTGCAAAATGCTCTTCTTTTCAGGATCAGCTTCTAGGGAGCCTGTTCCAAAACAGACACCAGGAGAATAGCTCTGAAATAGGTATGACCTTGCCCACCTTCAAGGTGGTGACAGGGAAAAAGAACCCGCCTGCCAATGCAGGACACCTAAGACACCTGGCTTCGATCCCTGGGTCAGAAAGATCCCCTGGCGGAGGCCATGGCAACCTGCTCCGGTATTCTTGCCTGGAGAATCCCGTGGGCTAAGGAGCAGGGCAGGCTACAGTCCATAGGCTGCAAAGAGTCAGACACGACTGAAACGAGTTAGCACGCACACAGCCATCCACCCACCTTCAAGACCTGGTCCCTGACTGGGGAGCTGTGGGGCTGTGGGCAAGTGTCTGGACCTCTCTGGAATGCTGCTACACAGTAGCAAATTTGGGCTAGATCATTCACTGTTCTTGTTTTCTCAGAACCATTATGGCTCTAGTTCCTCCCTCACCTTATTCTTCTCCCCCTCCCCTTACAGGTTTCTCCTGAGACCACTCCATCAATATATCACTTGCAAGAACCCCAACAGGAGACTTTGCTTCTAGGGAAACTGGCATAGAAACTAATAGTTAGAGAGAAAGGCACACGCTAATAGTTGAGGAGAAAATGCATTCCTTGTAGCCCAGTGATGTTATTGTTTAATTGCTCAATTGTGTCTAACTCTTTGCAGCCCCATGGACTGTAGCCTGCTAGGTTCCTCTGTCCATGAGATTTCCCAAGCAAGAATACTGGAGAGGGAGGGGGGTGCCATTCCCTTCTCCAGGGGATCTTCCTGACCCAGGGTTCAAACCTGTGTCTCCTGCCCTGGCAGGTGAATTCTTTACCATTGAGCCACCAGGGAAAAATGGGAGCTACCCAAATCTGTGAGGGGTTGATTTCCATCCTCCCTCCTCCAACCAAGGAAAGTCCCCTTTCATGGGATCTTTACATTGAATTTCCACAGGATTTCTGGTGAGAGTTCTTGGATGCCAGTGTCTGAAATCTGTTGGATCAGATCTCTAAAGTTGGGTCTAACACAATTCCTGGAGAGCTTTCTCTACTACCCACTGAATAATTGTGCTCAAGATTTCCTGGGATATGAGAATGGATGGGGACAGTCCACATATCAAAGAAAACATGGTTGGCTGGAGAAGGCACTGGGCATCACTAAGAAACACTTCAGAATATTCCTCTAGGAGAAGGAATATTTTCATCCTTTGGCTTTCCAAACTCTGTCACTTTGTGGCTGTTTCCCTGAAAAACTTGAACTTTTTATGCCAGAGTAGCTGCTGTTGTTGTCTTGCCTAGATTTCCTTTCCTGGACTTGGGCATCCCTCCTCCAGTGGCCCTTAGGTGATGAGAGCTTCAGCTGTGAAGATACCTAGTGCTTCTCCCCTAGTCTCCAGACCCACCCACCATAAGTCAGTGGGAATCATGGCCGATGGCTGAATGATGTTGGAATTTTCAAGCCTTCCCCCTTGCTTTGAGTCAGACCACACTGCTGTGAGAGGCAAAATTCACACTCCAGAGCTCCCTATAGGCTCACGCTGTGTCTAGACTGCAGCTGAGACCACATTCTTATCAGTTCCTTTTCCTTCTTCCATCCCACTTCCTGNCTCTCAAGAGTCTTCTCCAACATCACAGTTCAAAAGCATCAATTCTTTAGTGTTCAGCTTTGTTCACAGTCCAACTCTCACATCCATACATGACCACTGGAAAAACCATAGCCTTGACTAAACGGGCCCTTGTTGGCAAAGTAATGTCTCTGCTTTCGAATATGCTTTCTAGGTTGGTCATAACTTTTCTTCCAAGGAGTAAGCGTCTTTTACTTTCATGGCTGCAGTCACCATCTGCAGTGATTTTGGAGCCCCAAAAAATAAAGTCTGACACTGTTTNCCCCCCAAAATAAAGTCTGACACTGTTTCCACTGTTTCCCCATCTATTTCCCATGAAGTGATGGGACCAGATGCCATGATCTTTGTTCACTGAATGTTGAGCTTTAAGCCAACGTTTTCACTCTCCTCTTTCACTTTCACCAAGAAGCTTTTTAGTTCCTCTTCACTTTCTGCCAAAAGGGTGGTGTCATCTGCATATCTGAGGTTATTGATATTTCTCCCGGCAATCTTGATTCCAGCTTGTGCTTCTTCCAGCCCAGCGTTTCTCATGATGTACTCTGTATAGAAGTTAAATAAGCAGGGTAACAATATACAGCCTTGATGTACTCCTTTCCCAATTTGGAACCAGTCTGTCTTTCCATGTCCAGTTCTAACTGTTGCTTCCTTATCTGCATACAGGTTTCTCAAGAGGCAGGTCAGGTGGTCTGGTATTTCCATCTCTTTCAGAATTTTCCAGAGTTTGTTGTGATCCACACAGTCAAAGGCTTTGGCATAGTCAATAAAGGAGAAATAGATGTTTTTTTCTGGAACTCTCTTGCTTTTTCAATGATCCAGTGGATGTTGGCAATTTGATCTCTGGTTCCTCTGGCTTTTCTAAAACCAGCTTGAACTGTACACCAATATAAGATAAAAATTTTAAAAGCCTTATAACCCTCCAAAAACAAACAACAGCAATAAAAAGCCCAAACAAACAAACAAAAAAAAACCACAACTACTTCTAGGTCACTGTTTGCTGCTAGAGAGCTTGACAGAGTAAAGGTGGCTGAAGGCCACAAAGAATGAAGTTTGGCGGGGACTGACCACAGTAAAATTGAGGTCTGTAATAAACAATTTGGGGACATTTGATTTAGAAATGCGGAATTTCATTCTCTTTTCAAGTTTACCAAATCTCTCTTCAATGTGTGAAAATCAGGAGAGAGTAAATTTCTAGTGTGTTTTCTTATTCAAGAAATTGGAGTTTTTTTGTTGCTTTTTGCGCCACAGCTGTATCCTCGGTATTCATAAGAGAGAGTGTTCAAATACCTAGTGAATGTGTTTGAACAAATAGTCCAAAATATCTTGTTGATGTACTTTTCTGAGTGCATTTTGGAATACAATAAAGACTTTAAAAATGGCAGGCTTGTGGGATAAAATAGAAGATTAACCTACTTTTAGGTTTATTAACTTTACTTCTTTTCACTGAAGTGGAACAAATCTTATTAAATACTAATTATCTACCCCATTCTTTTGCATTCTGATTTTTTTTTTTTTAGAGAGAGTATGCTTCTTATAGAGAAATTAGCTCTTTCAGAATTGTGTGTTCGAATATCTACCATATCTGGTCTGTAAGCTACCATTTCTATGAATTGCATTACTAGTGATTTCACAAGCCAGTTTGGATGTTTATTCAGAGCACCGGAGGTCTCTGGTCATTTGGGGAGACTGTGTGTGGTGCTGAATGAGTAATAGGATTCCACTACTGTTTAAATGGTTTTGGGAGCAGGAGGTGATATCAGGATCTTTGAGGTATTCGATGGTATCTTTCTTATCAAGGACCAGGTATACATGTTTATTCGTATATAGAGAAATGAAAGGGATTTGGAGAAATTTGGCCTCTTTTTACCCCCAGAACATGAGCTATCCAGGTGGTTCAGTGGTAAAAGAATTTGCCGCCTAAGGCAGGAGTTACAGGAGACACCGGTTGGATCCTGGGTTGGGAAGATCCCCTGGAGAAGGAAATGGCAACCCACTACAGTATTCTTTCCTGGAGAATCTCATGGACAGAGGAGCCTGGCAGGCTACAGCCCATGGGGCTGCAAAGAGTCAGACATGACTAGGCATGCACACATGCCCCACGAGAATATTTTTATTTCAATTTCCTTCTCACCACTTCTGTTATAGCCTTTGGTTACTAGGGAGTAAAGAGCTGGGACTAGGATAAGGTCCTCATATAGTGTAAAATTTGGGTGAATGCCAGTAAAAGCTCAGAAATAAAGACAAATAATATTTGATGCAATATTTTTATTGTGGTAAAAAATACAATGTAAAATTTACCATCTTAGTCATTTTTAAATTGAGAGTTAAGGTCAGTTCAGTTTAGTCACTCAGTCATGTCTGTAGCAAACCCATGGACTGCAGCACACGAGGCTTCCCTGTCCATCACCAACTCCTGGGTCTTGCTCTAACTCATGTCTATTGAGTCAGTAATGCCATCCAACTATCTCATCCTCTGTTGTCCTCTTCTCCTTCTGTCTTCAATCTTTCCCAATATCAGAGTCTTTTCCAGTGAGTTAGTTATTCGCATCAGGTGGCCAAAGTATTGGAGTTTCAGCTTTGGCATCAGTCCTTCCAATAAATATTCAGGACTGATTTCCTTTGGATTGACTGGTTTGATCTCCTTGCAGTCCAAGGGACTCTCAAGAGTCTTCTCCAACAACACAGTTCAAAAACATCAATTCTTCAGTGCTCAGCTTTCTTTATGGTCCAACTCTCACATCCATCCATGACTACTGGAAAAAACATAGCTTTGACTAGACAAAGTAACAGACCTTGGTCAACAAACTAATGTCTCTGCATTTTAATATTCTGTCTAGGTTGATAATAGATTTTCTTCCAAGGAGCAAGCATCTAACTTTCATGGCTGCAGTCACCATTTGCAGTGGTTTTGGAGCCCAAGAAAATAAAGTTTCTCACTATTTCCCTTGTTTCCCCATCTATTTGCCACGAAGTGATGGGACTGTATGCCGTGATCTTAGTTTTCTGAATGTTGAGCTTTAAGCCAACTTTTTCACTCTCCTCCTTCACATTCATCAAGAGGCTCTTTAGTTCCTCTTCACTTTCTGCCATAAGGGTGGTGCCATCTGGATATCTGAGGTTATTGATATTTTCCCCAGCAATCTTGATTCTAGCTTGTGCTCCATTCAGCCAGGCATTTTGCATGATGTACTCTGCATATAAGTTGAATAAGCAGGATGACAATATACAGCCTTGACATACTCCTTTTCTGACTTGGAACCAGTCTGTTGTTTCATGTCTGCTTCTAACTGTTGCTTCTTGACCTGCATACAGATATCTCAGGTGGCAGGTAAGGTGGCCTGGTATACCATCTTTTGAAGAATTTTTCAGTTTGTTGTGATCCACACAAAGGCTTTGGCGTAATCAATGAAGCAGAAGTAGATGTTTTTCTGCAGTTCTCTTGCTTTCTCAATGATCCAACAGATGTTGACAATTTGATCTCTGGTTCCTTTGCCTGTTCTAAATCCAGCTTGAACATCTGGATGTTCACAGTTCATGTACTGTGGAAGCCTGTCTTGGAGAATTTTCAGCACTACTTTGCTAGTGTGTGAGATGAGTGTAATTGTGCAGTACTTTGAACATTCTTTGGGATTGCCTTTCTTTGGGATTGGAATAAAAATTGACCTTTTCCAGTCCTGTGGCCACTGCTGAGTTTTCCCAGTTTGCTGGCATATCAAGTGCAGCACTTTCACAACATCACATTTTAGGATTTGAAATAGGTCAACTGGAATTCCATCACCTCCACTAGCTTTGATCATAGTGATGCTTCCTAAGGCCCACTTAACTTCGCGTTCCAGGATGTCTGGCTCTAGGTGAGTGATCACACAGTTGTGATTATCTTGGTCATGAAGATCTTTTTCTGTATAGTTCTTCTATGTATTCTTGCCACCTCGTCTTAATCTCTTCTGCTTCTGTTAGGTCCATACCGTTTCTGTCCTTTATTGTGCCCATCTTTGCATGAAATGTTCTTTGGTATCTATAATTTTCTTGAAGAGATCTCTAGTCTTTCCTATTCTATTGTTTTCCTCTGTTTCCTCTGTTTCTTTGCACTGATCACTGAGGAAGGCTTTGTCCATGCTATTCTTTGGAACTCTGAATTCAAATGAGTATGTTTCCTTTTCTCCTTTGCCTTTAGCTTATCTTCTTTTCACAGCTATTTGTAAGGCCTTTTCAGACAGCCATTTTGCCTTTTTTGCATTTCTTTTTCTTGGGAATGGTCTTGATCACTGCCTCCTGTACAATGTCACAAACCTCTCTTCATAGTTCTTCAGGCACTCTATCAGATCTAATCCCTTGAATCAATTTTTCACTTCTGCTGTATAATTGTAAGGGATTTGATTTAGGTCATACCTGAATGATCTAATGGTTTTCCCTACTTTCTTCAATTTAAATCTGAATTTTTCAATATGGAGTTCATAATCTGAGCCACAGTCAGCCTCTGGTCTTGTTTCTGCTGACTGTATAGAGGTTTTCCATCTTTGGCTGCAAAGAATATAATCAATCTGATTTCAGTATTGACCATCTGGTGATGTCCATGTGTAGAGTGTTCTCTTATGTTGTTGGCAGAGGGTGTTTGCTATGACCAGTGTGTTCTCCTGGCTAAACTCTATTGGCCTTTGCCCTGCCTCATTTTGTATGCCACTCCAAACCCAAATTTGCCTGCTACTCCAGGTATCTCTTGATTTCCTACTTTTCATCCCAGTCTCCTATAATGAAAAGGACATGTTTTGGGGGTTTTTAGAAGTTCTTATAGGTCTTCATAGAACCATTCAACTTCAGCTTCTCTAGCATTACTGGTTGCAGCTTAGATTTGTGTTACTGTGATACTGAATGGCTTGCCAGTGAGTTCTTTGGCACTAATTTTATTAACAGTGCTATGAAACAGATCTCGATAAGTTTTTTATCTTGCAAATGTGGAACTCATGAGCAATTCCACTTTTATCATTTTTGGTTAAAAAAAATTCTGCTTCCTTGTTTCTATGCATTTGGTTACTTTAGATATCTTATACGAGTGGAATCATGTAGTATTTGTACTTTTGTGGCTAACTTATTTCACTTAGTAAAATGTTCTCAGTTCATTCATATTGAGTATGTAACAGGGTTTCCTTCTTTTCATAAGACTGAATAAAAATCCATTGTATACAAAATGTACTTTTTCTTTCATTGCATGCCAAATGTACTGTTTCTATTCATCTATTGATGGACATTTGTGTTGCTTCTTCTCCTTGGCTATTGTAAATCATGCTGCTATGGTCAGGAGTGTTCAAATATCTCTTTGAGACCTTATTTTCAAATCTTTTGGATATATAGCCTAAAGTAAGATTGCTAGATTACATGGTATTTCTATTTTTAATTTTTGAGTAGTATTTACTGTTTTCTATAGAGACTGCACCATTTTACAATTCTACAAACAGTGCACAAGGATTCTGATTTCTCATATTCTTGTCAACAATTGTTATTATCTGCTTTTGTTTTCAATAATAGTAATCCAAATGGCTATGAGGTGGGGTCACATTATAGTTTGATTTACATTTCCTAGATTCCTGATGATGTTGAGCATCTTTTCATATGCTTGTTGACTATGACCACTTACATATCATGTTTGGAGAAATGTCTATTTCAGTTATTTGTCCATTTTGTAATCAGGTTATTTAATTTTTTTCCTTGTCGAATTGTAAGAGTTCTTTATATACTCTATATGGTAACCCCTTATCAGATACACAATTTGGAAATATTTTCTCCCCTTCTGTAGGTTTACTTTTTACTCTATTTATACACAATTTTGATGCATAAAAGTTTTTAAGTTTAATATAATCCTATCTTTCTGCTTTTGGTTTTGTAAGCCCGTTATTTTGGTGGTGTCATATGCGAGAAATCCTCACTAACTCGAGTGTTAATCTTTTCCATGCTTTTTTTTTTCCCCTAGGAGTTCAATAGCCTGTGTCATATATTTAGGCTTTTAATTCACTTTGAAGTAATTTTTGTACACATTGAAAGATAAAGTTTCAACTTAATTTATTTTTGCATGTGGACATTCTGTTTTCCCAACACTATTTGAGAGACTATTCTTTCTCCTTTTGACTATATACATGAGGGTGTTTTCTTTATGCTCTCATTGGTCAATTTTTCTATATTTATGCTAATACCACTTATAAATAGCTGAGAAAAGAAGACAAGCAAAAGCCAAAGGAGAAAAGGAAAGATATATCCATCTGAATGCAGAATTCCAAAGAAGAGCAAGGAGAGATAAGAAAGCTTTCCTAAGTGATCAATGCAAAGAAACAGAGGAAGACAATAGAATGGGAAAGACTAGAGATCTCTTCAAGAAAATTATAGATACCAAGAGAACATTTCATGCAAAGATAGGCAAAATAAAGGACAGAAACGGTATGGACCAAACAGAAGCAGAAGAAATTAAGACGAGGTGGCAAGAATACACAGAAGAACTATACAAATAAGATCTTCATGACCAAGATGTTTACAATGGTGTAATCACTCACCTAGAGCCAGACATCCTGGAATGCGAAGTTAAGTGGGCCTTAGGAAGCATCACTGGAGAAGGCAATGGCACCCCACTCCAGTACTCTTGCCTAGAAAACCCCATGGATGGAGGAGCCTGGTGGGCTGCAGTCCATGGGGTCGTTAAGAGTCGAACACAACTGAGCAACTTCACTTTCACTTTTCACTTTCATGCATTGGAGAAAGAAATGGCAACCCACTCCAGTGTTCTTGCCTGGTGAATCCCAGGGACGGGGGAGCCTGGTGGGCTGCCGTCTATGGGGTTGCCCAGAGTCAGACACGACTGAAGTGACTTAACAGCAGCAGCAGCAGCACCAGGAAGCATCACTATGAACAAAGCTAGTGGAGGTGATGGAATTCCAGTTGACCTATTTCAAATCCTAAAAGATGATGCTGTGAAAGTGCTGCACTCAATATGCCAGCAAACTGGGAAAACTCAGCCGTGGCCATAGGACTGGAAAAGGTCAGTTTTCATTTCAATCCCAAAGAAAAGCAATGCCAAAGAATGTTCAAAGTACTGCACAATTACACTCATCTCACACACTAGCAAAGTAGTGCTGAAAATTCTCCAAGACAGGCTTCCACAGTACATGAACTGTGAACATCCAGATGTTCAAGCTGGATTTAGAACAGGCAAAGGAACCAGAGATCAAATTGTCAACATCTGTTGGATCATTGAGAAAGCAAGAGAACTGCAGAAAAACATCTACTTCTGCTTCATTGATTACGCCAAAGCCTTTGACTGTGTGGATCACAACAAACTGTGGAAAATTCTTCAAAAGATGGTTTACCAGGCCACCTTACCTGCCACCTGAGATATCTGTATGCAGGTCAAGAAATAACAGTTAGAACTGGACAAGGAACAACAGACTGGTTCCAAGTCAGAAAAGGAGTATGTCAAGGCTGTATATTGTCATCCTGTTTATTCAACTTATATGCAGAGTACATCATGGAAAATGCTGGCTGATTGAAGCACAAGCTAGAATCAAGATTGCTGGGAGAAATATCAATAACCTCAGATATGCAGATGACATCACTCTTATAGCAGAAAGCAAAGAGGAACTAAAGAGCCTCTTGATGAAAGTGAGAGAAGAGTGAAAAAGCTGGCTTAAAAACATTCAAAAGACTAAGATCATGGCATCCAGTCCCATTACTTCATGGCAAATAGCTGGGGAAGCATTGGAAATAGTGAGAAACTTTATTTTCTTGGGCTCCAAAATCACTACTGATGGTGCCTGCAGCCATGAAATTAAAAGACACTTGCCCCTTGGGAGAAAAACTGTGAAAATCCTTAGTTCAGTTTCAGTTCAGTTCAGTCCAGTCGCTCAGTCGTATCTGACTCTTTGTGACCCCATGAATTGTAGCATGCCAGGCCTCCCTGTCCATCACCAACTCCCGGAGTTCACCCACATCCGTGTCCATCGAGTCAGTGATGCCATCCAGCCATCTCATCCTCTTCATCCCCTTCTCCTGCCCGCAGTCCCTTCCAGCATCAGAGCCTTTTCCAGTGAGTCAACACTTCGCATGAAGTGGCCAAGGTACTGGAGTTTCAGCTTTAGCATCATTCCTTCCAAAGATCACTCAGGACTGATCTCCTTTAGAATGGACTGGTTGGATTTCCTTGCAGTCCATGGGACTCTCAAGGGTCTTCTCCAACACAACAGTTCAAAAGCATCAATTCTTCGGATCCTAGACAGTACATTAAAAGCGGAGGCATTACTTTGCCAACAATGATCCAGACAGTCAAATAATGGTTTTTCCTGTAGTCATGTATAGATTTGAGGGTTGTACCATAAAGAAGTCTGAGTATCGAAGAATTGATGCTTTTGAATTGTGGTGTTGGAGAAGACATTTGAGAGTCCCTTGGACTTCAGGGAGATCAAACCAGTCCATCCTAATATTCATTGGAGGGACTGATGCTGAAGCTGAAACTCCAATACTTTGACCACCTGATGCAAAGAACGGACTCATTGGAAAAGACTCTTATGCTAGGAAAGATTGAAGGCAGGAGGAGAAGGGATGACAGAGGATGGGATGATTGGATGGCATCACTGACTCAATGGACGTGAGTTTGAGCAAGCTCCAGGAGATGGTGAAGGACTGGGAAGCCTGGTGTGGTGTAGTTCATGTGGTCACAAAGAGTCAGACTTGACTGAGAAACTGACAGCACAACTTTTTGATGTTTTGAAATCAGGAAGAGTGAGTTCCTCAACTGTATTTTGCTTTTTCAAAATTGTTTTGACTATTTGGTGTCTCCTGAGATTTCATGTAAGTTTTAAGATAAAGTTTTAAATTTGTGAAAAATTTGCTATTGGGCTTTTAACAGGGATTGCTCTGAGTCTGTAGGTCCCATTGGGTAGCAGAGACATGTTAACAATATGGAATCTTTTAATCCATGAACACAAGATATATTTCCATATCTGTGCCTTCTGGAATTCCTTTAAGCCACATTTTGTTGTTTTAAGTATAGATTTCCTTGGTCAGTTTTATTCCTATGTCTTTTATAAAAGCATCTGAATCTATTGTAAATGGAGTTGTTGACAATTTCCTTTTCAGATTGTTTATGTGTAGGACACACTGATTTTTTGGCAATAATTTTTCATCCTGGTTTCCTGCATCTTTGCTGAATTTGATGATTAGTTCTAACAGTTCTCTCTCTCTTTTTTCTTTATATTGAATATTGAGAATTTTCTTCTGATCATGTTGTCTCTGAACAGAGTAATTTTAATTGTTTATTTTTGATTGGTTAACTTTTATTTCTTTTTCTTGTGTAATTTCTCTGGCTCAGTTCAGTTTAGTCACTCAGTCGTGTCCGACTCTTTGCGACCCCATGAATCACAGTACGCCAGGCCTCCCTGTCCATCACCATCTCCCGGAGTTCACTCAAACTCACATCCATCGAGTCGGTGATGCCATCCAGCCATCTCATCCTCTGTCATCCCCTTCTCCTCCTGCCCCCAATCCCTCCCAGCATCAGAGTCTTTTCCAATGAGTCAACTCTTCGCATGAGGTGGCCAAAGTACTGGAGTTCCAGCTTTAGCATCATTCCTTCCAAAGATCATCCAGGACTAATCTCCTTCAGAATGGACTGGTTGGATCCCCTTGCAGTCCATGGGACTCTCAAGAGTCTTCTCCAACACCACAGTTCAAAAGCATCAATTCTTTGGCACTTAGCTTTCTTCACAGTCCAACTTTCACATCCATCCAAGGCTATGGGAAAACCATAGCCTTGACTAGATGGACCTTTGTTGGCAAAGTAATGTCTCTGCTTTTGAATATGTTATCTAGGTTGGTCATAACTTTCCTTCCAAGGAGTAAGCGTCTTTTAATTTCATGGCTGTAGTCACCATCTGCAGTGATTTTGGAGCCCCCCAAAACAAAATCTGACACTGTTTCCACTGTTTTCCCATCTATTTCCCATGAAGTGATGGGACCAGATTGCATGAACAGTATGAAAAGGCAAAATGATAGGATACTGAAAGAGGAACTCCCTAGGTCGTAGGTGCCCAATATACTACTGGAGATCAGTGGAGAAATAACTCCAGAAAGAATGAAGGGATGGAGCCAAAGCAAAAACAATACCCAGTTGTGGATGTGACTGGTGATAGAAGCTAGATCCGATTCTATAAAGAGCAATATTGCATAGGAACCTGGAATGTTAAGTCCATAAATCAAGGCAAATTGGAATTGGTCAAACAGGAGATGGAAAGAGTGAACATCAACATTCTAGGAATCAGCAAACTAAAATGGACTGGAATGGGTGAATTTAACTCAGATGACCATTATGTCTACTACTGTGGGCAGGAATCCCCTAGAAGAAATGGAGTAGCCATCATGGTCAACAAAAGAGTCCAAAATGCAGTACTTGGATGCAATCTCAAAAATGACAGAATGATCTCTGTTCGTTTCCAAGGAAAACCATTCAATATCACTGTAATACAAGTCTATGCCCAACCAGTAATGCTGAAGAAGCTGAAGTTGAACGGTTCTATGAAGACCTACAAGACCTTTTAGAACTAACACCCAAAAAAGATGTCCTTTTCATTTTAGGGGACTGGAATGCAAAAGTAGGAACTCAAGAAACACCTGGAGTAACAGACAAATTTGTCCTTGTAATATGGATTAAAGCAGAGCAAAGGCTAATAGAGTTTTGCCAAGAAAACACACTGGTCGTAGCAAACACCCTCTTCCAACAATACAAGAGAAGACTCTATACATGGACATCACCAGATGGTCAACACCACAATCAGTTCAGTTCAGTTTAGTCTCTCAGTCATGTCCGACTCTTTGCAACCCCATGAATCGCAGCACGCCAGGCCTCCCTGTCCATCACCAACTCCCGGAGTTCACTCAGACTCACGTCCATCGAGTCAGTGATGCCATCTAGCCATTTCATCCTCTGTCATCCCCTTCTCCTCCTGCCCCCAATCCCTCCCAGCATCAGAGTCTTTTCCAGTGAGTCAACTCTGCATGAGGTGGCCAAAGTACTAGAGTTTCAGCTTTAGCATCATTCCTTCCAAAGATCACCCAGGACTGATCTCCTTTCGAATGGACTGGTTGAATACCCTTGCAGTCCATGGGACTCTCAAGAGTCTTCTCCAACACCACAATTCAAAAGCATCAATTCTTCGGTGCTCAGCCTTCTTCATAGTCCAACTCTCACATCCATACATGACCACAGGAAAAACCATAGCCTTGACTAAATGAGATTTATTATATTCCTTGCAGCCAAAGATGGAGAAGCTCTATACAGTGAGCAAAAACAAGACTGGGAGCTGACTGTGGCTCAGATCATGAACTCCCTGTTGCCAAATTCAGACTGAAATTGAAGAAAGTAGGGGAAACAACTAGACTATTCAGGTATGACCTAAATCAAATTTCTCTGGCTAGAACTTCTAATAACATGTTGAAAAGAAGTGACAGAAGCAGCATTACTTGCCTTGTTCCTGATCATAGGGGACAGGCTTTCAGTCTTTCATGTTAAGTGTGGTGTTATCTGTGGATTTTTCCTACATGTCCCTTTATTATGTTGAGGCTGTTTCTGTTCAGTCTCCCAGTCATGTCCAACTCCTTGGAACCCTATGGACTGCAGCACACCAGGCCTACCTGTCCCTCACCATCTCCTGAAGTTTGCCCAAATTCATGTCCATCTCATCGATGATGAAATCCAGCCATCTCATCCCCTGGTGCCCTCTTGTCCTTTGCCCTCAATCTTTCCCAGCATCACGGTCTTTTCTAAAGAATTGACTATTCACTTCAAGTGACCAAAATACTGGAGCTTCAGCTTCACTATCAGTCCTTCCAAGGAGTATTCAAGGTTAATTTCCTTTAGGATTGACTAGTTTGATCTCCTTGCCATCCAAGGGACTCTCAGGAGGCTTCTCCAACACCACAGTTAGAAGCTATCAGTTCTTCTGCACTCCATCTTCTTTATAGTCCAGGTCTCACAACTGTAACTGACCACTAGCAAGACCATAGCCTGGACTATACGAATCTTTGTTAGCTGAGTAATGTCTCTGCTTTTCAACATACTGTCTAGGTTTGTCATAGCCTTCCTGCCAAGAAGAGATTGTCTTCTGATTTCATGGTTTCATTCACCCTCTGCAGTGGTTTTAAAGCCCAATAAGAGGAAATCCATCACCATTTCTACCTTTTCTCCTTCTGTTTACTATGAAGTAATGGGGCCAGATGCCATGATCTTAGTTTTTATAATATTTAGTTTTAGCCAAATTTTTCACTCTCCTCTTTTAACCTCATCAAGTGGTTCTTTAGTTCCTCTTTGCTTTCTGCCATAGAGTGGTATCATCCACATATCTGAGGTTGTTAATACTTCTGTTGCCTACCTTGATTCCAGCTTGTAACTCATCCAGCCTGGCATTTCTCATGATATGATCAGCATATAGGTTAAATAAACAGGTTAACAACAGACAGCCCTGTTGTACTCCTTTCTCAGTCCCTAACCAATCATCTGTTCCATACAGGATTCTAACTATTGCATCTTGATCCACATAGATGTTTCTCAGGAGACAGGTAAGATAGTTTCCTTCTATTCATAGTTTCTTGTCTGTTTGTTTGTTTGTTTGTTTGTTTCATCATGAAAGAGCACTGAATCATGTCAAATGTTTTTTCCACATCACATAAGATGATCATATGGTTTTTGTCTTTCATTCTGTAAATGTGTATTGTGTTGATTTTTTTTTACGTTGAACCATCTTTGCATTCTATGAATAGATCACACTGGGTCATGGTGTATAATTATTTTCATGCTTTTGAATTTGACTTGAGAGTAATCTTTAAGGAATCTGCACAAATATTAATCAAGAATATTGGTCTGTAGTTTCCTTTTTCATAGTATCCTTGCCTGGCTTTGATATCAGGGTAATAGTGCCCTCATGCAATTAGCTGGAAGTGTTCCATCCTCTTCATTTTATTTCTTTGAAGAGTTTTGGAGAATTGGCTTAATTCTTTATTTTAGTTAGAGCAATTTAAAGTTCTCAGCAAAACTGAGAAGGGATAGAGATTTCCCAAATACCTCCAGCCCCTACATGTGCATGAAGTGAAGATAGTGAAGTGAAGTCGCTCAGGCGTGTCCGACTCTTTGCGACCCCGTGGACTGTAGCCTACCAGGCTCCTCCCTCCATGGGATTCTCCAGGCAAGAATACTGGAGTGGGTTGCCATTTCCTTCTCCAGGGGATCTTCCCGACCCACGGATTGAACCCGGGTTTCCAGCATTCCAGGCAGATGCTTTAACCTCTGAGCCACCAGGGAAGCCCTACATGTGCATACTGTGCTTCATTATCAATGCCCCCTTCCAGCGTGGTACATTTGTTACCAAGAACGAACCTACATGACACATCATAATCACCCAAAGTCTGTAGTTTGTATTACAGCTTACTCATGAGTTTAGGAGGATGGAGGAGCCTGGTAGGCTGCAGTCCATGGGGTTGCTATGAATCAGACATGACTGAGCGACCTCACATTCACTTTCCACTTTCATGCATTGGAGAGGGAAATGGCAACCCAATCCACTATTCTTACCTGGAGAATCCCAGGGATGGGGGAGCCTGGTGGACTGCCATCTATGGGGTCTCACAGTCAGACACGACTGAAGGGACTTAGCAGTGGCAGCAGCATGAGTTTAGACAAATGTGTAATGACATGTATCCATCATTATGATATCATTCTAAATAACTTGACTCTTCTAAAGATCCTATGTGTTTCACTTATTTGTGAAACCTCTTGTGTGTTGAGTTTTAAGAGTTCAGAGTATTTTCTTATAGTTCTTTTTATTTCTGTAGCATAGGTTGTAATGCTCTCTTTCACTTCTGATTTTACTTATTTGAAACTTCAGGCATTGCTCTCCCCTACCTGGGGCTTGCATTTAAACTTTATTTTGCTGCAAGTGTGAAGTAATGGACAGTACTTAAAAAAAATCAAAATTAATGCATAAAATAACTATTTGTTCTATTTCTAAGGTAAAATTCTAAGAAACCATGGACATAGGGAATGAATATTCAGTGCAAGAGGAAAAATGTATGTGTCACTTAGTGAGTTGTTACTATTGGGGACTCACAGGCTGAAATGGTCACAGCTATTTGAAACTAGATTGGATGTAATCATCATGTTTAAAACAAATGTGATGAGAGGGTGCAAAGTTTGAGAAAGAAGAAAAAACAGAGGCATTTATGGAAATATCAGAGGTACATTTTGTCTTGCTTAATATGTGCAGACTGTGGTCAATAGATAAGAATGAAGAGGAATCTCAGACAAAAACGTTTATGAGTTATGTAATACATTCATGTACATTATGTAGTACATTCATGAATTTAATAGAGATTTTTCTTAGTCTTTCTACTTTTTCCAAGTGAGGATGTAAATTTTGAAAAACAAAAGAATCTTTTCCTTTGGAAAAATCATCTTCTATTTTGTAAGACAATTTGGAAGCAGGTGGTAATCAAAGTTTTAAAGAACAAACTTTCAACTCTGTGTAAAAGCTATTGTATATTCAAATTACCCCCAGATGGGTAGATAAGGCTGCCCATTTGTTTTGTTTTCTCTCATCCTCTCCTGACTCATAGGGCCCCAGGCCTCAGATCTAAGATCTCTGGTTTCAGATCTCTTTGTGAATCTGCTTACCTTCATTTGTCTCATATCTATTCTCAGAAATCCACCTTAGGAAGAATATAAGCCATTGTTCTTACCTACTTGGGACTTGGAATCTAAACCCTCTTTTGCTGGAAGAGTGAAAGAACAAATAGGCTTTCCCCTGTTAAATGGATTTCAGGGACTTTCCTGGTGGCCCAGTGGATAAGACTTTGGTGCCATCAGTACAGGGAGCCAGAGTTTGATCCCACATGCTGCAACTAAAGACACCATATGCCACAACTAAGACCCAGTACAGTTGGGTAAATAAATATTTAAGAAATGGAATTCAGGCTTCTCTGAGGTGGCTCTGACTATTGAGTTGAAGGGCCTACTGAGGGCAGGTGGGAGATATCACATGATCAACATTGCTTCTGCAAGGGCTACCATTAGTGGCATTGGTCAGCAGAAACAACTACTTATATGAGATGATATTTGATATTGAGATGATATTCATAAATTGACATGAGAAGCCTTTATACAGAGACAATGTAGTAATTCTATACCATTTCTGAGGTTTGTTCCCTAAACAGTCTGAAGAAATTGAGAAATGGATATTTTCTAAGAATCTTCTGGATAGTTCAGTAGGAATGGCAGCATGCAAAACTGAAAGCCTCAGGTAGTGTTAATTTTCTCCCTTGAGTAAGGAGGATGCCTCAAAACACATTTTATGTACATAATCATTCATTCCTCCATTCAACACATACTTATTGAGCTTTTAATATGTGTTAGACATTATTCATGGCCCTTGGTTTACAGGAGAAAACACAACTTTGAAGAAATCTGTATCATCTGGGGAGATCATGGGAGGAAAACATATAACTTTAGAAATATGATCTTTGATTTAAATAGTAGAGAATATGAAAAACTTCTGAAAGAATGGAGCTTGGTGTATTAGGTTCTAAAAATTGTTTAATCTGCATATTATTGACTGGAAATCCTGCTTAACTGGCAAATGATTTTCCTGATAATGATGATTAAGCGACATAAGGGTAAAAATGCCCTCTGAATCATCAAAGAAAATTAGATTGCATTTAACACAGAACCTGTGTGAGATATATTTCTTAATTATTTGAAAATCTGTGTGTCTCAATTAATAAAGTAACATGATTAACTAGACAAGATTATTCCTTGGCCTAGTGGGATAACCCTGAATTTACTGTAATTTGATTGCTCAAAGGTGACAAATCTGTAAAAATGTCTAGGCTGGGGTAAGATGAAAATATATTTTATCTATTTATATATTGATATGAAAGCCAAAGTAAGGGAAATTGAGATAGCCAATCAATCAGACTGTTCCTTAGGAATTCAAAGTACTAATGGTATCCAGTGTGTGTGTGAGTTCAGTTGCTCAGTCATGTCCGGCTCTTTACAACCCCATACACTGTTGCCCATCAGGCTCCTCTGTCCATGGAACTTTCCAGGCAACAGTACTAGAATGGATTGCATTTCCTACACGGGATTTTCCCGACCCAGGGATTGAACCTGCGTCTCTTTTGTGTCCTGCATTTTCAGGCAGATTCTTTACCACTAGTACCACCTGGGAAGTCCCTTGTGCATGCTATCCAGTACAAGGCTACAAATTGCAGATAACATGGCACCTCTGCTTGGGTTTTATTTCTTCTGATGAACAGGGAAAAGTCTTCAAAAAAGCGCTAAATGCCCATCACAATTCACTCATTGCCTTTTGCATCCTGTAATTGCCACATATGCCCTGTAAGTGTTTGAGATGATTATGTGGTGTGTCACTGTATAAAGAAAGAATTCCTAATGACTGAGTCACTGTGACAGCTTTCTTTATAAATAGGGTAAAGAGAACATTTAAGATGCAATAATGAGTTTTAGGCCCAATGGACTTGGGGTAGAGAAGGTTAATAACCATAATCACAGGGAAGAAAACATAATTGAAAGAAGCCACTTTTAATCAGAACAGTAAAGACAGCTTTGGGTGAGAAAATTTAGAGTGGAAAAAGAGAAATAAAGAGGCAGGGGAGAGAAAGGAGCAGCTCATCAAACTCAAAAAAGAAACACAACTCATTAAGGAAAAAAAAAATGAGTGCACTTTTGGTTTCTGGCCCAGCATGCATAGAGCTTGGAAGTGATCACTCCACTATAACAATAAATAAAAAGCTGAACAAACTGAAAATCAACAATTCTTCTTAGCTCTGTCAAAAAAATTAAGGTCACGAGGATAAACCACTGCCCCCAAAATTGGAGATGAACAGGCAGATCCAGTGGATCACAACTTACCAGATAATTAAGTTATAAGCAAAAGTCTTTGTAAGAATCACAACTGGGACAGAAAGCCCACAACTATAATTGATGAATTGGTTTAGTGGGGACAGGCCTAAGAGTTAAAAACTCCAGAGGGACCCAGTCATGGTGAGTGGGAAAGACGGGTGCAGAACACTTATGAGTTTTATCTCCAGGAGCCTTACCAGATTCCCATAATCTCAGATTCTCAGAAGCATGAGAAAAACCCCCTCATGCTTCTAGTAGGGGGATGGATCTATGTTTAACCAGTGCTTCCATCTTTTAAAAATTATCATTTAAAAGTATTTATAAAATGGTTCTTTGAGCGGCATGGTCTATTGCATTTTTTGAGATTGTACAGTGAGGAAAGTTTGATTGGTAGCTTTATGCTTCAAAATATAATTTAGTAAAAACTAGTTAAAAAAATGATCATTAAATATATATTCTATTATATTAAAACAGTATCCCCTTAAAAAGTGTGTTGATTTGAAGAGTGACCTAAAACAAACACTAAAACAAGCATTTTAAGTGGAGGCACCTTATTTTGTGTGTGATCTCAGATTCTCAATGAAGCAGAGAAGTGAGACAGGGAAAGAAGAAAGTCAGTAATGGGAATATTGATTGCTGAGCTGCCTTCTTGTGCAACTGGGATTTAACCCTGTTGAGATGCTCTGGGAGACTTTATAAAATATACTATATAATTGTTCCCCCAAGAGGGGAAGAAAAAGGAAAGTTTGCCTGCCTCTTCCTATTCTTGGTTCATTGAAGTTTGATCCATTAGCTGAAATGGCTTCTACATCAGAAAAAAACAAAAACAAAGACAAACAAACAAAGAAAAACACCATACAGAGGCGTA
The DNA here is from genome assembly GCA_006410935.1 of Redunca redunca. Classification (NCBI taxonomy): domain Eukaryota; kingdom Metazoa; phylum Chordata; class Mammalia; order Artiodactyla; family Bovidae; genus Redunca; species Redunca redunca. Next base: position 402,825 of record SJYQ01000512.1, on the reverse strand, counting down.
GATGTCGAGTCTTGAGTGGGAACCTGCCTCCAGTCAGGACCTTCCCTCCAGAGCTGCATGACCTCCAAGGAGGGCTACAAGAATGTCAGCAGGTGGATCTGACCAAGCTCCTTTCAAATGACTGCTTGTGCCCTAGGTCAAGGGGGAGGTGAGACTTTGTGTACACTCTTTAAGAGTGGAGTCTATTTCCTCTGGCCCTCTGGCTCTCCCAAAAGGAAAGCTCACTGACCTTCAGAGCCAAACATTCTGGGGGCTCATCTTCCCAGTGCAGCACTCCAGACTGGGGAGCCTAATGTGCAGCTCAAACCCATTCCAAGTCAGAACCTCTGACTTGTAATTATCCTTTTGTTTGTGGTCACTCTTTGTGGGGTGTGGGTCTTGATTATATCCCATCTCTGTACCTCCTACCTGTCTCATTGTGGTTCTTCATGTCTTCATGTGTGGACATTTTCTTCTAGTTTTCTCATCAACAGTTGCCCTGTAGTTTTTCTTTTAATATGCCCACTCAAGAAAGTGAGCCCAGGGTCTTCCTACTGCACCATCTTGGCCATTCTAGTTCCTGATTTTTAGAATGAATTGGTAAAACTTAGGTATCTTCTACTGAAAAATTTATAAAAGTAATCTTTATACAGGGAGGAAACTATTCACTGTGTGAAAGTAAGATGTTTACCGAATCCTACAGAATCTTAAAATTACTCTAAGTTTCATTCACTGACATATTCAAACCACTGAAAAGAAGAATCTTCAATCTAGTAAAGTATCTTTACCTTAAGATTAATTTTACTGCTACCCCGGTGAATAGAATCAAGGAACCATAGATGGAAGAGTGGTTTGGGATTGTCATAAAATTGATTTCAGGCTCAACAGGGGAATGGACTAGCAGGGAATGTTCTCTGTAATATCAGCCAGATGCCCAGAGGAAATTAATATGTAGATGCAAAAAGCATAACTAGACACCTCATACTGAGTCAGACATGGAATTCTAGTGGCAGAGTGACTGAACAAGAGATTCTAATTAAGAAATGAGAAGAAAGGAAATGAGTATATTCCCCTAAGGACCTAACTGAAGGGTGAAGTTTCATTCACATGTGTAGAGTATTACAGTCAAAGCTGATTTTGTTCCATCAGCCAGGAGAGAGCTGTAGATAGTAGTTGGGTTTAAATGTGTTTTGTGTGGCATGCCCTGTGCTCTCTCTTCTTTCCATTGTCTGGTTTCATGGGGATGTGAATATGTGAAGAAAATTGGTTACAGGTTTAAAAATTTTAAATTCTTTGGAAGACAAAATTGCATATATTTAGAGAAGGGAAGCTCAATGCTCTTGGTCATTAATATGATCAGTATGCTTGTGTGAGCCAAATGAATCTATGTTATCTTATAATGATGAAAGATGTGCTGTCCAGAGTATTTCACTGATTTATCAATAAGTTTACAAGGCACCTCCAGGTCATTTTCATTCATTCAGCCAATATTTTAAAACTCCTACTATACCCATGATTCAGTGTTAGACTTTGGTGAAACCTTATGATCTTATAAAGGAACAAAGATGCAGATGGAACTCTACATCAGGGTGCAAACATATATGTGGTTAATGACAAACATGAAACACTACAGGGATTAGGAAGAGAAAAATCATCTTCAGCTACAATGACTGCTATAGAAAAATGTAGCCTATATCTACTATCATCATTTACATCATTACAGATATTCCTGAATAATTCTACACATTAAGTAAGGAGAAACAGGGCTATGATTTTATGAATTAATCTCCTTACATTACTACAATCATCTTTTAGTAATTTTCAGTACTAGAAAATTTCCCCAAACTCTTTGAGAATCTAAAAACTTTTTAAAGAAAGCATCCAAGCTTGCCTGATGGCTCAGTTGGTAAAGAATCTGCCTGCAATGCAGGAGACCCTGGTTCAATTCCTGGGTTGGGAAGATCAGCTAGAGAAGGGATGGGCTACCCACTCCAGTATTCTTGGGGTTCCCTTGTGGCTCAGCTGGTAAAGAATCAGCCTACAATGCAGGAGACCTGGATGTGATCCCTGGGTTGGGAAGATCTCCTGGAGAAGGGGAAGGTTACCCACTCCAGTATTCCAGCCTGGAGAATTTCATGGACTGTACAGTTCATGGGGTTGCAGAGTCAGACATGACTGAGCAACTTTCACTTCACTTCCAAGAACTTTAGAATAACTCACTAAATGGAAAACTCTCTTCTGAAATCTCTACAAAGTCCCAGGGAAGAGTCATTTTGATGAAGTCCATGTATTAAAATAATGCTTTTTCTAGCATCTTTTGAAAATGAATCTCATTTTGAGCAGTTAATGTTTTCAGGGTCACAGGTTTTCAAAAGTCATCAAAAATTAAAAGGGAGAAAGTAGAATATGAAGTCACATCTCATCTCTAGATTTCTGAAACACAGAGGGAGGAATGGGAAGAGGGAGGGAAGGAGGAAGAGAGAGAGAAGAAGAGAGCAAATGAAAGAGAGAAAACACATATATACTGATAAATATTAGCTTGAAAAAGACCTTGTATTCATATATTTTGGGCCATTTTTTTTTCTAAATAAAAAAGGGAAAACTTTCACTGTTTGAGAGTGAAAGTAAGATAGATAGATAAAGAGAGAATGAAAATGTCACAAGTACCAGAATGTTTACTTTTACATTCTCTGTTTGAATTTTGAAGTAGATTTCCAGAGTTTGTTTCTTGGTTGCATGTGTGTAGAAGAGCTATATTCTAAGACAGAAAAATAAGAGGAACTGGTCTCAGTACTCATTGCCTGAGTATCATTTATTTATTCATCAACTATTTATTGGATATCTAACATGCCAGACCTTGTTCATCAGTTATACAGAAATAAACAAGAATTAGTATTTACAACTTTGAAATCCAATTAGGTTTCAGAGAAACAAATATAATTCTCTCATAGATGATAAATTTAGCACATACTATGTCTCACATACTCTGCTAGGCATCTTATATTCATTTGTAAAGAAAATAGGATTGTATCTTCCTCATCGGTAAATAAACTGGAGCCTTGGGAAGTTATTTAAACTTGCCCATCATTTCCTCTGCTGAGGTCAGGCTTCTAATCACTTTATTGTGTATTTTTAAAGAACTATGTTTGAGCTGTTTTTACTTTTACAAAAGAAGTGAGAAACTCTTCCTGGAGTTGGAAGGAAGGAAGAAAACTTGTGGATATTCTCCAGCACTGGTCATATTTTAGATGAGTTGTAAAGATGGGTGGATGGGGCAATGAGAAGAACATATTAATAGATGGAAGAACAGTAACGTGAACAAATAACAGTTAGCTCAGGGTGAAACACTGGGGAAGCTGGGAAGAGAGGTGAGAAATAAGTATGGGAAAGTCAGCATGATGCTAGTGAGCCTAACATATTGAGAGGCTTAATAAGACATCAAAATTATTACAGAAGATGGCATCTTAGGACAAATTCCACAAAAGCAGATCCTGAGACTGGGATCCAGATGCAAGTGATTTATTAAGGAAACACCCTTAGGAGAAGTTAGGTGGATGAAGTAAGACAGAGAAGGGAAAGAGGTCAATCAATAGCTCATTTTAGTCTTTTAGCCATCTTGGACCCTGTGGAGGCCTGCTGGGAACAGGGTTTCTAAAAGGACACATAGAAGGTTGTGGTCCAAGGTGATTTTTGCTAGCTATGAGCAGGGTCTATGGAACCAGAGGGAGCACTCAGCTCTTCTGAAAACTGAAGGTGTGTGTGCTAGAGATGAAACTGAACTCTATCTAAGCAAGAGATGTGCTTGAGTGCACAAAGCAAAGAAGAACACAGTAACTATTGGTGGAAAATCTTACAAAACCAGAGTAATCTGGGGAAAGATAACTCAGGCTTATGGAAACAGTGGCATGGTTCGGGCCAAATTCCAAAGCAACTGTCCTGTTAGGGCCACTGGGCATAGAATCAGTGTGATGCAGTACCGTTCAAGGATTTAAATAACTGAAAAGTAAATAAATGAAAGTGTGGATTTTTTTCCTCTTGGTTAAAAAAACAAACAAGCTCACTTTCAGGTAAAATCCCAGTCTCAGCCTAATCCCATTGGAGAGCTCTGGAGCTGAAATTACATCTCAAAAGAAGTTATGTGCACAGGAAAACAATCTAAGATTCCTACTCCCCCAGTAGGTCATTGGCTATGCCAGGGATATGATCTAACAGAGACTTCTAGTTCTGTGTGAAGATTGGTGAAGCAATTCCAATAGCCCAGTTGTTGACCTCTGAAGCCCAGTTTGCAAGGCAAGCAGAAGCTGTAGGATAGGGGTAGAGAACATGACCAGAGCAAAATGGTGTTTGTTATAGGTGGTAATGCCCTAATTGTCATCAGAATGACATTTTTTAGAATTTAAAATGTCACTCAAATGACTTTAGAGTGACACTGACTCAGAGACCCTAAAATTCTTGAAAGACAGTAAAATCTCCAGACCAAAAATAGTCTATGAAGTTGTGAGAGCAACCAAGGCAGAGATAGAGGCCCATAGAATTATAGATCAGAATAGAAATTCACAAGATGCTTAAACACAATCCAACACAATGGTGATTTGAAGATGAAGAAATCATAACCAAGGAAATCACCATGCCCACAAAACTAGGGGCAGAGCCCAAACAGAGTATTTTCCCCTTGACTCAAACTTGAGTCCACTTGCTAGTCCACATTTGCAGTTTTGGAGAGGCATGATATTCAAACACTGATTTGGACCAGTAAGACGAAGGATTCTCAATCACTGAGATTTTAGATTTTCTAACCTCCCTTGTGGTTGGATGTAGCATGTGACTCAGTCCTGGGCTGTGATGTGATGTGCCTGGAAGCATCACTTCCAGGCTGCCTCATAGACAAACACTCAGGTGGCCATCTGTGTTCTCTTTTTGTATCGGCTGGTCAAGTAATGAGGACTCAAAGGAAATGGACAAAATGGAAGGATCCTGGATCACTGGGTGACTGTATGGAACAATTCTTCCTTCTCAGCTCAACCACCAATCACCCCCCATTGGACTGTAACATAAGCAAGGAATAAACATTTTAGTCCCTGGGTGAAATTTGGGGATTATTTGCTTTAGCAGTGAGTCTGTCCCAACCAGTACATAAAATCATTGACCAAACTTTATCAAGAAGTTTTTTTATACTATTAAAATTCATTAAAGGTCCACATTTATTTAAAATACTCTGCAATGTTCTTTTATTTAAAATTAATTTTTATTGGAGTATAGTTGCTTTGGAAAAGACCCTGATGCTGGGAAAGATTGAAGGCAAAAGGAGAAGAGGGAAGCAGAGGATGAGATGGTTAGAAAACATCACCAAGTCAATGGACATGAATTTGAGCAAGCTCTTGGAGATAGTGAAAGACAGAGAAGCCTGGCATGCTGCAGTCCACAGGGTTGTGAAGAGTTGGTCAAGACTGAGGGACTGGACAACAGCAACAGAGTTGCTTTAGAATGCTGCATTAGTTTCTGCTACATCAAGCGGTTTTGAGCCAATGCAAGGCACCAGGCTGATAGTAGGTAATCCAAAGATAGATGAAATATGGCCCTGCTCTAAAGTACTCTTTTGCATCATAGCAGGAGGGAGAAAACTTGAATAAATGAGGACAGATCAAGAACTTAGATGCCATAGGAGTTAGGAACAGTAATACAACTCTTCTGGTGATATTGATCTTGAGAATCTTCATAGAAGAGATGGCAGGGCTCCAAAACCTTGAAGGGTTTGTCAAAATTTTGATAAGATAGTAGAGTGCTGGTGCTCCATAAAACTCATTCCTTAGAGTGACCCAATATGATATGGCATAGTCTTGAGAGAAAGGTTAGGACTGTGGCAAGACACTGACACCAAAGTTTTGAAGACTTGGAATTTTAAACAAACAGTTAAATTAATTAGCTGTTGTTGTGTAGCAAACAAACCTGAAATGTAACAACTGCTTATTATTTTTTACAGGAGAGTTTTGCTGCTATGGTTCAGGCTTAGCTGATCTTCGCTAGATTCTCTCATGCATCTGCATTCAGCTGATAGGTTAGTTGGATGACCTCAGCTAGGGCAAACTGTCTCTGATCTTTGTTTCTAAAATTTTTCTCGGATGGTAGCCTGGGATTATTCACCTATTGGTAGCAAGAGACAGACATGTTTGTGTGTATGTGTGTGTGTGAGTGCTCAGTTATGTCCAACTCTTTGTGGCCTATGGACTATAGCCCGCCAGGCTCCTCTGTCCATGAAGTTTTCAAGGCAAGAAGAGTGGAGCAGGTTTCCATTTCCTCCTCCAGGTGATCTTTCCAACCCAGGGGTTGAACCCATGTTTCCTCTTTCTCCTGTATTGGCAGGTGGATTCTTTACCACTGAGCCACCTGGGAAGCCCTAAGGGACATAGGAGAGAACACCAAAATGCACAGGTTACTTCATAACAATGCTGGTTGTAATCATGGAACAATGCAAGTCACATGGTCAAGTGCAGAGTCAGCATGGGAGGGCATTACCAAAGGCTATGGCTAGGAGGACGTGTGAGGACTTGGGACTCTTCAGGCCAGCAATATCTATAATTGGTGTATTCACTCAAAGGTGTGAACACAGGACTCCGCATCTATAACTGCCTAGATTTCCATTCCCATCTCTGAAATTTCCTGACTGCGTGATTTTGGTTAAATGACATTTAACCTTTCAGAATCTCAGCTTCCTCAAGTAAAAAAATGAGATAAAAATTTTGCTTACATCTCAGGGTTGTTTGAGGATTCAGTAAGTTAATTTATGGAAGATGTTTAGAGCAGGGCTTGGTATATGTTAAGCTTCCTCCATATAAATGTTAGTCTCAGTTTTCAGGTCGATTTTAGAAATGTGGTGCAGTAAGTATGTTTCTATATGTGAACTGGAGCAGATAGGAGTGGGAGGATGAGGTATCCTGGAAAAAGACTTTCTTTAATACACCATTTTGCCTCATATTGTTCTTGATAGAAATTACAGTTTATTTATTAATTGATGGCATCTCTGTAGACTGTCAGAGCAAAGATGTCCCTGGAGAAAGTTAAATAGGTAAGAAAGACTTTATTCAAGGCAATTGCAATAGGAGAAAAGCCAGAGCTGACTCTGAATTCAGCTCTGATGATGCAAAAGAGAGTAAGGTTTTTAAGAGCTGAGATGAGAAGAAGATCATAGTTCACTGTGGTTACTAATTGGGCTTTATCTGAAATAAAAGTAATCTTTGTTATGTCTTCACAATAAAGGCCATTTTACAACTTGAAAGTCAGGGATCTACTCTTCCCACAGAGACTGGGAGGGAGACAGGGGTGCTCTCTTCTTGGTGATTAAAGGAGATGTCCCCCTCCTCCTACTCCACTGCTAGGAATGTAAACTGATGCAGCCAGTATGGATGTTTCTTAAAAAACTAAAAATAGAGTTATCATAGGATCTAGCAATCCCACTCTTGGTCATATATCTGGAAAACACTATAATTTGAAAAGACACATGCACCCCAGTGTTTGTAGCAGCACTGTTTATAATAGCTAAGACATGGAAGCAACCTAAATGTACATCAACAGGTGAATGGATAAAGATGCGGTGTATATACAATCAATGTATGCCACTCAACCATAAAAAAGAATGAAATAATGCTATTTGTAGCAACATGGATGGACCTAAAAATGATCGAATTAAGTGAAGTAAGTAAAAAATTAAAAGACAAATACCACATGATATTGCTTGCTTGTGGAACCTAACAAAACATGGTACAAGTGAACTTATTTACAAAACAGAAACAGACTCATAGAGATAGAAAATGAACTTGTAGTTACCAAACGGGAAATGGGAGAGGGATAAATTGGAGTTTGGAATTAACATACATAAACTTCTGTATATAAAGTAGATAATAAGATTTTATTATACAGGACAAGAAACCATATTTCCTTGCAATGAATATCTTGTAATAAACTATAATGGTAAAGAATATCTATATATCTGTATCTATTTATATAACTGATTCACTTTGCTGTACAACTAACATTGTAAATTATGCTTCAATGCAAAGAAAAAAAAAAGAAGTGGTTCCTAGATCCTTGAGAAAGACATTTCTGGGTTGGAAAACTGGTAAGGGGCTATTTAAGAAAAGACTTACATATCAAAAAGCAGAGGAAGCAATTACAAGTTCCTAAAGTTGGTGCTCCAAAAAAGGAAAGACTTCTGAATTAAAGTCTGGAAGAAGCCCTTGTAGGGTTTGGTCAAGATGAGGAGAATGTTTTTAGTCAAGATGGTCCTTCAGAGTTTCTGTGCTTTGCCACTCCCACCTTAAACATGGAAATTAAATCTCAAGTTCAATAGTTGGCTACTCAGCACCTTTAACAATATATCTGGTGGGATTTTAAGCTTGTGGTGAGTTACTACTTTAGATACTAAACAGGCTCCTAGTGACTATTCAAGATGCCTGCTTTCTGGCTACAAATTTTGTAAGCAAAAAGCTTTATATGAATTAAGATAAGGGCATTTAAAATTTCTAGAGAAAATAGCTTTAACCAAAACAATGAGCCAAAAGGAAGAAGGTATACATTTAAAATTTCTATTACATATTTTTATGTTTACTTTGTAATGCATCTATACATTTCTTTCTCAGAGTAACATATTTTTTGCAGCGTATTTTTACTTGGACCGGGTGGTGCAGATGGTGGAGGGAAGTGTGAAAATGGAGGGAAGTGTGAATCCCTAGGGGTGCTAAGAAAATGAGAGCATTGGGACCAGAATATAAAATGAGGAAGACTCATGTAGGAGATAGAGAGAAAAAAAAAAAAAAGAGGAGCAAAAGTAATATAAATAACTATAGGCTTACCCTGCTTTATTGAACTTTATTATGTTTCACAGATACTGTAGTTTTTACAAATTGGTTTCATGGCAACAAGTCAAGCAACTTTACTAGTGCCACTTTTCCCAACAGAATTTGCTCATTTTATGTCATGTTTTGGTAATTCTTGCAATATTTCAAACTTTATCATTATTATTATATCTGCTGCAATAATCCATGATCAGTGAACTTTGGTATACTACGGTAACTCACCGAAAGGTGAGATGATAGATAGCATTTTTAAACAATATATATATATATATATATATATATATATTTAAGGCATGTACGTAGCTTTCTTAGGTATCATGCTAT